>PVJD01000734.1:0-361825 GCA_004026545.1 Mormoops blainvillei | reverse complement strand
TTTCTTTCTTTCTTTCTTTCTCTCTCTCTCTTTCTTTCTTTCTTCTTTCTCTTTCTTTCTCTCTCTCTCTCTCTTTCTTTCTTTCTTTTTTTCTCCTTCCTTCCTTCCTTCCTTCCTTCCTTCCTTCCTTCCTTCCTTCCTTCCTTCCTTCTTTCTTTCTTTTCTTTTCTTCTCTCTCTCTCTCTCATCAATATATATCCTTGGGTAAGAAATTTTAAAAATATATTTGCCAATGATACCTCAGCCAAGAGTTTGATCTCCAAAATATATAAAGAGCTCACATGACTCCACTCCAGGAAGATAAACAACCCTATTGAAAAATGGGCAAAGGACCTGAACAGACACTTCTCCAAGGAGGACATACAGAGGGCCCATAAACATATGAAAGGATGCTCAAAATCACTAACAATCAGAGAGATGCAACTTAAAAATCACAATGAGATATCACTTCGCACTAGTCAGAATGGTCATCATAAACAAATCAACAAACAACAAGTGCTGCTGAGGTTGTGGTGAAAAGGGAGCCCTAGCCCACTGTTGGTGGGAATCAGACTGGTATAGCCACTGTGGAAAACAGTATGGAATTTCCTCAAAAAACTAAAAATGGATCTGCCTTTGACCCAGCAATTCCACTGCTGTGATTATACCCTAAGAATCCTAAAACACCAGTGCAAAAGAATCTGTACTCCCCAATGTTCACAGCAGCACAATTTACAATAGCCAAGTGCAAGAAACAGCCTAAGTGCCCATCAGTAAATCAGTGGATCAAAAAACTGTAGCACATTTACATAATGGAATACTACGCAGCAGAAAGAAAGGAGGAACCCCTACCCTTCATGACAGCATGGATGGAACTAGAGAGTATTATGCTAAGTGAAATAGCCCAGTGGTAAAAGAAAAATAGCTTATGACCTCACCTATAAGTGGAACCTAATCAACAAAACAAACAAATGAGCAAAATAGAACCAGAGACACTGAAACTGGTCATGAGATTGGTCATGAAACTGGCCACTGACAGTGACCAGAGGAGATGTGGGAGAGGGCTAATGTGGAAAAGAAGGGGATGGGTCTAGTGAAGAAACATGTATAAAGGACCCATGGACCAGGACAACAAGGGAGAGACTTGAATTTGGAGAGGGGTGGTGCTCAGGGCTGGGGAGAACAATCATGGAAAAATGGGGACAACTATAATTGAAAAACAAGAAAACATTTTTTAAAATTATAGCAAAAGAGAAAGAAAAAGAAAATCCAGTCAGAAATGAAGGATACACTTTGAAATAAAAAAACAATTTATAGGTAATCAACAGTAGAGTGGATGAAGCCAAGAATCAAGTCAGCAATCTGGAATAAGGAAGCAAAATCAACCAATCAGAATAGGAAGAAGAAAAAAGAATCCAAAAAAAAATTGAGGATAGCATAAGGCACCTCTAGAACAACTTCAAGCATACTAACATTTGTATCGTGGGGGTACTGGAAGAAGAGAGAGAGCAAGAAATTGGAAACCTATTTGAAAAAAGAGTGACAGAAAACTTCCTTAACTTGGTGAAGGAAATAGACATGTAGCTTCAGGAAGCACAGAGAGTCCCAAACAAGATGGACACAAAAAGTCTCACATCAAGACACATCATAATTAAAATTCCAAAAGTTAAAGATAAAGAGAGAATCTTAAGAGCAGAAGAGAATAACACTTAATTTCCTACAAGGGAGCTTCCATAAGACTGTCAGCTGATTTTGCAACAGAAACTTTGAAGGTTAGAAAGGATTGGTGAGAAACATTCAAAGTGATGTAAAGTAAGAAACTACAACCAAGATTATTCTACCCAGTAAAGCTATCATTTAGAATTGTAGGGCAGATAAAGAGCTTTCAAGACAAGAAAAAGCTAAAGGAGTTCATCACTGTCACACCAGAATTACATGAAATGTTAAAAAGTCTACTTTACGAAGATCAAAAATATGAACAATAAAATGGCAATACACATCTATCAACAACTGATTCTAAAAAAAAAAATAAACAAACAAGAAGAACAGAAACATAATCACAGATACAGAGAATGTTTTGATGGTTGCCAGATGAGATGAGGGTTGGGGTTGGGCAAATAAAGGAAAAAAAGAGAAGGGAATAAGAAGTACAAATTTGTAGTTAGAGAATAGTCATGGGGGTGTAAAGTACAGCACAGGGAATAGATTAGCCAAAGAATATATATGCAGGACCTATGAACATGGACAGTGGTGTAGCAATTGCCTGAGGGAGTCAGCAGGGGCTGGGTAAAGGAGGGCAATGCTAGAACAACTGGGACAACCGTAATAGCATAAAAATATAATTTAAAAATAAGCAAAGGCATCAGACTTCGTTAAAATGTAAACAGCAAGAAAAGGCATCTGATGTTATTAAAATCCTATGTGTCAGTACTGCCCAAGTCACCTAAGGCAAAGTGAGTCATTGCCCAGATTCCCATGGTACTAAATTAAAGACACTGAGAGAGAAAAAAGATACAATAAAGCCCTTGGTGACTCTAGCTTTTGTCTATGGAATGGGAAAGGATCCATTCTGTCAGTGCCCAAGACATCCTCAAAAAGGAAGCTCCAGTCCTGGCCGGGTAGTTCATTTGATTAGTATTGTCACAATGTGCCAAGGCTGTGGGTTCCATACCCAGTCAGGGCACATACAAAGAGGCAACCAATGAATCCATAAATAAGTGGAACAACAACTCTCTCTCTCTCCTGCTCCCTCTCTCCCTCTCTCTCCCTCTCTCTTTCCCATCCCACAAAAAAAAAAAAAAAAAAAAAAATCAATCTATAAAAAAATTTAAGAAAAAGAAGCTGTAGCTTTCACAACTGTACTGTATTCTATCAACAATCAGAGACTCAAGTGGTGCCCAACTGTGTACACAAATCAGAGGTGACCTGAGGGCAAAAGCACTAACAGCAGGATCCCGCACCATCTGCCTTCCCCACACCCTGAGTGCAGGCTCCGGACCCCCACCAAGACCTCACTAAATTTCCCAGCAGACTTTGCTCCCATCAGGCTAAAATCTTCTCAGAGGCCTTTCCTGTTCTCATCCCAATCTTTGCCAGGACAAATAGCAAAACAGAGGAAAGTAAAGCAAAACATAAATCTTAAAAAAAAAAAATAGACAGCAAACTTAATCCATAAATGTTGTGTGTTCTGACTGCTCCACCAACTAGCCATTCCCCATCTCTCCCTTTCCTTAGGCCTCCCTATTCCCTGAGAAACAATATTAAAATCTGGCCAGTTAATAACATACAGCCTCTAAGTGCTAAAATTAAAGGAGAATTGCATATCTCTTACTTTAAATCAAAAGCTAGAAATTATTAAGTTTAATGAGGAAGGCTGAGATAGGTTTTTTACATCAGTTAGCCAAGTTGTGAATGCAAAGGGAAAATTCTTGTAGGAAATTAGAAGTGCTACTCCAGTGAATACATAAATGGTAAGAGAGCAAACCAGCTTTATTGCTGATATGGAGAAAGTTCTAGTGTTCTGGATGGAAGATCAAACCAACCACAACATTGCCTTAAGACAAAACTTTATCCAGAGCAAAGCCCAACATTTTTCAATTTTATGAAGGCTAAGAAAAGTGAGGAAGTTTCAGAAGAAAAGTTTGAAGCTAGCCGAATTTGGTTCATGAAGTTTAAGGAAAGAAGCCATCTCCATAACATAAAAGTGAAAGAAAAAAAAAATGGCAAGTGCTAATGCAGAAGCTGCAGCAGGTTATCCAGAAGACATAGCTAAAATAATTAACGAGGGTGGCTACACTTAACAACAGATTTTTAATGTAGATAAATAGCCTTATATGGAAGAAGATGCCATCTATGACTTTTATAGCTAGACAGGAGAGGTTAATGTCTGGCTTTAAAGCTTAAAAGACAGATGGACACTTATTAGGACTAATGCGGCTGGTGACTTCAGTAGAAGCCAATGCTCATTTACCATTCTGAAAATTCTAGGTCCCCTAAAAGTTATGCCTAATCTACTTTGCCTCTGCTCTATAAATGAAATAATAAAGCCTGAATGACAGCACTTCTGTTTATAACATGGTTTACTGAATATCATAAGCAGGTTTTTTCTGTGATCTGATCAGAAAAAAAAGATTCCTGTCAAAATATTACTGATCATTTACAATGCACCTAGTCAAATAAGAGCTCTGATGGAAATGGACAAAGAGGTTGATGTGGTTTTCATGTGGTAACACACCAATCATTTTGCAGCCCACGTATCAAGAAGTAATTCCAATTTTCAAGTCTTATTATTTATGAAATATATCTCATAAGGTTGTCACTGCCATAGACAGCATTCCTCTAATGGATCTGGGTAAAGTAAATTGAAAACTTTCTGGAAAAGATTCACCATTCTAGATGCCATTAAGAAC
Organism: Mormoops blainvillei; assembly: GCA_004026545.1. Taxonomy (NCBI): domain Eukaryota; kingdom Metazoa; phylum Chordata; class Mammalia; order Chiroptera; family Mormoopidae; genus Mormoops; species Mormoops blainvillei. The sequence continues at coordinate 357,437 of PVJD01000734.1, read as the reverse complement.
ATTTGTTGTTTATGGAAAGACATCAAAATATCAACATTAACAGGAGTATAGATAAAGTTGATTTCATCCTCCATGGATGACTATGAAGGTTCAAGGTTTCAGTTAAGGAAGTAACTACAGATTTGGTGGAACTAGCAAAAGAACTAAAATTAGAGGTGGAGCCTGAAGATGACTGAATTGCTGCAACCTCATATAAAACTTTAACAAATGAGGAGTTGCTTCTTATGTAGGAGCAAAGGAAGTGATTTCTTGAGATGGAATCTATTCCCGTTGAAGATGCTGCAAAGATTGTTGAAATGACAATACAGGATTTAGAATATTACATAAACTTAGTTGATAAAGTAGCAACCAGGTTTGAGAGGACTGACTCCAATTTTGAAAGAAATTCTACTCTGGGTAATATTTTATCAAACAATACCACATGCTACAAGAGAAATCATTCATGAAAGGAAGAATTAATTGATGAGCCTAATTTCATTATTGTCTTATTTTAAGAAATTCGCAGGCATCCCTACCTTCAGGAAGCACCATCCTTATTAGTCAGCGGCCATCAACATCAAGGTAAAACCCTCCACCATCAAAAAGCTTATGACTTACTGAAGGCTCAGATGATGGTCAGCATTTTTTAGCAATAAAGTGTTTTTCATTGAGGTATGTATATTTTTATATATAATGTTATTGCACATTTAATAGATTATGGTATAGTGTAAACATGCTTTTATATGCACTGGGGAACCCAAAAGTTATGTGACTTGCTTTATTGCGATATTCAGTTTATGGTGGTGGTCTGGAACCAAGCCAGCAATATCTTTGAGGTATGCCTGTACATATAGTTGATATTTTTTGCAAGAATGGATATAAAGGGAATAGAAATATTTTAAAAGTATCATTCAAAAAATCTTTACAGATAAGGAACATAGTCAATAATGTTGTAAAAAAGAGGTATGGTGCCAGGTGCATACTAGACTTATCAGAGGGATTCACTTTGTACGTTATATAAAATACAGCCACTATTCTGTATACCTGAAACTAATATAATATTGGTGAACTATAACTAAAAAAATTTTTTTAATTTTACAGAAATAAAATAAAACTTGCATCTACAAACTGAAAAAGCACACCCTGTCTCTGGAAAAATTAACACAGAATGATCAATGTCAAGATATGTCTTAGTAAATGTATTAGTCAAAATCCATCAAGAGACAGAATCTATATAGTTTCTTAATCAGGAAAAGTTCAATATAAGGTATTATTAACTCTAACAGGGATTAAGATAATGAAGAATTGGCTAGGAAGAAGTAAAGAGGACTCTGAAGAATATAATAGCAGATATGAGGAACAGTCTCAACCTCATAGCTGAGATAAGTAGAGGCATCTACCCTACCCTGCACAAGAGCTAAAATCCAGATCTTGACGAAAAAGACATGAGTCCGGCTCATTGGATGTTGAAGCCACTGAGAAGTAACACCAGCAGAACTTGCTGAAAACTTACCTTCTAGATAAACTATCCACAGATCGGTTCCATGACTTGAAACTCCCTGCAAAGGTTCTCAAGAGAGTGCCAGGAGAAGTTATTTGGGGGGAGGTGTCTTGCTGGTGGCATTACATTGAGAAGTCACCGAAAGGCTACTGGGGAAGTTGCTGTTCACTGGGTCCTGCTAACCAACATGTATTATAGAAGGTAAGTACTGAAGAAAGAGTAAACTGTAGGAGCCAGGCGCTGGGGAAGCCACACACTACAGAAGCTGAGCAATGAAGAAACCATCCACTTTCCTGAAGCCAAACATTGGAGAAGCTACACGTTGAAGAACCCAGGTGGTAGAGGCTCTGCCCATGCTGTAAGATCCTGAGACTGAAGAAGCTGCTACGCTGCTGACAAGGAGTACTGAGAAGCTGCTAGAGCGGAGGAAGCTGCATGCTACAGAATCAATGCTGGAGAAGCTGTCCACGCTGCAAGATCCAGATGGGGAGAAGCCGCCCACGCTGTGGGAGCAAGGTGCTGGAGAACCCATTCGCCCTGCACAAGCCTGTGCCCCTCTTGTATTCCCTACAGACAAAGCTCAATGTCATACTATCTGGCAAAAGAAAAATATTTACAGCTCTCCTACAACTACCCTGGCAACCTGACAGTGGGGACTGTAGAAATAACAGTGTGGGTAGCACTCATTTTATGAACAACTTTTCAATATTTGGAATACAATCAATATAAAAATATTTCTTCACTTACTTTGTGGAGTTCTCTTTTTTCAGAGGTAGTAGGAAGTGGAGAATGTGAAGAGAATAGAATAATAAAGGATTTTTATTTATTTTTAATTAAACTAATAACAAAGTTTCTTTCTTAACAGTGAAATTGTTTTCCAAATAGCTAGTTGAAAAAAGAAAATTATGCTTTAAAGCTGGGTTTCTCTATAGTACTAGCCTATACAGTGATTAAATTGTAAAATACCTTTTCATTTACTTAGTTTATCCCTAAGGCCACTCACATAAGTTGATCCCCACCAAGGAGATCCTATAACCCAGAGAAAAGGTTCTTGTTGGCCCTGTGTGGGGCCCAGGACAGAGCCACACTGCTGTCCTGTGAGCAACTCACATTCTCTCCTCTCAGTTTTCTCCTTAAGGAGTTTAGCACCTGGAATATTCAGAACCTTTCTAGAAACAAAAATAACACTAAATTAAGACACCAAAAAAATCTTACTAGGCCCAGGGATTTTACTACTTTATTAACCAAGGGATTGTGCTGCCAACAGATTCTGATAATTCTTTCAAATAACAAAATTTTTGACCTGGAGAACATTATGTTAAATGAAATAAGTCGGTCAGAGAAAGACAAATACCACACGACTCATTCATATGTGGAATCTAATGAACTGAGCTAACAAGGAAAATGGGGACAGATTCGTAGATGGAGAGCAGGATGAGAGCTGGTAGGGTAGGAGGAGGTGAAGGGGTGGAGGAGTTGAGCAAAAAGGACAAAGGAGTCATGGACAGGGACAACAGTATAGGGATTGCTGGGGGGAGGGAGGTATAAGGGGACTAAATGGTAATGGGTAAAAATAGAAAAATAAAATGAATAACAGGGCTATCAACCCAAGTTTGAACAATTTTACATAAATTAATTGCTAGAGCTTAGATATTGATAAAAGCCTTACTCAGAAGATAATGTTAAATTTTTGGAGTCTGGGTATTAAAAGAAGTATAGGGGAATTATATACAAAGGCATTTTTTATGGTTATAGAAAAAGAACAGAATAATCATAAGATACAGCACAGGTTTAAATCTAACAACCAGTTTTCTGTCTAAAATTGGGTCTGGACTTGTCCTCATTCAAACGTTTTAAAGAATATTCTCGGCCTTCAGTTTTATCACAGGAGATTCTAATTGCTGTACCACTTAAAAAAAAACATTTGAGCAAATAAGCATTATATCAAGCTTGCAAAGTAGAGGCTTAGAGTGTGTAAGTTTAGCCACAACCTATTGGTCAACACTAGAACAAAAAATAGCTATATGGCTAATAAAATCAAAGTGCTAACAAAGAACAGAATAGGGAATTCTGGTTTTTATACTGAGACTTTATGGAACTTATGAGGTCTGTCCAGAAGGTATCCAGCCATGTACTAAGAAAAAGAGACATTTATTGAGACACAAGATACAAGAAACATTGTACATAGGACAATGACTCCTCAGTCCCCTTCAAAGTAGGCAACCTGGGACCTCACACAGTTCTCCCAACCATCATCAGCTGCCCCATCATATTGTCCTGAATCTCATCAAAGGTCTGAAATCTCTTCCCTTTCAAAAGTTGATTTTAGTTTTGGAAAAAGCCAGAAGTTGCAGGGTGCCCAATCTGGGCTGTAGGGGAGCTGAGTCACCTGGGTGATTTGATATTTCACCAAAAATCTCCACACAAGACGTGATACATCAGTGGGTGCATTGTCATGATGAAGCTGCCCATCACCAGTTGTCCAAAGCTATGGTCTTCTCAATCATACGAATAGTTTCCATGGAAGACGGGAATTCAGCAGGCCAAGGGAACAACTGATTTAGACAGGAAAATGGGATGAAAGAATCTGAGAGGGAAGTCAAAAGATCTGTGAATTGACAGATGATCCGAAATGTTTCGCAACTGAAAATTAATATTAATAAGCATTAGATAGAGCTTAAAATTGACGGTGAGTACACTGCAAACTAATGCAAATGAGGAAAAAAGGAAATTATTATCTACAAAGCAAAAAGTGTTGCCCTGGCTGGTGTGGCTCAGTGGACTGAGTGCCGGCCTGTGAACCAAAGGGTTGCCAGTTCAATTCCCAGTCAGGGTGCATGCCTGGATTGTGGGCCAGGTCCTTGGTTGGGGGCATGTGAGAGGCAACCAAACACTGATGTTTCTCCCCCTCTCTTTCTCCCTCCCTTTCTCTCTCTAAAAACAAGTAAACTCTCTTTTAAAAGGTTTTATTTAAAAAAAACAGACAACCACTTGGCTTTGTTATAAATAATGTTTTCACAGTTAAAATAAAGTAAAAAATTAATGTTGACTTGTCCCAAAAATAAAACTGGAAGGATAGTAGAGCAGGAAAGTAAAGTGTGGGAAAAGAATGTAAGATACCAAATCAGAGATCCTCACCTTTATAAGAAATCAACAGGTACTGTGGAGGGAAATACCAGAAGAAATAGTCAAAACAAGTAAAAATGATTGCCTATTGGGAAAGAGACTGAGGATTTGGAACAGAGAAGGCAGAAGTTTTTCTTTATTATGTTATTTGATTTTTCACATGAATGATTTTGAAAAATATGAGAATGAATGAACAGTCAAACTCTGCATGTTCAAGGAATATTTGTGCTATTTTCTGTTAGCTTGAAAATAAAAAAATTTAATTTAGTTAAAATGAAAATAAATACATTTTACAAAACAGTATGATTTGTAAATCTAATTTATTCAATTATGCCACTCAGTCTGCATTGATCAACATTTATTAAAAATACTTTTGCATTAAAGAAGATATAATAACACTTCAGATTTAAGTTAGAGTTTCTTAGGATTATTAGTTATCTACTTATATTTAAATTTAAACAAAGGAAATTTTTAATTTGTGATATTTTCAGTGTTGATTTACTGAAACATATATGCAAATATGTTTATATCTGGGTAATGACAAAACTATTAATTGCTGTGTGCTAAATTTTCTGAACTATGAAAAGGTAAAATAAAGTCCTAAGTTGGAAAAGTGAAAAAAACTAAGCTGTTAAAATTAGATTTCTTGGTTTAGAGTGGTTAAAAAGAGAAAAACTTTAATGACCATTCATTTTATAGAGAAGTTAACATTTTATTATTTTATAAAAATTTGTGTCTTCTTTAAGTATCTAAAAACTGACTAAATAACATAATACCTCTCTGAATATTATTTGTTTAAACTGAGCAAAATTTTTTGCCATACCACTTTCTTGACTGTTGTTGTTTTTATAAAGAAAAATCTCATATATTTCAGTGAGCTAATTTGTAAGACAAGTACTCCATTCTTCTACAATTGTTCTAACAAATCCCCAATGGCTTCCCTGAGTTAAATTAGGAGAATAATAATATTTCATGGCTCATTAGTGCATGGAATCAAGTAATGGATCCTAGCCCACTGGTGGAAAGAAAAAAGCAATGGGGTGTGTCCCATTTTATTAATTCCACAATGTGCCTATTGGCTCTAATCAAAATATATAAATTAAGGATTCAACATAACTGAAGGAATTGGTTGACAAAGGAAAGATTTTGAACAAAAAGAGCTAGTGCAACTTAAACTTTTCTCACTTTTTTGAGTAGGTTAGCAATATCTAGCTTTACTTGTTGGCCAGACTTCTACTGCAACTCTATTAGGTTTCATGTACACAGCCCCTCCCTTGCTATAATAGTATTTTCCAACTTGAATCCTTATGTTTAGGAAACTTCATATTTGAATCCTTATATTTAGGTGACTTCTTCAGCAGTATTTCAAGAGTATTCAAACCCAAGGAGGATGGGCATATCCCCAGGAGAAACATAAGACAATCCTTTGGGAGTATATAAAGAAAAATATTAGAATTTACATTTCCATTTATTTAAAAAATAATGTAGAAGTCTATATTTAATACAGTTGACACTTGAACAACATAGGATTGAATTTCTCAGGCCCACTTATATGTGGACTTTTTTTTTTTCCAAAATGCTGTAAATGTACTTTCTCTTCTGTATGAGTTAATAACATTTTCTTTTCTCTAGCTTATGTTGGGAACACTGTACTTGACTGTGGGGTCATGCTGGAATGGCTCTCCCCATGAATCCCAGTCACGTAACAGAAGGCTGGCCAGAGGGTCTCTGGCCAAAAGCAATGTGTATTGTCTCAAGGGACAATGTGTGGCTCCCCCTCTATCTCCCTTGGGGATCAGTCTCTTACTTGACTGCTTCTTAACCTTTTCTTTTTAAATATATGCATTGATGTATTGTAACGCAGCTTAAGGCCACATGAAAACTTGTATAACTTCAACCCTTGCAGTCTTTGTCGGGGACCCCTTATAATGGGTCTGAGAAGGGGTCGGAGACCGAGTGGGGAGTGCTGTCCTGCTCAGCTTACCTGCCATCAGTGTGCTCCTTGTAATGTGAATAATAAATGCTACATCGGCTCCACCAGGTCCTCCTTGTGGCTTTTTCCGTTTATCCCAATGAGCAGTTGAGATCCCTCAGCTCGACCTCCTGCATTACATTAACTGTTTATTTTATTGATAAGCATTATTGTCAACAATAGGCTCTAAGTACTTAAGTTTAAGAAAAAAGCAATGAGGTGTGTCTCATTTTATTAACTCCACAATGTGCCTATCGGCTCTAATCAAAATATATAAATTAAGGATTCAACATAAATGTGAATCCTTATGTTGAGTCAAAAGTTATCACAGATTTCAGCTGCATGGGGTGTTGGCATTCCTAATCTCTGTGTTGTTCAAAGGTCAACTGTATATGGATTTTTACTGGTATCTTTGCTCAGTAAGTATATCAGAGGTCCCATATTTCATACATTGAGCAAAATATCCTGAAGGAAGTATGAATGATCCAAGCACAGAAAGGTAAATGATGGTGCCTTGATGTATTTATTCTCTGATTTCAGCAGGTTACACCTTATAGCAATTTACAAGAGACCAGTTAAGAGGGTTTGCATGTTATATTATTGAGTTTTATATAAACTGACTTAAACAAGAAGGAGAAGTTACTTTAAAGTATTCCTTTAAAGACATCACATGTTGGAGTTAATACAAATAGTGCAACATGAAAGTGAACAAGAAAATGGCAGCAAGGAAAGTCCTACTACTGGTGTAAGTTCTTCAGTATGAGATAAAAACAAACATCTAATTAAGACCAAATAGTAAAAAAATTCAAAGTTATCAAAAATTTTAAATAATTAGTTTATATCTATAATCATTCAATTATGAATGTTCTTATGAATAAATTATTTCATGTGATATTTAGTCACTGATAATGTATGCATTATAATTTATCTGACATTTTACAACAGTTTAGTTCACCTTTGCTTATTCTTTTTAATTTTTATTCGAGTGTTTTTGTAATATATGGAATATATTAGCATTTTTCATTTAAGTTATTATTTTTTTATTTATTATTAATGCAAAGTAGTGGGTTAAGAGATTGCCAAGCTCTGCTAGTTACTACTGCCTAACAGGGACAAAATATTCGATCTTTCTATGCTTCAGTTCCTTATATGTAAAAAGGTGACAATAATAGTACCTCTTTCACAGAGTTGTTATGAAGAAAAATTAAAATAAAAATTGGAAAACTCTTACAACAATGTTTTAAACATAGTAAATTCCATACAGGTATCATTAAATTATATTAAAACATTTATATATTTTTTAAATTTATTTTTGTTTAGTTACAGTTGTCCTGCCTTTTACCCCATTGCTCACCCCTACCTTGCCCCCGCCCCCACACTCCCACAGACAATCACCCCCCATTGCCTATGCTCATGAGTCCTTTGTTCGCATTCCTTTCCTTCCCCTCCCCTTCTTTCTCCCATTATCCCCCTTCCCTCTGGTCACTGTCAGTCTGTTCTTTATTTCCAAGTCTGGTTCCATTTTGCTCATTTGTTTGTTTTGTGGATTAGGTTCCACTTATAGGTGAGATCATACGGTATTTGCCTCTCACTGCCTGGCTTATTTCACTTAGCATAATGCTCTCCAGTTCCATCCATGCTGTCGTGAAGGGTAGGAGCTCCTTCATTCCTTCTGCTGTGTGGTATTCAGTTGTGTAAATGTACCATAGTTTTTTGATCCACTCCTTTACTGATGGGCACTTAAGCTGTTTCCAGCACTTGACTATTGTAATTGTGTTGCTATGAACATTGGGGTGCATAGGTTCTTTTGAACTGGTGACTCAAGCTTCTCAGGGTATAGTCCCAGCAGTGGGAATGCTGAATCAAAACAGTCTGGTACTGGCATAAGAACAGATACATAAACCAATGGAACAGAATAGAGAGCCCAGAAATAAATCCATGTCAGTGTGGTCAGTTAATATTTGACAAAGTGGGCAGGAATATAAAATGGAGTAAAAATAAATAGGGTTGGGAGATCTGGACAAGTACACGCAAAAAAATGAAACTAGACCACAAACTTACACCATACACCAAAAGAAACTCAAGATGGGTAAAAGACTTAAATATAAGTTGTAATGTCATAAAAGTCCTAGAGGAGAACAAAGGCAGGAAAATTTCAGATATCTCATGTAGCACTATTTTCACTGATATGTCCCCTAGAGCAAGGGACAGAAAGGAAAGAATAAACAAATGAGGCTTCATCAAAATAAAAAGCTTCTGGACAGCTAAAGAAAACATCGGCAAAATGAAAAGAGAACCGACTGTATGGGAAAACATATTTGCCAATGATACCTCGGACAAGGGTTTGATCTTCAAAATATATAAAGAGTTCACACAACTCCACTCCAGGAAGACAAGCAATCAAATTAAAAAATGGGCAACGGATTTGAACAGACACTTCTTGAAGGAGGACATACAGAGGGCCCACAGACATATGAAAAAATGCTCGGCATCACTAGCTATCAGAGAGATGCAAATTAAAACCACAATGAGATTTCACTTCGTACCGGTCAAAATGGCCATCGTTAAAAAATCAACAAACAACAACTGCTGGTAAGGTTGTAGAGAAAAGGGAACCCTAGTACACTGTTGGTGGGAATGAAGACTGGGGTAGCCACTGTGGAAAACACTATGGAATTTCCTCAAAAAACTAAATATGGAACTGCCTTTTGATAAAACATTAATACTTTAAAAAATTAATATCTATTTCCTATTTATATTACTTAAGAATTTAAAGGTATATAGTTTATTCATGGAAAATTCCTATTCCATTATTAAAATTAAACCAAAAAGAAAATATATAATTTTACAAAAAGATTCACTCCTTGATTTTAAAAATAATAAAAAAGGAGCAGAAATAATGTGTTTAAAATAGGCAATATATATATACCATTTACATATGGCTAATAAAATACTGTGCATAGGATTCCCAACAGAATAACTTTATCAAATGTAGCTTTTACTAATATTTATATTGGTTCATGTTCTCTGAGCACCAAAAACTGAGACAGGCAAGAAACATCACTCTTCCCAGATAATCAAAAATCATCAGGTATGACAATTCAGACAACTAAGGTCATTTATGACCAAAGATAAACAGGATGTGTGTGACTCCTGCCTGTAAATTATTGCAAACACAATGAGATTAAGTGTTCATAATGGGACAGGAAAATGTCATTTTGAGCATGATGGGCTGGAACTTAGAGACTAAAAGCGGGTTTTATAGATGGTCTATGTACTGGGTTGTTTTTTTTTTAATTACACTTGACAAAATATTAATATTATATTAGTTTCAGGTGTACAACACAGTTATTAGAAGATTATATATCTTACGAAGTGATCACTCTGGTAATCTAATAACCACCTGACACCATGCATAGTTATTACAGTATTTTAACTGTAATTCTCTATGCTGTACTTTACAACTCCGTGACTATTTTTATAACTGGTGATTTATACTTCTTAATCCCTTTGTCCTTCTCAGGCATCCCCCTCCCATCTGGAAACCCATAAAATGTTTTCTCTGTCTATGAGTTTGTTTCTGTTTTGTTTATTTTAGTTTTTAGATTCCACATGTAAGTAAAATCATATGGTATTTGTTTCTGTCTGACTTATTTCACTTAGCCTAATACCCTCTGGGTCCATCCATGTTGTTGCAAATAGCAAGATTTCATTCTTTTTATGGTTAAGTAATAGTCCACTGTATATATGTATCACATTTTCTTTATCCGTTCATCTACTGAAGTGCACTTATATTGTCTCCATATTTTAGCCACTGTAAACTATGCTGCAATGAGTGTATGAGTGCATATGCCTTTTCAAATGGGTGTTTTGGGTTTCTTCAGATAAATATCCAGAAGTGGAATTGCTGGATCATATGATAGTTCTGTTTTTAATTTTTTGAGGAACTTCCATACTGTTTTCCATAGTGTCTCCACCAATTCACGATTCCACTGACAGTACACAAGGATTCAGTTTTCTCCATATCCTCGCCAACACTTGTTTGTGGACTTCTTGATGACAGACGTTCTAACAGGTATAAGGTAACAGCTCACTGTTGTTTTAATTTGCATCTCTCTGATGATTAGTAATATTGAGCATCTTTTCTTATGTCTATTGGCCATGTATATGTCCTTTTCAAAGAAATATCTATTCAGGTCCTTTGCTCATTTTTTTACTTGCAGTTTTTTGTTTGTTTTTTTTTTAATTTCAGTGTTAAGCTGTATGAGTTCCTTACATATATTGGACAATGACTCCTTATTGGATGTACTGTTGGCTGATATCTTCTCCCTTTTGGTAGGTTGTCTTTTCATTTTGTTGATGGTTTCCTTTTCTGTGCAAAAACTCTTTAGTTTGTTGTAGTCTCATTTGTTTACTTTTTCTTTTTTTTCCCTTACCCAAGAAGACATATCCAAAAAGTATATACCAAAAAGCAATGTCAAAGAGTTTACTTCCACCCTAGCTGGGCAGCACAGTTGGTTAGCGCATCATCCCCATTAGCCAAGGTTGTAGGTTGGATCCCCAGTCAGGGCACAGTCCCAGTACATACAAGAATTAACCAATGAAAGCATAAATAGGTGGAACAACAAATCAATGTCTCTCTCTCTCTCTCGTCTCTCCTCTAAAAAAAAAAAAAATCAATTAAAAAAATTGTATACTGCCTATGTTTTCTTGTAGGAGTTTTATGTCTCTGATCTTATATTTAAGTCTTTAATACATTTTGAGTTTATTCTTCTATATGGTGTAAGAAAGTGGTTTAGTTTTATTCCTTTGCATGTGTCTGTTCAGTTTTCCTAACACCACTTATTGAAGAGACTGCCTTTACCTCATTTTATATCTTCTGTCATAGATTAATTGACTATATAGGCATGGTTTCATTTCTGGGCTCTCTATTCTGTTCCATTAATCTATATGTCTGTTTTTATGCCAGTACCATGTTGTTTTGATTAATATTACCTTGTAGTATAATTTGATATCAGGTAGCATGATACCTCAAACTTTGTTCTTCTCTTTCAAGATTTCTGTAGCTATTTGTGGTTCAAGATTTCTGTAGCTATTTGGGTTATTTGTGGTTCCATATAAATTTTAGGATTACTTGTACCACTTTTGCAAAAAATGCCATTGGTGTTTTAGGAAGGGTTGCATTGAATCTATAGATTGCTTTAGACAGTAGGGACATTTTAATGATATTAATTCTTCATATCCATGAGCACACATTTCCTTCAATTTATTTGTATCTTCAATGTCTTTCTTCAATGTCTTATACTTTTCCAAGTACATAACTTTTACCTCCTTAGTTAAATTTATTCATGCATATTTTATTTTTGATGCAATTATAAATGGGACTGTTTTCTTAATTTTTCTTTTTGATAGTTTATCACTGGTGTATAAAAATGCAACTAATTTCTGAATATTAATTTTGTGCCCTGCTAATTTAGTGACTTCATCTGTCAGTTCTAATAGTTTTCTGGTGGAGTCTTTAGGATTCTCTATATGTAGTATCAGGTCATCTGCAAATAATAAGTTTTACTTCTTCCTGTCAAATTTGGATGCCTTTTATTTCTTTTTCTTGTCTGATTTCTGTGACTAGGACTTCCAATGCTATGTTGATTAAAAGTGGTGAAAGTAGATATGCATATCGTGTTTCTGATCTTAGGAAACTTAGGAAAACACTTTTAGTTTCCATTGTGGAGTATGATATCTGCTGTGGGTTTGTCATTTATGGTCTTTATTATATTGAAGTATGTTCTCTCTATTCCCATTTGCTGAGAGTTTGTTTTTTTTTTTAACTGGATATGCAATGTTTCGTTTTTTTTTAATTGTTTAATTACAGTTGTCCCCATTTTTCCCCCGTTACTTTTCCCTGCCTAGCCCATGCCCCTCTCCCACATTCAATCCTCCCCACTATTGACCTTGTCCATGGGTCCTTTATACATGTTCCTTGACTTGAATTTTCCCCTTCTTTGCCCCATAATCCACCTCCCCCAGCCCCTATGGTCATTGTCAGTTTGTTCTTCCTTATAAATTGATGCTGAATTTTGTTAAATGCTTTTCTGCATCTATTGATATTATTATATAATCTCTGATCAAATGATCCTTCATTATGTTTATGAGGTATATCATGTTAATTAATTGTGGATATTTTACCAACCTTGAATCATCCCAGGAATAAATCCCACATGATCATGGTGTACTTTTTTAATGTATTGGTGAATTCAGTTTGCTAATATTTTATTGAGGATTTTTGCATCTGTGAGGGGTTACCCCCCAAAATGGGAATTTATTCATAAAAAATTTTATATTTATTCTGACAAGTTTAAACTTCAGTCACCTTCAAAGTACTCTCCATTTGAGCAATACACCTATGGAGACATTTTTTCCCAATGTTCCAAACAGTTTTTGAACTCATCAGTTTTGATGCCTTTTAGTGCTTCTGCCATTGTTTGTTTCACCTCTTCCATATCTGCCAAACATTTCCCTTTGAGGACTTTTTTCATCCAGGAAAACAAAAATTGTTGCTTGGGGTGAGATTGTGTGAATAGGGAAGGTGGGGCATAGGTGTCACATCATTTTTGGTCAAAAATTGTTGAACGCTCAGCATGGTGTGGGCAGTTATGCTCATAAATCACCCATGATGAAATGGGCAAACACGTTGAAAGAATATTTGAAAAAATTCACTGAAGTCAAACGCAACCTCTCACAACACCAGCTGGTACACTGACACAGATGGGGTCCTTAACCACTTACCTAGTGGGGGATGCCTATACAACCAGGGGACCACCCTCCAGATAACAATTCTGGGGTTTTTTGGAGTCCCCCTCATATGTTCATCAGGGATATTGGCCTATAATTTTCTTTATTTGTAATGTCTTTTCCTGATTTTTAAATAAGAGTAATTCTGTCCTCAATAAATGAGCTTAGGACCTTCCCTTCCTCTTATTTTTCTTGGAATAGTTTTAGAAGGGTAGTGTTAATTCTTCTTTGAATGTTTGGTAAAATTCACTTGTGAAGTTATCTGGTCCAAGACGTTTCTTTGTTGGGAATTTTTTATTACTGCTTCAATTTCATTAGCAGTTAATGGTCTGTTCACATTTTCTGTTTCTTCTTAATTCAGTCTTGGAAAAGTGTATGTTCCTAGAAATTTATCCACTTCTTCCAGCTTGTCCATTTAGCTGGCATATAATTGTCATAGTATTTTCTTATAATCTTGGTATTTCTGTGGTGTCAGTTGTTACTTTTCCTTTTCTCCTCCTTTCCATTTCTGATTTTATTTATTTGGGTCACCTTTCTATTTTTCTTGATGAGTCTGTTTAAAGATTCATTAATTTTGTTTATCTTTTCAAAAGACAAGCTCTTGGTTTTATTAATTTTTTAATATTTTTAAGACTCTATTTTATTAATTTTCAGTGTGATCTTCATTATTTCCTTCCTTCTACTCATCTTTGGTATTGTTTTTATTTTGTATTTCTTTTAGGTGTAAGGTTAGATTGTTTATTTGAGATTTTTTTGTTTCTTGAGGTAGGCATGTATTGTTATGCATTTACCTCTTACAACTGCTTCTGTGTCCCATAAAGTTGGAGTCATCATGTTTTCATTTTCATTTGTCTCAAGGTAGTTTTTTAATTCTTCCTCAGTCTCATCGTTAACACAATCATTGCTCAGTGGCATGTTATTTAGCCTTCATGTCTTTGTGTGTTTTTCAGTTTCTTCCCTGTAATTGATTTCTAGTTTCATACTACTGTGATCACAGAAGATGCTTAATATGAATTCAACCTTCTTATATTGTTGTGACTTTTGTGGCCTGACATATGGTCTATTTTAGAAAATATCCCATATGTGTTTGAATAGGATGTATATTCTGTTGCTTTGAGCTGAAATGTTCTAAAAATATCAATTAAGTCCATCTGCCTAATATATCATTTAAGGCCATGAATATTCTGATGATTTTCTGTCTGGATAACCTATCCATTGACACCAATGGGTTATTAAGGTTGCTTACTATGACTGCATTACTGTCAATTTCTCCTTTTATGATCATCCATATTTGCTTTATATACTTAGTTAGGTGTTTACAAGAGTTAAATTCTCTTATTGGATTAATCTCCATAACTTTGAAATGCTTTTTATTGTCTCTTGTTAGAACCTTTGTTTTAAAGTCTGTTTTGTCTAATTATTGTTACCCCATTGAGCCTGTGTGTGTCGTTAGATCTGAAGTGGGTCTCTGGTAGGCAGCATAGGTACAGGTCTTTTTTTTAATCCATTCAGCCACCCTACTATCTTTTCATTGAAACACTTATTTTATTAATATTTAAAGTATTTATTGTAGATATGTAGTTATTTCAATTTTATTAATTATTTTGTTACTATTCTTGGAGTCGTTTACTATTTTAATTTCAAGCTTTCTTCTATGTTGATGACTTTCTATAGTGTTAAATGTATGGATTTCTTTCTCTTTATTTCTTGTACATCTCTTATAGACTTTTGATTTATGATTACCATGTGCTTTATACATACCAAGTTAGATTTATAGCAGTCTTAAGTTGATGGCCATTTAAGTTCAAATGCATTCTAAAATCACTATAATTTTTACACCCTCTCTCCACATTTATATTTTTGTCATTACTTTTTACTTTTTGTGTGTACATGTGCTTCTGTATTTATTCCTTAATATGCTATTAAAATTACATGTGATCTTCCTACTTTTGTCTTTTAACCTTTGTACAAAACCAGCTTTATAGTAGGTTGAGACATTGCTTTGTCTATTTGCCTTTGTCAGTGAGAATTTTTCTTTCTTGTACAAGAGAAATTACTTTTAATATTTCTTATAATATTGGTTTAGTGGTGATGAACTCCTTTAGCTTTTTTCTTCTCTGGGAAACTCTATCTTTGTTGTAAGTCTTTGCCTTTCATTACTTTGAATATTTTGTGCCAATCCCTTCAGCCCGAAATGTTTCTGTTGCAAAATCAGCTGACAGCCTTATGGGAACTCAGTTATAGGTAACCAACTGCTTTTCTCTTGATGCTTTTGAGATTCTCTCTGTCTTTAACCTTAGCATTTTTATTATGAAGTGTCTTTGTGTGGGTCTTTTTGGCTTCATCTTGTTTGGGACTCTCTGTGCTTCTTGGACTTGTACATCTATTTCCTTTGCCAGGTTAGAAAAGTTTTCAGTCATTATTTCTTTAAATAAGTTTTTAGTCCCTTACTCTCTTTCCTCTCTTTCTGGTACCCCTATGATACAAATGTTGGCCTACTTGATGTTGTCCCAGGCGTCCATTAAACTATCTTCTTGTATTCCTTTTTTTCTCTTTGCTGTTCTGATGGGGTGTTTTCTGCTACCTGAAGCCAGACTAGGAGCCACTGGGTGGGAGTTACAATGCAAATTGAGACCAGTCTCCAGTTATGCTTGAATTGGACACTTAGCAAGCCCTACAAGGCATGCTGAGGGTGGCCACTGCTTGTTTGGGGTTTAGAGAGCTTTGAAAAACTTGGGGACCTGGCCAGTTAGGCTCAGTTGGTTTGGTTGGAGCATCATGCCATCCACCAAAAGGTCATAAATTTGATTCCCAGGCAGGGTACATACCTAGGTTGTGGGTTTGATCCCTGGTATGGGCTTGTATGATCCCTACTCTGGGTGCATACAATAGGCAACCAATCTGTGTTTCTCTCTCACGTCAATGTTTCTCTCTCTCATTCTCTATCTCTCCCCACTCCCATATTCCCTCTCTCTCTAAAATCATGAAACATATCCTCAGGTGAGGATTTAAAAAAAAACCAACAGAAAAAGACAAAGGGCTGCTAGAGGTCAATGTGCTCTTCTTTTTAAGAGCACACACACTCCACACACGCTCATTTGCTCACAAACTCTCTCGCTCTAAGCTGTAGCACAGAGGCAGCAGCTCAAAAAGCAAGAGGAACACATGGGAAGGAACTATAATTTGACTGACTTCAAGGTGAGGCCTGGATGGGCAGGAATCAGGGCAACTTTCTTCAGAGGCAGAAGCACTAGCAGATACCACTGTTCCTTTGCTGAAATCTCTTCCCACCTAGCTGGTGTGGAGCAGGTTGGTGTCAAATCTGAGCTCTTTATTAACCTGGATAATACTGTTCACCTTGCCCTGGAGATTCCCCGAGACCCTGCACCACTCATTTTGCTCACCCAGACCAATCTTCTTCCAGCGGCTATTCTACACAAGTGGCCTGCCTCAATTCATGCTGAAGACACTGCCTTTAAAAAAAAATATTTTGTATATCCTCACCTCAGAGCACTTTTACATTGATTTTGGAGAGAGAAGAAGGGACCCTGCTGATTATTAAGAGTCAGATTTTATGGAGACTTTTCTTCCCAGCATTCATGCCTCAGCTGGGGAGCTCAATGTGGTGCTAGAATGCCTTACTCCTCAGAGGGGCTCAGCAGCCAAGGAACCTCCCCATTCTTAATGCCACACTATGGGTATGAGACCTGCCCATTTTGTGTCTCTGCCCCTCCTACCAGTCCCCATGTGGCTTCTTTATATTTTTAGTAATAGGACTTCTGTTCAGCTAGTCCTCAGGTGGTTCTTAATGATGGTTGTTCTATGATTCAGTTGTAATTTTCATGTGGTCATGGGAGAGGGCAAACAGAGTTTACCTACTCTGCCATCAGAAAGTCCTCTATATACCAGTTTAGATGCCTACCAGGATGATTTAGTGGCATCACTATAGTGTGTTGGTTCAAGCCATGCATATTAGCACACAGAAAGAGGTTAATAAAATTGGAAGAATTAATATTGTAAAAATGTTTGTACTACCCAAAGGAATATACATATTCAATATAATCTGTATCAAAACTTAAGTGGTATTTTTCACAGAAATAGAAAAAAAAACCTTAAAATTTTTGTGGAACCACAAAAGACCCCAAATAGCCAAAGCAATCTTGAAAAAGAAGAACAAACTAAAGACACCAAGCTTCCTGATTTGAAACTCTATTTTAAAACTACATTAATAAAATTAATAAAATACATTTTAATAAATAAAAACAGTATGGTTTTGGCATAAAAACAGACACATAGCTCAATGGAACACAACAGGGAGCCCAAAATTAAACTCATGCATATGTGGGCAGTTAATTTACCATAAAGGAACCAAGAATATGCAATGGCCAAAGCAGAGTCTCCTCAATAAATAGTGTACAGCCACATGCAGAAGAATGAGACTAGACCACTACTATCTGGAGGTGGGCAAAGGAGGATCATTGGGGTTGGAAAGAGACTTCATTTTGGGTAATGTGTATATGATGCAGTGTGCAGATGATATTTTGTTGAGTTGTGCACTTGAAGCCTGTATCGTTTTGTGAACCAATGTCAATAAATTCAATAAAAAATGTATGAAAGATTTGAATGTAAGACCTGAAACCATAACACTCATAATGAAAACATAAGGGGTAAGCTCTTTAATAGTAGTCTTGGCAGGGGATTCTGGATATCACACCAAAAGTAAAGTCTACAAAAGCAAAAATAAACAAATGAGACTACCTCAAACTAAAAAGCTTCTGCACAGCAAAGAAAACCATTTAAAAAAATAAAAAGGTAACCTGCTGAATGGGAGAAAATGCCTTCAAATCATATATCTGGTAACTTGTTAATATCAAAAAATAAATAAAGAATTTATACAACTCAGTAGCAAAAAAACTTTGATTTTAAAAACAGGCAGAGGAATTGAACAGACATTTTTCCAAAGAAGATATACAAATGGCCAAACAGGTACTTGAAAAGTTGCTCAACATCATTAATCATCAGGGAAATACAATTAAAACCACAATAAGATGCCACCTAATACCTGGTTATCATCCCAAATAGCTATCATCCAAAAGATAAAACAAATATCGGGGAGGAAGTGGAGAAAAAGGAAACTTTGTACACTATTGGCGAGACTGTAAATTGAAGCTGTCACGGTAGTAAACAGTATGGAGGTTCCTCATAAATTAAAAATGGAGCCCTGGCTGGTGTGGCTCAGTGGATTGAGCACCGAACTGCGAAGCAAACGGTCACGGGTTCAATTCCCAGTCAGGGCACAGGCTTGGGCTGCAGGCCACGTCCCCAGAAAGGGGTGCATGAGAAGCAACCACACATTGATGTTTATCTCCCTCTCTTTCTCCTTCCCTTCCCTCTCTCTCTTAAAAAAAAAAAAAAAAAAAAAGGAACTACCAGCCCTTGTTGGTATGGCTCAGCTGGTTGGAGTGTCACCTCCTAAATTGAAAGGTCATGGGTTCAATTCCCTGTCAGGGCACATGTCTCAACATGCAGGTTTGGTCCCTGGTTGGGTCACATATGAGAGGCAACTGACTAACAGATGTTTCTCTCTCACATCCATGTTTCTCTCCCTCTCTCTCCCCCTTTCTACCCCTCTCTCTAAAATCAATAAGTATGTCCTTGGGTGAGAATAAAAAAAAATTTGAACTACCACATGATCCAGCAATTCTAGTTCTGGGTATGTATCTGAAGGAAACAAAACAACTATGTTGAAGAGATATATATAACCTCATGTTCATTTCAGCATTATTTAAAATAGCCAAAACATAGAAACAACCTAAGTGTCCATCAACATATGAATGGATAAAAAAGGATATATAATGGAATATTATCCAGTCATGAAAAATAAGGAAATCCTCCCAACTGCCACAACATGAATGGCTCTTGAGGATATTACACTAAGTGAAATGTCAGACAGAGAAAGACAAATACTGGGTGGTCTCACTTATATGGAATCTAAAATAAGAAACAACTCATAGAAACAGAGAACAGATTGGTGGTTGCTAGAGAAATGGGGTGGGATGTGGGGGAAATGGGTGAAAGTGGTCAAAAGGTACAAACTTTCCATTGTAAGATAAACAAATTCTGAGGATGTAATGTACAACATGGTGACTACAGTTAACGATGCTGTATTGTGTATTTGAGAGTCACTAAAAGAATATATCTTAAAAGTTCTTATCACGAGAAAAAATTATAACTTCAACAAGTAGTGAATGTCGACCAAACCTACTGAAGTAATAATTTTGTAATATATACATATATCAAATCATTATATTGTACACCTTCAAGTAATACAATATATGTCAATTATATCTCAATAAAACTGGGAAAGAAATAAAAGAAAATGTGGTATATACATAATATGGAATATTATTTAGCCTTTAAAAGAAGGAAATCCTGTCTTTTGCAACAACCTAGATGAATCTGGAGGACATTATGCTAGGTAAAATAAGCTAGACACAGAAAAACAAATACATGAGGAACCTAAAATAGTGAAAATCATAGAAGGAGAGACAGAATGATGGTTTCCAGAGGCTAGGGAGATGGGGAAATTAGCTCTTGTTGGTAAAAGGGTACAAAGTCTTACTTATACAAGATGAATAAATTATGAAGATCTAATGCACACCAATGTGAGTTTAATGAACAACACTGTATTGTACAGCTGAAATTTACAAGAGGTTAGATCTTAAGTGTTACAACCAAAAACAAAAAACAAAAAACCCCAACAAAACCCAAAACATAACTATGTGAAATAAAATA
Organism: Mormoops blainvillei; assembly: GCA_004026545.1. Taxonomy (NCBI): domain Eukaryota; kingdom Metazoa; phylum Chordata; class Mammalia; order Chiroptera; family Mormoopidae; genus Mormoops; species Mormoops blainvillei. The sequence goes on along the minus strand of PVJD01000734.1, from coordinate 337,272 downwards.
TATGTTAATTAGCTTGATTGTAGTGCTCATTTAACAATGTATACATATATCAAACCATCAAGTTGTAAACCTTAAATATGAACAATTTTGTCAATTAATTATACATCAATAAATGAGGAATAAAACACAATGCAATAATTTGAGTTATTGGATAGAACAGGAAATTAAAATGTCAACCCTTAAGTAGAATTCAAATTTATAAGTACTTATTGAATATATTTGTATGCAATCATGTGAAGTATAAGGATCAGTTAGGCCCTTCTCTGGAGGAACTTAAAGAGAGAAAGGGGAAAGAAAGAGAAAGGAAGAGATTATACTGCAAGGCAGCATGCAGGGAGTTGAAGCCAATTGCAAGTTATGTGAAGGCTTCATTCTGCCTGAGAGAATATAGCTAGAACCACAGGAGGTACAGGTAAAGTGCAGGCAAAATCTGGTCCAGACAGCACTGAAAGCCAGGGAAAGAGACTCCATTCAATATAAACAATCAGAAATTAGTGATCAAATGGAAGCCAGGAGTCAAGCCAGAAGAAATCTAAGTACCTCAAAAGCGTAAGTGGGATTCAGTCAAGGGAGCCTCAGGTAAAAAGAGTAAGAGATAACTATAGAATAAGAAGGTAAATGTGGGCATGATTTACAGAGCTCTAGCCATGCCAAAACCATTACTCAAAGCCAGAGTTACCACAGCAATTCCATTACCAACTGCATTGAACTGACAGAAAGAAGTTGTCAAGAAAAAAAGAGCAAAAGTACACACAGCTGAGAAGGCCTTTGAGTTGGAGATGACTTTTGCTTTAAAGAAACTTTTATTCCAGAGACCTAGAAGTCCATCTTTCCTCTTGTACTGATTTCTCTCCATGTCCCCAGTCCCGATATTGTTAACAAACTGGACTAGTTGCCATTGCTCAAACACAGAAAGTTCTTTCATATCTCCCAATTGTTCCTTAAGGTGCTTACTGTGCCTGAAAACACCTCCTCTTCCTTCAAGGCCAAGTACCCAGATATGGAAGTTGGATTTAATTAAAGTCTATTGATTACACTGGGTTTTCCTTTGGTAAAATTTAAAATCTATTTTACCCCACTGAAATAAGTAGCAAAGTAACCAGAAGCTAAAAAGAAAACTGTCTTACAAGGACCAATGTCCCCAGAAAGGGCTCTGATAATCTCAATAAAAATGACTCCTAACATTACTGCTAAATTGGGTCCCTCTCACAGGTAAGCTGAGATGCCCTTAGAAGACTGAGGAAGGAGAGGCGTACCCAATTCCTCACAGTACCAAAAGCCTGAGGAATTTGCCACACCTCAGGATCCATATCAAGGACTTGGCATTTAGTACCTACTGTGCCATTTCCCCAAACCTATTTATCACTGCCTTTTCATATGGGGCAACCTAGTGTTACTTACTTCCCTGGAAAACTCTGTGAAAACACATTAATCATTTCACACATTTTTGGGATTAATAGCATTGGCTGAGTTTGAGTTTCAGATGTCAAAAAACGGATTTTTAGATTTTTCACAGCTGTATGAGAAATTATTCTTTTTTAAGACTAAAAAGATGAAAGTATAATTAGTTTTCTGAAACTGTCTGATATCAGTGATTTACTCATACTGAGTTCAGCACTAAGATCATGCTATTCTCTTAGAAACTTCTGACTGACAAGGCAGGAACCCCATGGGTCTGAACATTCTGTATAAAACAACTAATAGGAATGTAACTGCGCTTTGATGTTGAAGGGCCTAGAGCAGCTGTGAGATTAAAATGCTGACTGACCAAGGCCAGCTCACCATTTAATACTAACAAGGGACATAATGCCCAAGTCAATCACACAGCTCATTTGATTCCAAATGACACTGGTCTGTCATTGAAGTGCTGTCATTTTGCAACAGCATTGTGTACTGTAGAGAGCACAAAACACCAAGTACTTTCATATCAGTTTCAGCACCTATATCAACACATTTTAAACTGGATTATTTCCATTCTTATTTTGGTACTTCTGTCATTGTTTGAAGTTCAAGACATGCCCTAAAAGCTACTTTTTGAATTTATGCTGTGCAATATGCCTCTGCTTGTAACCAGACTATTGGACTGTATCTTTAAATAATATAATAATCAGGGTTAATATTTACTCAGTGATAGGTACTGTTCTGAGTGCTTTTACTTTCATTAACTCATCCAAGCCTCACTCAAAGAAGTGAGTGTGAGAAGTTAAATCCATTGCCCCAGGTCATAAATCTGGTGAGTGTCAGAACCAGTTTCTTAAGAAGAGAGAACTAGGATTCACTCATACTATTTTTAATGTTTGGAAATGATTGTTTTTATTTGGAATTAGTATGAAAAAGCTATTATTAACTTTGAGTTTGACTCTCTTAGCCTAACCCACAAAAGGACTGCAAACACATGATAGATTTGGATTAGTTACTCACTATAAATATAGAACACTTTTAGGAACATAATTTTGGATTTATCACAAAACTTATATAACCACATCCCTAGAAAAATCACTTCTACTCATTTGGCCACATTACTCATTCATTCTTAGAAAGAAAGAAAATACAGAAGTATGATTTTCAAAAAGCATTAAATATAAGTCATGACACCAAAAAAGTCCTACAGAAGAACATAGGCAGGAAAATCTCAGATACTCCATGCAGTAATATTTTCACCGATATGTCCCCTAGAGCAAGGGACATAAAGGAAAGAATAAACAAATGGGACTTCATCAAAATAAAAAGGTTCCATATAGCTAAAGAAAACATCAACAAAATGAAAAGGGAACCAAGTGTATAGGAAAATATATTTGCCAATGACACCTCGGACAAGGGTTTGATCTCCAAAACATATAAAGAGCTCACATGACTCCACTCAAGGAAGACAAACAATCCAATTAAAAAATTGGCAAAGGACCTGAATAGACACTTCTCCAAGGAGGACATACACTGGGCCCAGAGACATATGAAAAGATGCTCAACATCACCAGCCATCAGAGGGATGCAAATTAAAAATCACAACAAGATACCATTTCACACCAGTCAGAATAGCCATCATAAACAAATCAACAAACAACAAATGCTGGTGAGGTTGTGGGGAAAAGGGAACCCTAGTGCACTGTTGGTGGGAATTCAGGTTGGTGCAGTCACTGTAGAAAATAGTATGGAATTTCCTCAAAAATGTAAAAATGGAACTGCCTTTTGACCTAGTAATTCCACTGCTGGGATTATACCCTAAGAATGCTGAAACACCAATTCAAAAGAACCTGTGCTCCCCAGTGTTCATAGCAGCGCAATTTACAATAGCCAAGTGCTGGAAACATTCAAAGTGTCCATCAGTAAATGAGTGGATCAAAAAACTATGGAACATTTATGCAACAGAACACCACACAGCAGAAAGAAAGAAGGAGCTCCTACCCTTCGCAGCAACATGGATGGAACTGGAGACCATTATGCTAAGTGAAATAAGCCAGGCAGTGAGAGGCAAATACCATATGATCTTACCTATAAGTGGAATCTAATCAACAAAACAAGCAAGTAAAATATAACCAGAGACACTGAAATAAAGAACAAACCAATAGTAACCACAGGGGCGGAGGGAGGGGGATAACGGGGGAAAGAAGGGGAAGGGTTGTCAAGGAACATGTATAAAGAACCCATGGACAAAGCCAACGTGGGGTAGGATTAAGCGTGAGAGGTGGGGATGCGTAGGGCAGAGGAGAGTGGTGGGGGGAAAATGGAGACAACTGTTCTTGAACAACAATTGAAAAAAGGCATAAAGGGTACTAAAAATGTTAACTCGCTTAGGATCTGGTGTTTTCCCTAAACATTCTCTGAGTAAAATTTCATTCCTAGTGTAGCAGGAAAATCACAACCGTTGAAGACTGGCAGTTGTGGGTTCTAATTTCATCTCCTCCATTGCACCATGCTGTGTGTGACCTTGGACAGATTAGGTAACCTTCTGAATCTCAGTTTTCTCCTTATCTTGCAGGGTAGATAAGATAATTAGAATAATTAAGAACTGGATTTCAGATGCTAAAATGTTTTAGTCATTAGTCATTATTATCAACATCCTTGCCATCATCAAAAAACTTCTTCTAAAAGTCAGAAAACTTCTAAGATTATCTCTTAGAACATAAACAGCAGGTATTACTGGTACATTGAGGGTTGCTCTGTGAGATATCAGATTCTTCCTTTAAATAATTTGATTCTTATATTTCTTTCTCTATGTGATGACCTGTAAAATAAATAATGTCTTCATCCATTTTCCCCTCTAAAACTAGAATTAGAAACTATTTGCCACATGTCATCATAGAGTCTTCCTTTTTGAGAAAACTTGGATCCCCATTAATATATGGGGTTCCATTCTTTGCTTTTGAGTTTTTTATGAGTTTCCATAAAGTCTATTAGCTTTTTCACTTTTGTTTTTATTGTTATTTAGATCAACCTTATACAAAAGGAATGACATCAGGAATAACATGAAGGATCATTCACCTTACCTGAGACTAGGCTTAATAACAATGACGTATCTGTAGTCAAGGGCTCTATAAGTAGAAGAAAAATTTCTGTGTTGCTCTTTGAGAATTCTCTCAATGGAACAATTACCAGATGGGACAACTTCCTGGAAAGGCACACATACAACCCTACTCTACTGCCACCTCAAGATGGCTCTTTATTACATCAACTATAAACCTTGCTGAAAAGTTTTGTCACTGGTCAAAGCCAAATTGGAACTCCAGAGTTTGCACAGTATTTAGTATTTAGCTTAACTGAGACACTGAGTGCTACAAATAGCTGCCTGTATGACAGAGAATTAGTTCAGAATTTGTGGAAACAGTTTAAGACCCTAAAGTAAAGAGCAGAAGATGACAGATTCCCTCATTATGAAAAGATGCCCAGATAAGAACTATAGATAATATTAACGTATACTCATTGTGGAAGCTTGTGGGGGAAATGTGAGGGAAATCATGTTGCTCATTGAGGTTACCTGGCTAAGAATTGATATATAGTAAGAATGCTAAATATTAAAAAAAAAAACAAAAAAAAAAAACAAGGGTCTGAATATAAAAACTTTGAAGCCAGAACCACAAGAAAAAATAATGCAGTTTCTTTAAAAAAATTTTTTTTAACTTTCTATCCATGAATATTTTATTGCTAATTCTTTTAAAAAATTGGCAAAGTATTAATATAATACAATTAAAAATAATTTTTGTTGTAACACCACAGATTATTTATACTAGGAAAATAAAAGATAAAAAAATGCTAATGTATACAGGAGTGGGTAAAACTAGGTTTACAGTTATGACTACACAAAAGTTTATTCTTGTATTATTATTTATTAATTAGTATTTTTCACATTAACAACTGTAGACCTACTTTTGCCCACACCTGTACACTTGAAATAATAAACAATGTGTAATAGTGAAAGTAAACTCTGTATTATACTTTAAAATTGGTTACTAATAAGGTGATAGAGCCAAAAACATAAAATTTTAAAAATATATAAAATAATAGCAATCATACCCTACAATATTATCTTAAATTATAGCTTGCAATGCTCACTGATTGACATTTTTTAAAATCTTCTAATTTCCAGGTATCAACATTCAGTTTGACCACTACATTCCTCTTAGAATGGCAAAAAAACAGAACACTGACGACAACAACAAATGCTAACTAGGATATAGAGAAATAAAGGCTCTTATTCATTGCTGGTAGGAATCCAAAATTGTACAGCCACTCTGGAAGACAGTTTATTTCTCACAAAACCAAACACACTGTTAACATATGATCCAGCAATCACACTCCTTGGTATTTACCCAAAGGAGTTGAAAACATGCCCACACAAACCCTGCACATAGAAGTTTATGGCAGTTTTATTTATCATTGCTAATATTTGGAAGCAACCAACATATCTTTTAGCAAATAAATGGAGAAGTAATCTATGGTTCATGGCCATCAAGCCACAAAAAATGAAAGAAGAAACTTAAATGCACATTACTCAAAGAAAGAAGCCATTCTGAAAAGGCTACATATTGTATGAATCCAATCACATGAAATAATGGAAAATGCAAAACTATGGAGACATTAAAAAGATCAATGGTTGCCAGGGGTTGGAGCAGAGGGAGGGATGAATAAGTGGAGCAAAGAGAATTTTTAGAGCAGTGAAACTACTTTGTATGAAACTATAATGGCAGGTACATGTTATAGAGTATACTTTTGTCAAAGCCCATAGAACAACAACAATAACAAAAAGGCCTAAACAACACCGATAGTAAATCCTAATGTACTCTATGAACTTTGGGTGACTGTGATGAATCAATACAGGTTCATCAATGAAAACAAATACACTATTGTGGTGCAGGCTGTTGACAATGGGTGAGGATGGGGGTAAATGGAAACTCTATACTTCTGCACAATTTTGCTGTGAAACTAAAACTTCTCTAAGAAAAATGAAGTCTATTAAAATTTTCCAGTTATAACAGGTTGGTAATATGCCTATAAATTGATATATGTTTAATTGCATTTTGGATAAATATATTTTCTTGGGTTTGAGATATATGATGTTGTAAAACAAAAGCTGTGGCCTTACTTTATCTTAAGAGAATGGGCATTTTAAAGAAAAAAAACACAAAATACCAAATCCCCCATGTTTACATATTTAAAAGAAACATCATGACCCTTAGTATTCTAGAAAGTTAATGTGGAAGAACTGAAATAGAGTTTCCTTAGCATAAAAAGGGTAATAGTTGAACAATATCACATTTGTCATAGATGAAGTATTTCTCCCACAGAAATTTAGTCATTGGTTTATAGAACTCAGTTGTCCAGAGGTAACAACAAAAACTGAGGCACATAACTTAAAAAATAAAGGAAACAGTGGAAAAAAGTATGGAATACCACCAAATAAAACAACAGACAGAAACACACATACAAAAAGAACAAATGGAAGCACAGAGATACCCAAAACAAAATATATAATGGCTATAGGAAATCCTCATATATCAATAATTACCCTTAATGTAAATGAACTGAATTCACCAATAAAAAGGTACAGAATACCAGATTATAACAAAAAACAAAATCCAACCATATGCTGCCTTATGAAGACATATCTACGCTGCAAAGACAAAGATAGACACAAAGCAAAAGGGTGGAAAAAGATTCTCCAAGCAAATATCATCCACAGAAAAGAAGGTATAGCCATACTTATGTCTGACAAGATAGATCTCAAGATAACAAAGGTAGCAAGGGACAAAGATGGACATTTTATAATGATAAAGGAGATACTACGTGAAGAAGACATAATACTTCTTAATATATATATACCCAATCAGGGAGTACCAAAATATATAAAGCAACTACTAACATAACAACAAGGAGAAACTAACAAAAACACAATCATAGTAAGGGACCAAAATACTCCACTGACAGCTTTTAGATAGACCGTCCAAACAGAAAATCAATAAAGAAACATTGGCCCTAAATAACACATTAGACCAAATAGCCATAATTGAGATTTACAGAGCCTTTTATCCAGAACATCAGGCAATACTTTCTTCTCCAATACACATGGAATATTCAAAAGGGTGGACCATATGTGGGGCATAAAACTGATCTCAACAAATATAAGAAGACTGAAATCATACCAAGCTCATTCTCTGTCATAGATGAAATGTTTCTCCCATGGTAACTTATTCATTGGTTTATGAAACTCAGTTCTCTAGGGATAACAACAAATCTATGTAAAGATTCTATAAAGATTCTCTATAGATAAATTCAATGTTTCCACTCCTGACTTAGCTCACAAATGTAGAGAGTGGTCCACATTCGGGTGGTCACCTGGTGCTTAAGGACTAATGTTAAGGAATACAGAAGTTATTTCAATATACAATATACAATCATTATGAGTCATCCTCATGTGTGGGCTTCTCAAGAGCAGAAAGGCGCAAAGTAATATGTTCATCCTTTTTGAAAGCAGCAAAGGACATAAAGCTTACTGTGTACATCCTGTAAAACCTAGATCGTCTCCGATTATTTTTATAAGATTTTAAATAATAGCATACTCTCAAAAATAATCTAGTCCAATAATCCTCAGGAAAAAAAACAGTAAAGAAATGGTTCATGTCCAGAAATATACCCTTTTGATACAGTTTACAGTGGGCAATTAAATATTTATATTTTAAGATGCTAAAATATTATCAGAAACCTTGGTTTACTCTATGATGTCACAGCTCTACAAAATTAAGCGAAATTTTAGTTTTTAGAGAATTAGAGAAGAGTGAACTGAAATATAACAATGAGTGTAGTTTCTTTAAAGATATATGTGATTTCAAAATTAGAAGCTTTCTTCTTTCCATTAAGAAGGGGGATGGGTAGTTAAAGAAAATAATATATGTGCGAAATCTAGTTTTCTAAAATAGTTATTATATAATTGTGTTCATTATGCTTCACTGGCCAATTCCTTGAAATGTGTCACTCGGATAGGAAACATTTATAATCTCCTACTGCCATCTTATGTAATGCCTTGTCACTGCACAATACAAAAGGAGAAATACATATTAAGGAAAAACAAGAGCACTTTCTGGAAATTTTTATCAACCCACAGTTCTCACACAAAGATTAAGTATCTCTTGTTCCATTCCCTATCTATTTACGTAAGGATTTTTTAAAGTTTGGTTACTGAGCAATTTATAATTACTTTCTTATTAATTTCTTAAATTTTCTATTCTGGTCATATTAATTACCTCATATAGTTTATTGTAATGTAAAATGTTGTGCAGCATTATATAATATTCAGATATGTGAGTAATGCAAAAGTTGGAGTTTAAAAATGTATAACAATAAGGCAGAAACAAAGCATGCTTCTAATTTTTAAAGCATTAGAAGTCAACAGACTTTCTTACAGAAGTTTATCCCGAAACAAGCCAAGTCATAAGACATCAATTTTATATACAAGAATTTTAATTTAATGTGTCAATTGTAAACATATACCATCATTTTAATCTAAAAATCATAATGCAAGTAGGTGAATTTGTTTGGAGTTTTCTATAAATTCTAACAATTCTTTTTTAATACATGTCATTAACCAATTACTATTCAAAAGACCATATGGCCCAATACAAGGAAGAGTGCCTCCTCACTCCTGTTTGATTACCTAATACCAACATCCCAACTGTTAGAGAAATAGATCATTTAGGAACATGTTTTTCCATAAGTATTAAAAAAAAAAAAGTGCCAGCTAACCATGGCTCAAACAAATCAAGGTTTTTCTCCACAAGCAGGATATGTTACCTTTGATCCTATTTCTCAAAAATGTCAATAGTTACTAAGTTCCTTCCAGCTTTCCATTCTACCATCCTTAGGCCATTGGCCTTTCTCCTCATGTTTGTCACCTCATGGTCTTAGAATGGCTGCTATAGTTCCAAATAATAAATCGGTGTCAAGATTGGAACAAAGTGAAAAAGGAGTGCCAGGTGCATCCATCCCCATATTATCATTATTGGTCTCATGACCAGAAATATATACCCTGGCCATTTCTAGATGCAAAGAAAGCTAAAAAAAAAAACAGTATTTAGTTCAGCACATTCACTATTAACAAAATTAGCAAGATACAAGGGAGGATTGGATAGTGGGAAGAAATAAAAAATGTCTGCCACAAGGAATGAGGTTAAAATTGACCTATAATTAAGACTTTGGGTCCAGATTACTAAATGCTAGGTAAAATTTTAGAGGAAAAATATACAGCCAAGCTTGAAGCAAGTAAGGGAAACATTTAAGTATCATAGACAAAGAAAACCAATAATAATGCTTGGGAATTGAAGTGCAGATTATACAGAGGAAACTGGAATCAATATACCCAGGAGGAAGTAGAGATGTCAGACCCAAACACAGGCAAGAGCTGGCACTAACTTGGAAGGAGAGATCTAGCCAGGAGAACACCAGCATTAAGGACCCAACAGTGTAAGGACCCACATAGGTATAGGCAGTATACTCCAGGCCTGGGCTAAACCAGTCTCTTTTGTAAGAAATCAGAGCACCTGTTCTGCATTGCATTCAGATGTAGAACCTGGGTTCTCCACTCACCCACAATAAAAATTCCAAGGAGAGAAAATGATGGAAATGGTTTAGACCTCTTCTAGACATCAACCCTGTAGTACACTGTACTAGCAACCATAAAACATCCTTAATGGGGCACCTTCACAACCCAGAGCACACAGAAAAAAAATGTTGCAAAAGATGAAATTTCTGGCAAATAAGGAAAAGCATGCAAAAAATACCAAGAGGGGCACAACAAAAGGGAGAGGTCATCCCAAGGGATATGCTGATAATAGAATAATCTCAAGGGGTCTTTTCCAAATCTGGTCTTTGTCAGACTCTTCCAAATGTAATAAATAAGAGCCATAAACAGGAGTTCTGGACAAGACGGTGGCATAGGTAAATGTGATAGCTGGAACCTCACAACTACATCTAAATTACAACTAAACTACAGAAAAACCATCACTGAGAACCACCTGAAGTTGCGCTTAACAGAAGTCCTATAACTAAGGACGTAAAGAAGAGCCACAGCTACACAGCTAGAAATGGTAGAGACACAAAATAGACTGGTCCCACACCTGTGTGTGGCAGATAAAAATTGGGAGAGATATCTTTCCTGCAGAGGTCCTTCCTTAGGAGGGAGAGGTCCCAGCCCCACACTGGGCCCCCCAGTCCGGAGTTCCAGTGTTTGGAAGAGAATTCCCCATAACTTCTGGCTGTAAAAAACAGTGGGGATGGTAGCTGAGTGAGAGAGAGGGCTTCTGGAGACCCAGGGAGTTCTTCATGAAGGGCCTTCACATAGACTTAGTTAGACTCGCTCGCTCTGAGCTCCAACACTGGAGTAGCAGCTCAAAACGTATCAGGGACATATGAGGAAGAAATGAATTGTCTGGCTGGAGGGCTAACATTCTCCCCAGACTGAAGTGCTGGTAGAGGCCACTGTTCCTTTGCTAAGCTTTCCCCAAACAGAGCCAGCAGACAGGCACCTTTTCTGAGGTTTCATCAATCTGGCTATTACAATTTACTCGCCCTGGTGATTCCCTGAGACCCCACCCCACCCTACTTCCAGGCCCACTGTAGCCATTTCCAGTGGCTTTCTACACAATGGGATTCTCTTGGCTCATGATGTGGACTTTCCTAAAATCTCTTGGAAAAGCAGCATCTGGCCTCTGCATAACCCATACCTCTTATTAAGTGGCACCAGGCCCCAGACTATTGGCACTCAGTCTTGGTTTGCAGCTTGGCCTCTCCCAGGCACCTCTAAGCCCAGCACAAGTGGCAGCCACTTAATAGCTCATGGTAGGTGGCCCCAGGCAGAACACAAGTGGCAGCTGCCCTTGGCCTACAACTCCTGACAGGCCCAGAGCCAGCAAAGCTGGTGGACAGCTTCGGACCACACCAGATTACCACTAACCACTTTCATAAGGCACACACTCAAGGGGTGGACTCAGTGAGCACCAAAGCCCCACTGAAGCAAGCCCTGCTCTGTGGGATTAACCTCTGCATAGCAGCTACTCCACTATAGTTGCAGTTGATCCTCACAGCTGATCGACCTGGGGGGGCGTTCCCTCCCAGTTAGCGTGCCAACCACAATCAAGGTTCAACTGCTAAAAAAAGTGCACACAACCCACACAGGGTTGTACCACTGGGTGCAAGGGGGTACCTACTATGTAAGGCCAGTCTACCAAGACAGGGGGATGTAGCAGCTCTTCCTAATACATAGAAACAAACACAGGGAAGCAGCCAAAATGAGGAAACAAAGAAACAGGTCTCAAATGAAAGAAGAAAATAACTAAATAAAATGGAGGTAAGCAAACTACCAGATACAGAGGTCAAAAATATGGTTATAAGGATGCTCAAGGAACTTAGTGAGAACTTCAACATCATAAAAAAGAATATGGAAACCACATAAAAAGAACCAGTCAGAAATGAAGAATACAATAATTGAAATGAAGAATATGTTAATCAAATTGGTGATATGGAAGATAAGGAAGAAAAAAATCAACCAATCAGAATAGCAAGAAGAAAAAAGAATCCAAAAAAATGAAGATAATGTAAGGAGCCTCTGGGATAACTTTGAGAGTACTAGCATTTGCATCATGGGAGTGCTGGAAGAGGAAATAGAGAGCAAGGAATTGAAAACCTAGAGGGGAGGGGGAAGGGGAATAATGAGGGGAAGAAGGGTTAGGGTAAGGGGGGAACATATATAAAGGACCTATGGTCAAAGGCAATGAGAGGGGAGGATTGAATGTGGGAGTGGGGGGTGGGTAGGGCAGGAGAGAGTGCTGGTGGGAAAATGGGGACAACTGTAATTGAACAATAAAAAAATTCCATTTATAATAGCATCAAAAATATTTAAGAAAAAACTGAAGAAATGAAGGGCAAAACTTACACTCTTTAAACTAGAAAAGATTGTTGAAAGAAATTAAAGTACAACTAAATAAAAGACATTACATCTTTTTTTAAAAAAAGGAAGAAAGAAACCCTATTTGAAAAAATATTGACTGAAAATTTCTCTAATCTGGCAAAGGAATTAGACATACAAGTCTAGGAAGAGCAGAGAGTCCCAAACATGATGAACCCAAAGAATCCCACACAAAGACACATCATAATTAAAATGCAGGTTAAAGACAAAGAGAGAATCTTATAAGCAGTAAGAGCAGTTAGTTACCTACAAGGAAGTTCCCATAAGACTGTCAGCTGATTTCCCAACATAAACTTTGCAGACCAGAGGGACTGGCATGAAATATTTAAAGGGATGAAAAGTGAGGACTTAAAACCAAGATTACTCTACCCAGCAAAGCTATCTTTTTGACTTGAAGGACAGATAAAGAGCTTCCTAACAAGAAAAGCTAAAGGTGTTCATCACCACCAAACCAGTATTATGAGAAATGTTAGAGGATGAGAAGAAGAAAGAGAAGGAGGAGGAGGAGGGGGGGGGAGGAGGAAAAGGAGAAGAAGAAGAAGAAGAAGAAGAGGAAGAAGAGGAAGAAGGAGAAGAGGAAGAAGGAGAAGAAGAAGAAGAAATATGAATTGCAAAATGGCAATAAATACATATCAATCAATAATTACTTTAAATGTAAAGGGATTAAATGTTCCAATCGAAAGACATATAGTGACTGAATGGAAAACAAAACAAGACCCTTTCATATGCTGTCTACAAGAGACTACTTCAGATTGGAAGACACATAGAGACTGAAAGTAAAGGGATAGAAAAAGATATTTCATGAAAATAGAAACAAAAAAGCTGGGATAGCAATACTAAGATGCAGCAATTCCGTTTCTGGGTATTTATCCAAAGAAACCCAAAACACTAAATCAAAAAGACATATACATCATTATATTTATTGCAGCATTATTTACATTAGCCAAGATATGGAAGCAACCTGTGTCCTTTAACAGATGAAGGGATGAAGCGGTGCATATCTACAATGGAATATGATTCAGCCATTTACGAGAATGAAATCTTGCCATCTACAACAACATGGATGGACCTAAGAATATTATGCTAAGTAAAATAAGTCAAGCAGAGAAACACCAGATGATTTCAGTTATATATGGAATCTAAAAAAAAAAAATAAACAAACAAGCAGAACAAAAACAGACATAAATGCAAAGAACATTTTGATGGTTGCCAAATGAGAGGGAGGATGAGGGGATAGGTGAAAAAGATGGAGATTAAGAATTATAAAGTGGTAGTTATAAAATAGTTATGGAGATGGGAAATACAGCATGGGGATTATATCCATTAATATTATAATAACTATGGTATCAGATGGGTACTAGAATTATTTGGTTGACCACTTTGTAAGTTATATAAATGTCTAATCATGCAGTTGTACACTTAAAACGAGTATCATATTATATATCAACTGTAATTTAAAAATTAAAAAAGAACTATAAATGGAATCCATACTAGGTCCCGGGGAGTCAGGAAAGGGGAACAAGAAAAAATATTAAAGAAACAGAAGACTTGACGTTCCCCTTTCCTCCCATGACCCTAAAATGAGCTTACAAGTCATTCAAAGAAAACAAATGAAAGAGCAAAAGGACAGAGTCATTTACAAGAACAAATCAATATAAAATCAACTGAATTTTAGTGAGCCTAAGGGACATAAGGCAGAGGTTGTATGATGGAAAATTGTGAAGACTTATTTCCTGCTCCTGCAGGTCTCCAAAACATCCTCACAAAGAAAAATACAGTAAACCAGATGAGGGTATAGCAAAGAAAAGAATAAATTTACTTGGTGTATGGTTGTTGTGTGTACTGAATGAGATAATGTATAAAAAGTGTATGAGTATAATTCCAAGAAGATAGTAAGCTATCACTACTGCCACTATTCTAAGCACTTTCCTACTGTGGGGCATTTTCCTGTCTTGCTGATGGATGAAATTATTAAGACAGAACATAAGATCTCAAAAAGCAAGCTCTTGACCATTAAAATAGAATTGTATTTGCAGTTTATAAACTGCATACATATGATTAAATACCTAACAAGAGAAAAACATGGACTTGGGGGAAAAAAGATAAACTAAACTAGGATTACTTCTAGGTCTATGTTTTGACTACTAGCAAGTATATCTTTGAAAGCTATCTGTTTTGCATTGCATGTTCTCTAACATGTCTTAGCAATGTTAACAAAAATATAAAAGGAAAAACTCTGTGCTATGTTTTCTTGTTTCCAACTTGTGCAGTGGGGAACTGCAGCAGGTTGACTCAGATAATCAACAAACAGGAAAAGTAGTAGTAATGCTGTTCTTTTGAAGATGTTAAAGCACTATTTATCATGGCTTCATAACATAGGCTTCATTGCTATCCCCCCAAAATGGGTGCATATGTAATAAATTATTTGAATAGTTAAAAAAAAGAATACTAAAGTGGATGAATTGTCAGCTGAATTTTGAAAAATCTGTGCAGTCAGGGAAGAGACAAATTATCAGAATACAGCTGACTCACCTTTCTACATTCACAGGCTTGTGTCCAGTCCTAATCACACAAATTGAAGAGTTTTAAAGAACCTGGAAAGATCCAAAAGATATTAAAATATGCTCACTAGATGAGATATCAGTATTAAAGCAAAGATTAAATGTATTTGCTTCATTTCACATAGAAGATACATAAGTGTTCTATTTAAATTCTTCTTCTGAAGTATTTCAGGTATTTTAGAAGGAAATTATGTTACTCTTCTCAGTGAGGAAAAGAGATAAAGATTGGAACAGAAAGGATACGCAAAGAGAATCTATGACTTTCAAGATAGTAAATCCTGAAATAAGCTATCAGGTCAAGAACTAACTTCCATTTCTAGACATCTATTAAAAAAGAACCAACTATGGTGCAATTATGGGTGATTTCCACTCCTTTGTACTTTGTTGGATGGTCTAAGTATGTATAACCTTTTATGATAAAAGAATTTCAAAAAATAAAAAACTGAAAAGCTAAGTAACATGGTTCAGGTCATCAGTTATCTGAAAAAGAAGATTAGAGATGTGAAAGTCTCTCTATGTATTATTTTTCATTTTTTTAAGATTTTGAGAGAGAGAGAGACATCAATCTGCTGTTCCACTGATCTGTGCATTCATTAATTAATTCTTGCATGTGTCCTGACTGGAAATCAAACCCACAACCTTGGCATATTGGGACAACACCTTGGTATATTGGATAACCAACTGAGCTACCTAGCCAGGGCTCTAGGTCTTTCACTCTCCAAAAAACAAACAAACAAACAAAACCCCTCCAAAAAACCTTTCCAAAAATTAGATTCTGTGTAAATAATTTTTGATAGAATATTAATTATTCTTAATAATTGTGTTGTGACTTTTCAAGGCCTGACAGGTTCACAAGATTCAGGCAGACAGAAGAATATTCACTGAGCTGTTGTCTGGCATGCCTTTATTCAAGGATAGGCAATCCATGCATGCTGCAAACCGCATGTTACACTGCATGTCATCTGTCCCTTCTGTGTGGCACCCAGCAGGAGTCCCTACCCCCTTAAATACTACAGTAAAGACAAAGCCAGCAGGGTGCCAACAGATCTTATGCAACAGAGCTTCATACTACGCCTGCAAGCCCACTCAGGGCTATGGGAACCGTTTATCAGATGCAGTCTCAAGGCTATGAGAACACTACTTATCAGGTCCATTTTCAGGGTTATGGGAAACTGCTTCCCTTAATTGCCCAGACGCCTGGGGGAGGAAGCCAGATTGCCACCATTTACCCTACAATAATAAATCTAGGAATGTTAATATATTCAATCTGTTCTTCAATACATAAGTGATAATTATTAAGATCTAACTGTTCAATTACTTGATAGCTATTTAACTTCTTAAAAACATTATAGATGGTAGAGAAGGTGGGGAGCAGTAGGTTCCTCTCTCCAAATAGAAATATTCAAAAGAAAATGTCTAATCAAGAAAAAACAACATGGTGCTGATCACTTCAGGAAAAAAGAATAAAGAAAATGGAAAATAATCATTGTCCCACCTACTAACGTTCCAAGCCTTTAAGTAATTTTCCTTTATATAGTGAAATAAGTGGCAGTGAACATATAGGAATATTCTTAACAATGACCATGTTCTGGTTCATAATATAGCAGAACTATAAAAATTAACTGACAAAGTTACAAAAGAACATAAAATAATTCTTCCACAAATAGCAATAAGCTATATAAAAACTGGACAAAAGCCAATCATAGCAATATATAACACTTCTTGCTAAGGCAATCACACACAGGAACACAATAATGTAACATTAATTTTCAGCCTGGTTTCCTAAGGTAAAAGTATCCACACAAATCACTGTTAAATCAACTCTAATTGCCAAGTCAATTTAAACCACATTAGACCTAAAGCCATGTAAGGCTCACCTGGTTTCCGAGAGCTAACAGGATTATTAACTAAATAACCTGAGTCATTTCTCTAATTCTAAGTTTTGCTTGTTTAGCCTAAGTTTCCTAAACTTAATTCAGATAACCGAATTCAGAGAACTAAGCTGAGGAAATGCTACCTTGATGGCATCCTGTTGATGGAGCTAAGGGGCAGAGACACTGGAAGTCAAACACGAAAAGCTACTAAAATGCTGGGCAACAAGGACGAAAATGCATTTGTGAAAGCAGAGCCTCTCAGCCTGGCAGCAAACTTGAATCTCCTGGGAAGTCTTTTTTAAACTGTCATATCAATTAAATCAGAATCTTTAGAAATTGAGCCCCTGCTTTTTAAAAATTCACCAGATGATTCTAATAGAAAGAAAGGATTAAAAAGCATAGCAATAGACAGTATCAGGCAAACAATCTTATTCAGGGTGAATGCATCCAAAATTGAGAATTGTGTTCTAAACCAAGAGTCAGCTCCAAAGGGAATTAGAACATAAATATGATAATTTCTTAACTCCAAATACAAAGACGACATTTTTAGTAGTCAAGGTACCAAGAAATTATCTGAGGGGTTGATTGCTGAGATAGTGAGAGAAACTAAAGGAAAAATCCTTCTTGGTGTCCTTACTCTTTAAAGGCCATTAGAGCAGATAAGTAATATCATCAAGGAGTGGAGCAATGAAAAAACAAAAAGTGTTTCCAGAATATATCTGTTGTTATTTGGATGCTGTCACCAACTTCCAAGTAAAAAGAGTTGGAAATAACTATATAAGCATTTTTTAAGGAATTCATCTAAATTCAGGTCACAAAAAAACCCCCCAAATCCATTTCTTAATAAGACTTTTTTTTAGCCTGAACTTTAGGGAGAAAACTTTAGTGATCTTGAGCTTTCACGAAAAGGTTTGGCAATTTTTTGATGACCCTCACAATCACCAAACTGAGACTGAATCAACAATGAGAAAATGAAACTAGCCATTGTGGATGGAAATATAAGAAATATATTACCGATAAACAAGAAGGTATAGGGAATGACAAATACCAGTATACCCACAGGCTACCTTAAGATAAAAAACATGAAAAATACAATTAGAGTCTTTTGTGGTCTCCTGCTCCCATTATTTCTGTCATCCCTATAAGCCCTCTACAAATGAATGGAACTGTCCTAAATTGGTGTTTATTATTTCCATGAATATTTTTATAATTTAATCATATGTGTATAACTCTCCTAACAATATATAGTATGGTTTCTTTAATGTTAAAATTTTATCAAATGGTATTGTAATATATGAGTCTCATATACATTTGCTTTTCTCAATATTGTATTACATGGTTTATCCATGTTTATACACAATTCATTTTAACTTCTGTATAGCAGTTAGATCATACCACAATTTGTCCGCTGTCACACTACAAACATACTGGAATCTCTTTCTCATCTGTAACTTCTGAATAATGGCAGGAATTTCTCCAGACAATGCTTCTGGACTTTAATGTATGTAAATCACTTGAAAATCTTAATTAAAATTTAGGGTCTGATTCAATAGGTCTGATAGTCTACATTTCTAATATGTTCCCAGTCTACACTACTCAATATGGTACTCACTAGCCACAGGTAGCTTTTTAAGTTTAATTAAAATTTTAAAAAATTAAAAATGTACTTCTTCACTCACACCAACCATATTTCAAGTACTCAAGAGTTATTGAACAGCACAGAGAATATTCCCATCATTTCAGAAATTTGGGCTATTAGAGAGCACTGCTCTAGGGTCTCGCTAGTTGTCTGGGGACCAGAATCAGCATCACCAGGCAGCTCTCTAGAAATGCACAATTTTAGGTTCCACCTGATGAACCAAACATATTCAAATCCATGACTTCATCATGGTTTTAAAAGTGACTTGGTCACCATTGGAGGGAATATTTATAGATGAAATTCTACTATATCTAGTTTTTGTCTCCAAATAATATGGCAGAGAAAGTTGGTGAGGTTGAGGTTGAAAAAAAATATTGATATGAGTTGGTAATTGTTGAACTGAGTGATGGATGGTACAAGGGCATAAACTATAGATATTCTGTCTACTTTTGTATATATCTTAAATTTTACAAAATAAAGAGTTAAAAGAATTCAGTTTTGCTTTGAAGCATTTTCAAAAAATTTCTGAAGAAAAATCTGTAGTAAAGAATGTTGAAAGCAAGAAAAAATTAGCATGAATGATAAGAATCTTAGTTCCAATGCTATTACTCCAATGCAGAGTAAAATATTTAAATGACCAGAGAGGCAATGGATTTATTATTCAAAACAACATGATAGCAGACATAGACTAAGCTATGCACAGACACTGAACAGGATTCAAAATATTTAAAAATATTCTTCATAAAAATTTAGAATTTGTGTCATTTTGTTACATAAGAGTTTAATGGTAGACTAAATGAAAACTCAGCATTCTAGTACAGTGAGTCCTAAACAAAATTACAAAGGAGATTAGGTCTGACTTCAGTTCTAGCCACATCTTTTACTGTCTATTACCCCTTAAAGATATCCAGGATTTTCTTCCTCTTTCCCTTATAAAAATTATCTTTGAAGGAAGTATATAATAAGCACATTCACACCAAACTGTAAGTGACTCAGATGATTCACCCCCAGTCTCCTGAGTGCAATCTTACACTTCAGTCACTAACCAAGCAGAATTCTCCAACATGTAGATTTGAGCGAGCTGTCAATTACCAATAAAACATAAGAACGTAAAACAGTACTTATAAGTAAAGACCTAATACCAAAAGATTCACCTAAAAAAGAAGTTAGGGGGAAAAGATAGGAAATTTTTTTATTGTACTATAAATTTGCCTTTCTTAAATGATATATATTTTAACAATTAAATGCTATTAAAACAACATAACGTGATAAAAGTCGAATTTTTAATAAGAATACAATGCAACTCATTTTTTATATAGGAGATAAACTTTATCTAAGAAAAGGACTTGATGCAATCATTTTGATTTTGAAAAGTGACACTTCTTAAAGACCCCAAGTAAAATCTAAATTGATATTTAATATTTTCCTAAGATTTTAATAAATCAATTAGTGAAATTTACTACAATTTATTGATAAATGTATATCTTCCCTCACAATTTTCTGTATATTTTATTGATAAAATGGAATCAAATGTGATAACAGCATAGTTGTGCTGCCATTTGTGTTGACATTTAGCTGATACCAAAGTTAAATCTATAGAACATAAGTATAAAAATAAAACTTAAACATTAAACCTTTCTTTTTCAAATATTCAAAAGTGCTCATCATCAGTGCTTTATATAAAAGGTAAGAAATACGCCTTCCAATTTTTCAGTGTGCCTCTCAAAATCTTTCCATCTGGCTTCTCTTGCATTTTGCTTTTAAGCCATGTGAATGAATGCATGTTTAAGGAATAGAACACTGGCTAGCATATGGTAAGGGCTATTGATGTACCTATTTTATTACTAATACATAGCTCATATTATTAATATTAGCTGTTTAAAAATATTAGTTATTACTATCATTACAATTATTCCTACCATATATACTAATATTGACTATTCTACTTATTCATATTGATATATTCATCATTAATTTTACCATCTAAGTTACCATGTCCACTTTTGTTGCAAAACCTAGAGGTATTTGTGCTTCAGGGACTGTATAGCCAAAAGTATAGGACGTAGTCTTTTCAACAAATACTGCTGGAACAACTGGACATCCACATACAAAAAATAAATAAATCTAAATACAGACCTTATACCTTTCATTAAAATTAACTCTAAATGAATCACAGAACTACATGCAAAATACAAAGGTATAAAACTCTTAAAAGGTGACGTAAGAGAAGACTGAGATGACCTTGGGCATGAAGATGACTTTTAAGATACAACACCAAAGACTGCTGGAAGAAATAACTGATAGTCTGGACTTCATTACAATTAAAAACTTCTGCTCTGCTAAAGAGAACGTCAAGATAATGATAAGAAAGGTCATGGGTTTGGAGAAAAATATTTGCAAAAGATGCATCTGATAAGGACTGTTTTCCAAAATATACAAAGAATTCTTAAAAAAAAACAATAAGGAAACAATTCATTTTAAAAATGGGCCAAAGACCTTAACACAGAGAGCTCATGAAAAAGATACACAGATGGCAAATAAGTACATGAAAAAATGTTCAACATCATAAGTCATCAGAGAAATACAAACTAAATTAACAACAAGATACCACTACACACCAATTATACTGGCCAAAATCCACAACTCTGACGCCAACAAATGTTAATGAGGATGTAGAGCCACATGAATTCTCACTCATTACTGACAGGCTTGCAAAACGCTACAGCTACTTTAGAAGACAGTTTGTTGGTTTCTTACAAAACTAAACATACTCTTAGCTTACATTCCAGCAATTGTACTCCTTGGTGTTTACGTAAAGAAGTTGAAAACTTACGTCCACTCTAAAAATTGCCCATAATTTTTTAATAGAAACTTTATTTGTAATTGTCAAATTTTGGAATCACCAAGATGTCCTTCAGTAGGTGACTGGAAAAATAAATTGTGGTACATATGTATCACCTCTTATCATACGTAACTTTGATGAATATCTTCTTCCATTCAGCAGGTTGTATTTTCATTTTATTGATGGTTTCCTTTGATGTGCAAAAACTTTTTAGTTTGATGTAGTCGCATTTTTTTATTTTATTTCCCTTGCCCAAGGAGACATATCAGAAAAAAAAATATTGCTAAGAGAAGTGTTAGAGATTTTACCGCCTATGTTTTCTTCTAGGAATTTTATGGTTTCGAGTCATACGTTTAATCCATTTTTAGTTTATTCTTATATATTATGTAAGAAGTTGGTCTAGTTTGATTTTTTATATGTATCTGTCCACTTTTCTCAACACCACTTACTAAATAGACTATCTTTACCCCATTGTATGTTCTTACCTCATTTGTCATATATTAATTGACCCTATAGTTGTAGGTTTATTTCTGGGCTCTCTATTCTGTTCCATTGATCTGTCTGTGTTTAAGCCATCACCATGCTGTTTTGATTACTATAGCCTTATAGTATGTTTCATAACAGGAGTGTGATACCTCCAACTTTGATCTTCTTTCTCAAGATTGCTATGACTGTTTAGGGTCTTTTGTGATTTTCTTTAAAAATTTAGATTTGTTCTAGTTCTGCGGAAAATGCCACTGGAAGGAATTGCGTTGGATCTATAGATTGCTTTCGGTAGTATAGATATTTTACTGATGTTAATTCTTCCCATACATGAGCACAGTACATGCTTCCATTTATTGGTATCTTCCTCAATTTCTATCTTCAGTGTTTTACCTCCGTGGTTAAATTTATTCCTAGGTAATTTTTTTTTGATGCAACTGTAAAGGAATTATTTTCTTAGTTTCCCTTTCTGAGTTTATTACTGTTGTATAAAAATGACCAATTTCTGAATACTTATTTTTTAACCTGCCACTTTACTGAATTCATTTATCAGTTCTAGCAGTTTTTTGGTGGAATGTTTAGGGTTTCTCTCTACAGTATCATGTATCTGCACATAATGACAGTTTCACTTCTTCTTTTCCAATTTGGATGCCTTTTATTTCTTCTTCTTGTCTGATTGCTGTGGTTAGGTCTTCCAGTGCTATGTTGAATGAGAGTGGTGAAAGTGGACATCCCTGTCATGTTCCTGAGAATCCAACTTTTTTTAAATTGGCCATAACACAATAGGCTAAAACGTGCAATTTAGTTATCTGGAATTAGTAGTAAAGGGCATAACTGCATATTTCATGATCAGTGAAGAAATGCAATGACCCTAAATTCAAACTGCAAAGAGTTGCCACAAACAACAACAGAAAGGAACAGTTCCATTGCTGTCTTCTCTCTAGAAATCAAAGTTTCTTATTGCTCTTTGTCAGGAGACTTTGTACAATCTGTTTCTCCTTGTTTCAAGGGGCCATTACAGCTCCAGCTTCCAAGAGACCCATCCTAAATCCAGGGGAGGAGTCACCCAATGTAGTGATTGAAGTTTTACAAAGGTGAACCAGTATATTCATCCTACTTAAGTACTTGATACTAAAAATAAAAGAAACTATCTTTCTGAGCAACTATATTGCTTTAATTTTATGTATCTCTATTATCCTTAAGTTAAAGCTAATGAAGTAAGATAAAAAAAGATGAATTAAAGAACTGAATTTTTCATTGGTTCTAACAAGTTATGTGAAATTCTCTTACAAGGTTATTTTTTTAAGTATTATTAATCTGCCTAAAGGTAGGGTAATTTTATCCAACAGGTAAAACAGCTACAGTGCTTGAGGCCTAAGTTTACTTAATTAAAAAAAACAAAACTTTTTTTTAACTTTCTTACCCAAAACTTTGTTTTCTGTTTTCCTAGTGCCTTCATGGGGAAAGATGGAGGGAGAGAGACAGCAGACAATTTAAAAGCAGACAATTCTATGATATAAAGCAAGGCTGTAATAATTATAATAATCAAGGATTTTTTAAAAGTCAGAAACACCTAATATCGCTTTGGCCTTTCAACATCATTATTATAATCATACAATGTTTACTTTTAATAAATGTAATTTCTTGGTAAATCTTTTATTATTAATGTTTTATTCCAAGAATAAAACATTGAAAAATGTATTCTAAGTCACCTAATGAGTCAACTACTAGAGAGGTTGATAGCTACAAGCAAGTTAAAGGTCAGGGAACATCTCCTCAGAATGATGGTTTTGCCTCTGAATAGTTATTCTAAATCACATCTCTCTTCTACCAGATGGAAAAAAAAATAGTGGAGCCAGCCCCTCTATTTCTAGTTTGTGACTATAAAGATATATACCATTTGCATTGAGAGAAAGCTTAGCCTTCAGTTCTCTGTAGTGTGGTGGGTAAGGGGTAAAGTGGAGAAATGACAGTGGAGAGGTAGGATTGCTGGATCAAATGGCAGTTGTATTATTAGTTTTTTTTAGTAACTTCAATAATGGCTGTACCAATCTACATTTCCATCAACAGTGCACTCTAATTTCAATATGTAGTTATAAGTAAGTACTGGGAAATAATGTACAACACGATGACTATTTTTTTTTAAATGAAGTTATTTTAAACATGACCTGTCTTTTTTGTTTTCCTTTTAACAATCTGTTATGCATACAGTTTTATTTTTTCCTTATATTGCTTGATTTGTATATGCTACTTTCCCTCTTGAATTCCCCCCATTTTGCCTTATATACCTAATCTCCTTTTCACAGTGGAAGAGGAAAACAAGGTAATTTACTTTTTTCATAAAACCCTATCTTTTCTAACCATCAAATGTATCTCTGGTTTCTCTAGCACAGTGTATTAAATTCTCTCTTGGTGCTTTGAATATCAAAGACATCATTTCTTTTTAATGAAATGACATCTTGAATAATCCATTTTCTTTCAACCTTGCAACATATTATTTCCCTCCTAGGCATGACTGCTTGTCATCTTTAAAGTAACCACACTATTCAGATGTTGTTTACTATGGTAAACCCAATGCCTTTGAACTAAACTCTGTTTTTCATTATATGCTGAAAAGTAACCAATTTCTATTCTTTCATTAAAACAAGGGTAGATGTGCATTTCAATATGCATAAGTGGGTTTCTAAAAGTCTAGTATATTTTACAAAGAAGTTAAATTCCCTTTGTAAACAGGGACCAGGAGTAATTAGTTTTTCCTGAAGAAAAGTAAGTTTTTTATTTAGATTATGGGGTAACTGTAGTTTAGGATCTTGCATGGCTTCCCTTAGCACATGAGATCATAATATTAGTTTTCCTGTGAGAGTTATATTTTTATTATAAATTTATCAATGTTGAATACATAATTATATGAACATTGATCATTCCCATTGATGACTTTTAGTTAGAATCTTCTACATACAAGTCTGCAATGAAGTTTCCAGAATTGTATCTCCAGATAAATGACACCTCATAAGGAAAATATTCATCTCCTGAACCTGGTGATGTGAAGATTTGCCCTGCCATGTCTGCTCTTCCAGAACTGTAAGAATAATGTTATCCTCCATCCACAAAGAAAATGTGGCAAATGACTTTGAAAACATTTTATTTCGAAGTGGTGATAGGTCTTTTCTGATTTGTCCATTCCTGAGCTGTTCAATATGGCAGCCATTATCAAACTGTGGTTAATTAACACTTGGAATTAGGCTTGTCTAAAATCAAAATGCACTGTCAATGTAAAATACACACTGATTTCAAGAATCAGCATACAAAATACAAACCATATTGATTACTTGTTGAAATTATATTTTGAATAGACAGGTTGGGCAAAAGTAGGTTTACAGTTGTGAGAGTGCGAAACAGTTTATTCTTGTGTTATTAATTATTGTATTTTCCAAATGAACAACTATAAACCTATTTTTGCCCCACCCTGTACTAGGTTAAATAATACATTATTAAAATTAATTTCACCTCTGTTTTTAAAACTCCTTTAATGTAACTACTAGAAAATTTTCAATTATGTTTGTGGCTGCCATAATATTCTATTGAACAACACTGGCACAGTCTCTCTCCTGGGACCTAAACATAAACAGTTGTAAGTGTAAAACATATGACCTAAGTTACAATGGCACAGGATAAATTTAACAGGCCAATAAAAGGATTGAATATGCGATGTCAAAATCTGTAAGTAGGTATTAACCAGACACTGTGGTAATCATTTGCAATACAGTCATACTACATTTTATTGTGCTTTACTTTATTGTGCTTCACAGATGTTGCATTTCTTACAAGTTAAAGGCAAGGTCCCCATTAGCAAAAAGATTATGACTCGCTTTATGGTGAAGCTCACTTTATTGTGGTGGTCTGGAGCCAAACCCATGATATCTTCAAGGTATGTCTTTATAAAGAAATATCAAATCACTACGTTGTATGCCTAAAACTAATATAATGTCCTATCTCAATTATGCCTCAATAACAAAAATATAAGACTAAAAGAACTAACCATCCACACCTCCAAGGAATGTGAGATGTAGCAATAAGTCTAGCTGTAAAACTAGCAGTCCTTCCAACTCAGATCCTATTATTCTGGTCACTTTTGGGAATCCCTGGTGCCGGGAATCCCTGGTGCCTGCAATGCCTGAATGCTTGCTCAAAACTTAATTTATTTAAGACACTTTACAAAGATCCCTCATGTAATCTTTATAATAATTCTAGAGGTGTATTAGTCAGGGTAGGTTAACTGCTGAAACAAACACCTGCCAAGTTTCAGTGGATTACCATATTAATGTTATTACTTGCTTAAATTTGATGGAGGTAGCAAAGGAGTGGTGGCAGGCTCTGCTCCCAGTTTCTTCTGTCTTATAGCTCTTATCTCTCATACAACTCTGGAGTCCTCTCCAGTCAGCCATAAAATGGAAAAAATGAGACATGAGCATTCACGGAGGATTTTTACAGGTCAAACCAGGAGGTGATGCACTTTATTTCCACCAGCATTCCATTGCCAGAACTCAGTCATGGACACACCAATCTACAAGGGAGACTGAAAATAAATAGTTTGTGCCCCCAAATAAAAGGAGAACATAAACACTGTAAGTATTAGCCATCTGTGTAGCAGGTACATATTATTTTATCTATTTTACAGATGAGAAAACTGAGTCTCAGAAACATTAAAATTAATTCCCCAAGGTCAGATTTTAAAAATGTCATTTAACCACAAGTCTGGAGGGCCCCAAAGCTTGTGTTCTTTCTAGGTAACATTGCAGAACTCACAGGAATTTTCACCATTCCAGCATGCTACCTCAGTGGGAGGATTAAGCAAATGGTCAGGAGTTGACATGGGATTGAACTGTCTATGCTCTCCTGCCATTACAAAAGGGCAAGGTTGAGAAAATCTGTTTAGACAATCAAAATTTCACTTTGCATCATTAAAGAGTATGTCTATATGACTTCAGATGAATCTTCAACAAAACACCTAAACCAATGAGGTGTATGATTTCACTGACAAAATGACATAGTGAAATACATAAATCCCCAGGATATTCTATAAATGTTTATAGGACAACAGGATTCAGATGAGAAGACCAAAGAACGTTTGTGTTTTGAAGGCTAGAATAACCAATTTAACCAGAATCAAAAATACCCAAAACACCTTAATAATCATATGTATCCTGCAGTGCTACTGAATAACAATTCTTGCTTGTGTTGGTGAGCCTAAGCCACTCCAGATTCTTAAATTTCATCTGAATTATCAAAGACAGATTTTATTATGTTTAATCTTATCATTCAGAATTATATTATAAAATAACTCATTTAAGGTTGATGATTCATGTAGGTTACTTATGTTAAATCAGCCACATTGTTCAAATATTCAGAATCATTTCATTCTCATATTTTTGGACAAATTGATTGCAATTAGGGGAAGGACAAAACATGAAGTGATTAAGATGAAAGTGGAGTTGTTTTCCTCATAGGTAGGTGACTAGTGAGCTGGCTATGAAGTGTAGATAAAATTGTTAGGTGTATGTGATATAAATCAAGACACATCAGAAGATTATTTAGGTTAAAAATGCCGATATATCTCATAAGAAACTTTGAAGTTCACAAACTTGAAACTTGAATTCGATATGAAAGACCACCTTAGGGTATTGAATTATGCAATTGGTTAGGGTAGGAAAGTCTGGGTGCAGACAGGACAGCCTTGTAGAAGGATGTTAACTATAGTAGTAAAAAATGTAGATCCAATGATACCAGTCATTTGCTTTGTTTTTTTCTCTCTATTTTTGTATCCATCACATCTCAGGAGTACTTGTATATCTTGTTAGTCAATATTCCTGACTCTACTTAATTTTATGAACACATTTCTGAGAGAATACTGTTTTTCTTCTTCAGCTTTATTGCCATTTCCAGAATGTTATATTTCTAACCTTAAGCCTCCTTGGGTTTATCTTTTACTGTTCTCACAATATATATTTTTTCTAAGCTTACTGTGACTGAAATATATTTTTTTACAAGTCTGGGGGAAAAAAAAGTTATATGTCTCAACTTCATCCTTATGGAGACATGATTTGAGTTAAACTTTTCCTCTAATCGGTACTCTCCTTAACTGAGTGAATGGCATTTTCAGGTAAGCAGTTTTTCTCCATGCTCTTTCAGGTACCATGTAAGAGTTTTGATCCATCAGAGCTGCCCTAGTACCTTACTCAGAGATAACTCAAAGCAACTACTGTCTCAGTTCCAAAAGTGATGCAGTGCTATACAAGATCATTGGAAGTCAAGTACTTACTTAAGTTGCAACTACCATGTGCCAAGTATTGAGCTGAACACCTTCGAATATGCCCATAATGATCCTATGAATCCAGTCATCTGATTTGTCAACTGGAACCTCATCCTCTCTTTGAGAAAGGCTCCTGTGAGAAATCCCATTAATCCTACACAATTTAATTCTCATGGTAAACTGTTGCTTCTGCTTCTGCAGAACTCTTTAATGTCGCACCTCTCAACTCTTACAGATGCTGCTTCCCCTTGTTCTATAAAGAGGTTCTTTCCTTGATTTCCCAAAATCACATAGATAATGCAATGCTGTGATCTGTTACACTGCCAAAACGCCATCAACTAAATATTGCAAATTAAATGTCTCTAGCCTTTCAAAGTTCTTGGCTATATGACACCAGGGAATTTTTCTATCCTTCTCTACAAAATCCAGCCTCTTATCTACATTGTATGACCTTTTTCTCTAATTCCACCCTCATCTTTCTTTCTGGCATTCTTTCTCCCACACCTATGTTCATTTCTTTTTGCATAACTCTTTAGTTCTCTCTTTGTATTGCAGTATCCTTCAGACCTCACTCTCAAGTCTTCACCATCCACACTTATGGAAATTTATCAAGGCATTTTTTCTAAATGAAGATGGTTCCCTAAGTATGGCTATAATATTTTCTGAAATATAAATATGTGTTTGTGTTTAATTTTTAAAATAAAGCAGCTGAGCCTTAGAGGGCATATATTCTACGAGTTCACATATCTTTTTTTAAAATCCTCACCTGAGAACATGCCTACTAACTTTAGAGAGAGAGGAAGGGAGGGAGAGAGAAAGGGAGAGAAACAACAATGTGAGAGAGAAACATCGATTGGTAACCTTCCACATGTGCCCTGATCAGGGACTGAATATGCAACCCAGGCATGTGTCCTGACTTGCGACCTTTGTGTTTACAGTAAGACATTCCAAACAGCCAAGTCACACTAGCCACGGCAATGCTCACATATATCTTGACGATGAATGTCATTTTGCTCAAAATATTGTTGTCTTTTTAAAACACAATGCTGCGTTGTTGGGTTTTTGTTTGTTTGTTTAATTAATCAACTACATTTTAGAGCAATTTTAGACACACAGCAAAATTAAATAAAAAGTACAAAGAGTTCCCATATACCCCCATCCCCTCCCAAACACAACCTCTCCTACTCTTGACACCTAGCACCACAGTGGTAAGGTTGTTATAACTGATAAACCAACGTACATTGATAGAGCATAATCACAAGAAGTCCCTAGTTTACATTAGGGTTTGCCCTTGATCTTGTATACTATGTGTCTATACCATTTTACATTCCCATGAACAGTGACTGGGACACTGCTGCTCCACATTCTTATCAGCATTTGATGTTTTCAAAGTTTTGGATTTTGGCCATTCTTATACATGTGCAGAGGTGTCTTGCTGTTTAATCTGCAAGTCCATCAGGACATATGACGCTGAACATCTTTTAATATTTTTAGGAAGATGGTAGTGGAGTAGGAGAATATATCATGCACTGCCTCCCAGAACCAAACTGGAAATAAAATTAAAGAGGAGAACAATCACTGGAATCAAAACAAAGGCTACCTGAAAAAGAGATTTTTAACCAAAGACTGCCAAAAAACCATACCGAGGCCTGTAGCAAGACAGGGACATCTTAAAGGGGCCAGCCCTGCATACAAAGGCAGTGGGCAGGCCCAGGCAGTGGCATAGCTGTGGGAGTGTCCCCTTGAGAGGAGTAAAGCCAGGACCACAGACCGGGCTCCCAAGCACAGAAAGCCAGCACCGAGATTGGCCCGCTATGTGGCATCCAGCAGTGAAAGGCTCCAGGAGCTCTCTGGGGAGAGGAGAAAACCACTGGAGACAAAAACGCTATCCTTTTTTCCCCCACTTAAAGGTGCAAAGCACAGGGTTAAGTTTATGGCTACGCACCTTGGGCCCCAGCAGAGGGAAGGCAGTGTGGACTGGAGTTGTATGAGGAGAGCCTGGAGTGGGAGGCACTGGAGAGAGACTTGGAGGAGATGCTGTGGGATTTTTCAGGTCTGGGATATACCTGGGCTCCACAGCAGCCATCTTTCTTGAGAAGAGCAAGCCCCTCCCAGGGGAAAATCAATTACCTTACTTTGTGGGATACTGCTCCCTCCACCCTCTGGAGTTCCCCTTCCCACACCCTCTGAAATCGTATTCTCTCTACCCTGCACTTTTTTTGTTCTTTTTTCAGTTTTGCTCAGTTGGTGTTTTATTTGGGTTTTTATTTTCTTTCTTTTCTCCCACCCTGCATCTTGCCGAGGAGACAGCAACATAAACAGATTCAGGGGGTGTCAGAGACTGGTGGTAAGGCACAGCCAATCCATACACTTTGCTGGGAAACAGACTGGTGCTTCTCCCTCAGTGGGGGGGGGCGGGGGCAGAGAAACACCCTCCCAGCATCCAATGGACCCAAAATCTGGGTTCTGGGGGCCTACCAGGGGCCTGGCCCTGCCAAATTCAGGGAAATAATCCTGGACAGGCAGACTAATGGCTTGGAGGTGGGGGAACACACCCACCATCTTCCCTGAAGTTTGAAAGGCACCTGTTATAGGAGATCCAGGAATCACAGCCCCATTTCTGCCAGAAGCCCTTTCGGAAACAGACTGGTCTGCAACTAGTGTAAGATTGACAGCAGGCCAGCAGGCAGACAGGCAGAGGTGGATCCTGTAGTGACTTGGGAAATTTGCTGACACACCGCTGCATCCAGTGCCGAAAAAAGACAGCTTTGCAGAGCAGCGTGCCCACCCTAGGGGCAACCAAACCTGGAGGAATTAGCCACAAACTGTGGATCACTTATAGCTTTGAAAAGGCTGCCAAGGGCCAGACGTGGAGAGCATCTGACATTGGCTTACACCAGACTCAGACACCAGAGCAGCTTCCAAAGGGAGAAACCAGCAGGCAAGGTCTAAATTCTCCTGAAACAACACGCTTGGTTATTTTTCCATTACTTTCACTATTTTTCTTTTTCATAGTCTTTTTATTATCATTTTTATCTATTTTTCTTCCTTATTTTTGGTGCTCTAATTTTACTTTCATATCTCCCAGTATACTGCTCTCTTTGATTACTCCATTGTTCCCTTCTTCTCTTTTTATTATTTTTGTTAGTTTTTCTGTGTCCCTGTTCCCCATTTCCTTCCTTCAATTTATTACTAGTACCATATTTTGCCATGTATAATGCACATTCATGTTTTCAGGAAAAAAATCTTTTATTTTAATTTTTTAATTCTATTTATTTCTGTATATTTAGATACTTGTTTTTTGCATTATAAAGCAATTTTAGCATTTATTTTTGAACATATTATAGTATGAGAAATTTTATGTAACAAATAATTACAAAACACAAGAACAGATACAAGGTATTTCAGGTACTACCCATGTATAATGCACATCCTTATTTTCCCTTAAAAATCTGGGCAAGAAAGTGCTCATTATACATGGCAAAATACAGTAAAAGTTCTCTTCCCCTTTCTCATCTCATAATCATGTTTCTTTCCTATGGTCTTTTCATATTCTTTTTCCTTTTTCCTTTTCTCTGCTATTCCATTTCTCTTTCCACTTTTATTATTCTTTGCTCTCTTGTCATTGATATTGCTGTAGTGGATGGGGTGTTTGCATGTTTTCATGTTGTTGTGTTGTTCTCCTTTGTTCTTCCACCACCTATACATTAGCATACAGCACATGGTGGGGGATGAACCTCCTAGTCAGCCAGCTGGAGGGGAGTTCCCACCAACAAATGGGCCAATAACAATCAAAACCCAAATACAACAAGAGATTACACATAATCCAAACAAAGGACATTCATAGGCATCCAAATCAGGAGAAAAGGAGTCTGCACCATTGGGTCCCACAGGACTCCTAACACACAAAGGCCACTCTGTAAAACAGAGAGTCAAAGCAGATCAATTTAATACCTAGAAACAAACACCAAGAGATGACTAAAATGGGAAGACAAAGAAACAATCCCCAAATGAAAGAGAAAGAGGAATTTTCAGAAGAAGACCTAAATTAAATCAATGCAAGCAATATATCAGACACAGCATTCAAAGTAATGGCTATAGAATGCTCAAGAAACTTAGTGAGAAACACATCTGTATGAAAAAGGACATACGAATCTTGAATAAGAATGAGTTGGAAATGAAAAGGCAATGTGTGAAGTGAAGAATATACTAGAAGGAATTAAAAGCAGGTGAGATGAAGCAGAGAATCAAATCAGCAAGTTGGAAGACAAGGCAGAAAAAAAAACCCAGTCAGAGTAACAAAATGAAAAGACTCAGAAGAACGAGGATCGTTTAAAGAAGCTTTGAGACACGAAATGTAACAACATTACCATTATAGGGATACCAGTAGGAGAAGAAAAGGAGCAAGGGATAAAAAACCTGTTTGAAAGAATGACACAAACTTCCCTAACTTGGTGAGGGAAAAAGTCACATAGGTCCAGGAAGTACAGAGGGTCCCAATCAAAATGAACTCCAAGAGGTTCACTCCAAACACATTAAAATCAAAATTGCAAAATTTAAAGGCAACAAGGAAGAAACAGCTAGTAACATACAAAGAAGCTCTGATAAGGCTAGCAGCTGATTTCTCAAAAGAAATATTACAAGCCAGAAGGGACTGGCATGGAATATTCCAAGTAATGAAAAGCAAGGACCTGCAACCAAGGCTGCTCTGTCCAGCAAGGCTCTCATTTAAAATGGAAGGCAAAATAAAGAACTTCCAGACAAAAGAAGGCTGAAAGAGTATATCTCCACCAAACCAGCATTGCAAGAGATGCTAAAGGGACTGCTTTAAGAAAAAGAAGAAATAGGGAGGGAGGGACACAGATACAAAGGCAAAAATGGCAATAGATAAATACCTATCAATAATAACCTTAAATGTAAATGGATTAAATGCTCCAATCAAAAGACATAGGGTAGCTGAGTAGATAAGAAAATATGACCTGCATAAATGCTGTCTACAAGAGACCCACCTCGAAACAAAAGATATACACAGGCTGAAAGCGAAGGGATGGAAAAAAATACCCCATCCAAATGGACATGAAAAAAAAGCTAGGGTAGCAATACTTATATCAGACAAAACACACTTCAACATGAAGGCATAAAAGAGACAAAGAAGGTCACTACATAATGCTTAAGGAAGTAGTCTAACAAGAGGATATAACTCTTTAAACATATGTACACCCAATATAGGAGCAACTAAATATAAAAAGAAAATCCTGGAGGACTTTAAGAAAGAGATAGGCAGCAATACAGTTATTGTAGGGGATTTTAACAGCCCACCATCAACAATGGACAGGTCGTCCAAACAAAAAAACAGTAAGAGTTTTGTGGCATTGAATGACACTCTAGATCAAAATGGACTTAACTGATATTTACGGAACATTTTACCCCAAAGAAGCAAACTATACATTTTTCTCAAATGCATATGGACCATTTTCTAAGATAGGCTACATGGTAGGACACAAAATAAGCCTTAAAAATTCCAGAAAATTAAAATAATATCAAGCAACATCTCAGATCACAATGACTTGAAATAGAAACCAACCTCGAGAAAAAAAACTCAAAAACATTCAAACACATGGAGGCTGAATAACATGTTATTAAATGATGAAAGGGTTAACAATGAGATGAAGGGAATCAAAAAATATCTGGAAACAAATGAAAATGAACACAAAGCAACCCAATCTATGGTACACAGCAAAGGTAGTCCTGAGAGGGAAGTTCACAGAAATACAGGCCTACATAAAGAAGACAGAAAATCTCAAATAAACAACCTAACCCTACATCTAAAACAACTAGAGGAACAAAAACAAAAAGAGCCTGGAGGGAGTAGACTGAAGGAAATAATCAAGAGCAGAGCAAAATTAAATGACATAGAGACTAATAAGACAATTAAAAGGATCAATAAATCCAGGAGCTGGTTCTTTGAAAAGATAAACAAAATTGACATATCTTTAACAAGGCTCATCAAGAAAAAAGAGACAGCACCCAAATTAAAAAATCAGAAATGAAAGAGGAGAAATAACAACTGATACCACAGAAATACAAAGGACTGTAAAAAATTACTATGAACAACCACATGCCAAGAAATTGAACAACCTGGGCAAAATGGATAAATTTCTAAAAACATACAATCTTCCAAAACTTATTCAGGAAGAGAGAGAAAGCCTGAATAGGCCCATAACAACTAGAGAAATGGAAGCAATAATCAAAAAACTCCCTGCACAAAAAAGCCCTGGACCAGATGGCTTGACAGATGAATTTTACCAAACATTCAAAGAAGAACTAACACTTATCCTTCTCAACTATTCCCAAACATTCAAGAAAAAGGGAGACTCCCATACTCTTTTTATGAGGCCAGTATTATCCTAATCCCAAAATCAGGTAAAGACACAATAAAGAAAGAATATTACAGGTCAATATCTCTGATGAACATAGATGTTAAAATCTTCAACAAAATACTAGCAAACTGGATACAACAATATATTAAAAATATTCTACACCATGCTCAAGTGAGATTTAGGGATACAAATCCCTAGGGATACAAAGATTGTAAAATATTCACAAACCAATAAATGTGATACATCACATAAACAAAATGAAGGACAAAAATCACATGATCGTATCAATACGTGCAGAAAAAGTATTTGATAAAATCCAGCACCCATTAATGATGAAAACACTCAGCAAAGTGGGAATACAAGGACCATACCTCAACATAATAAAGGCCATATATGAAAAACCTACTGCCAACATCATATTAAATAGGCAAAACTAAAAGCATTTCCCTTAAGTTCACAGACAAGACAAGAGTTTCTACTTTCACCACTCTTATTCAGTACAGTACTGGAAGTCCTAGCCACAATGATCAGACAAGAAAAAGGTAATAAAAAGCATCCAAATTGTAAAGGAGGAAGTAAAACTGTAATTATTTGCAGATGACATGAGAGTGTGCATAAGGTCCACCAAAATACTACTTGACCTAATAAGTGAATTCAGCAAAGTAGCAGCATACAAAGTCACTATTCAAAAATCAGTGCCATTTTTGCACACCAACAATGAACTATCAGAGAGAGAAACTAAGAAAAATTCCATTTATTATAACAAAATAAATCAATAAATAAAGTACCTAGGAATAAATTTAACCAAGGAGGTAAAAGGCCACCTTTAGTACTGGGAAAACTATAGAACACTGAAGAGAGACACTGAGAAAGATACAAATAAATGGAAGTATATACCATGTTCATGGACTGGAAGAATCAATATCATTAAAATGCCCATACTATCCAAAGCAATCTATAGATTCAATGCAATTGCTATTAAAATACCAATGGCATATTTCACAGATCTAGAACAAATATTGCAAAAATTTATATGGAACCAAAAAAGACCCTGAATAGTCTCAGCAGTCTTCAGAAAGAAGGACAAAGTTAGAGAGATTACAATACCTGATAACAAACAAGGCCACTGTAATCAAAACAGTCTGGTGCTGGCATAAGAACAGGTGCATAGATCAGTGGAATAGAATAGAGAGTCCAGAAGTAAACTCATGTCTTTATGGTAAATGAATATTTGACAAGAGGGGCATGAGCATACAAAGGAGTAAAAATAGCCTCTTTAATAAATGGTGTTAGGAGAACTGGACTGGTACATGCAAAAAATGAAACTAGACCACCAACTTACACCACACACCAGATAAACTCAAAATGGATAAAAGACTTAAATATAAGTCATAATACCATAAAAATCCTAACAGAAAACACAGGCAGTAAAATTTCAGATATCCCCCGTAGCAATATTTTTTTGCCCATATAGCTCCTAGGGCAATGGAAATAAAGGAAAAAAATTTAAAAATGGGACTACATCAAATTAAAAACCTTCAGCACGGCTAAAGAAACCATCATCAAAATGAAAAAGGGAACTGACTGTAGGAGAGAACATATTTGCCAACAAAAAAATACATCAGACAGAGGTTTAATCTCCAAAATATATAAAGAATTCACATGACTCAACACCAGGAAGACAAGCAATCCAATTACAAAATGGGCAAAGGACCTGAACGGACACTTCTCCAAGGAGGACATACAGAGGGCCCATAGACATATGAAAAGATGTTCAACATCACTAACCATCAGGGATGCAAATTAAAATCACAATGAAGTATCACCTCACACCTGCCAGAATGACCATCATTAATAAATCAACAAACGACAAGTACTGGTGAGGTTGTGCAGAAAAGGGAACCCTGGTGCACTGCTGGTGGGTATGCAGACTGGTGCAGCCACTGTGGAAAACAGTATGGAATTTCCTCAAAAAACTAAAAATGGAACTGCCTTTTGATCCAGAGATTTCACTTGCTGGGAATATACCCTAAGAATCCTGAATCACCAATTCGAAAGAACCTATGTACCCCTATGTTCATAGCAGCGTTATTTACTATAGTCAAGTGCTGGAAAAAGCCTAAGTGCCCATCAGTAAATGAGTGAATCAAAAAACTGTGGTACATTTATACAATGGAATACTATGCAGCAGGAACAAAGAAGGAACTCCTACCCTTCATGACAGCATGGATGAAACTAGAGACTATTATGTTAAGTGAGGTAAGTCAGTAAATGAAAGACAAATATCATATGATCTCATTTATATGAGGAGTCTAATGAACAAAATAAACTAATGAGTAAAACAGAACCAGAGGCATGGAATCATATAATAGACTGACAGCTATATAAGGGGAGTGGGGAGGCAGGGACCGATTGAAAGAAGGTGAAGGGATTAGTCAAAGAACATACATGAAGGACCCATGGACATGGACAACGGTGTGGGGATTTACTATGGAAGTGGGGAGCGGGCTGGGTGGAGGGGAGCAAAGGGGGAAAAATGGGACAACTAATAGCATAAAAAATAAAATATTAAAAGTTTATGCATATTTTGCATTAAAATTTTTTAAATTGATTTTTAGGGAGAGAGAGGAAGGGAAAGAGTGAGAGACATCAAACTGTTGTTCTACTTATTTATGCATTCATTGGTTGCTTCTTGCATGTGCCCTGAGTGGAAATCAAACCTGTAACCTTGGTGTATCAGGACAATGCTCTCGCCAACTGCCCTACCCCACCAGGGCTAATGCTGAACATCTTTTCATATGCTTACTTACCATCTGTATATCTTCTTTGCTGAAGTATTTGTTCAGACAATGCTGGCTTGTAAAATAGGATATTTATGCCCTGGCAGGGTGGCTCAGTTGGTTAAAATGTCACCAAAAGATTGTGGGTTAGATTCCTAGTCAGGGCACATACCTGGGTTGCGGGTTCAATTATTCGTCAGGGAACTTACCTAGGTTACATCAACAAAAGGTTATGGGTTTGATTGCCAGTCAGGGCACTCACCTAGGTTGCGGGCTCCATCCCCAGGACAGGAGGCAACCAACTGATGTTTTTTGATCACATTGACGTTTCTCACTGTCTCACTTTCACCCTTTCTGTCTCTCTAAAATCAATGAACATACTTCAGCTGAGGATTAAATAACAAAAAAAATAAAACTAAATAAGACACTTATAACATCCATCATTTTGTACTGTCATTGACCTTGTTTTTAATATTAGAAAGAAGCTACTCTAGGCCTGTATGTAGTCAAATAACCACTGATCACTGGGAGGCAGCATGGCACAGTGGAAAAAGCATTAGACTGCCTCTGTCCCATAACCCAGGGCACATAACTTTAAAAACTTCCTGGTTTGTTCTAGTTTGTCCATCTGTAACACAAGGCTATGTTTCTTCTAGCTTCCAGATTCCATGTTTTCTTTTCCACGGTATTTTCTCTTTTACTTTATCACAATTTGGGGTATCATCTTTTTTCCTCTGATAATTTTAATAATTTATTTAGCATCTACCTCACTGTGTGCCCTGTTAGATCTCTAATGATTATCATTCAACCAAGAGGTACAATGATTTTTTTAAATACCTAATAATTATTTGTTAGAGGAAAAATAATTTATGTAAGTAGTCCTTTCTTACCTATAACAACTTCACCATGATAGTGCAGTATAAATGACCATTTCTTCTGGATAACTCAACAAATTATTATGATTTCCTCTCTAAGTCATTGGTGTATCTACAATGTCCTATTAGCTTGAACAGTACTAGAATTTGAAATTAAATAATTTTTGAAGATCAAAATATCTAATGGCAAGCCATCTCTAATCCACTGTTTTCAAAGGGAATTAATATCAAGAAGCAGTCTTTACCCAAGTGAGAGTTTCACAGCTTAAATTTACAAACAAGCTGTCAAATATTCCTTACTTTCTTGGACACAAATAGTGTAAAGCAGTTAAGATATAATTACAACTAATAATTGTTACTACTACTATAGTAGCTTCATTTATAAAATATTACTTCTCCTCTAATTAAAAGGTACATCTGGTGCCTTGTATATGCAATTAAAATATAAGTAGTTATATTATGCAGCCAAACATGTGAAAGCTAAGAATAATAAGCCAGATAATACCAAAGGGAACCAGTGATAATGAAATGGATTGGGGAGAAAATGAGTAATGTGAAAAAAGATTTAAACCAAAAGCTTACCTGAAATATTGAAGTGTCGAAGAGGTCAGTCAAGTATGCATGGAGTCAGGTGGTTTCCAATCCAGAAGCAAAATGTAAGGACAGCCCAGTCTAACAAGATGATTAATAGGGAGGCAATCTCACGTTTATTATCCCTCAGAGAGTACGGATGTACTTGAGAATACTTTTTCTGGATTAATTTGTAATTTTCGAGGTGAAGATATAATCATTAGACTCTGGAACTCTGTGTACAGTGGCCCTGGGAAACAAGCAAATAAATCTGGCAGAAGTCCCCACAGATACAACAACACCCTGTGCCCGCTATCCTGTTCCACCTGCATCACTTAAGGTACCAGAAGATAAACATCTGTAACTTATAAGGAAGTAATAAACAAACCTGGAAATAATGAGGAAACACAAGATGGAGAGCTATTTCTAGTGACTGGGGTGTTTGTGAGATAAGGTATAATCTTATCTACCACCATTTCTGGAAACCCTGAATCCAATTATTTTTCAAATAACAGCAACCTCACTTCAGACAATATTAACAAACACTTATCTTTTCCTACTTTTTCTAGTAGCACAACCATCCCTTAA
Organism: Mormoops blainvillei; assembly: GCA_004026545.1. Lineage (NCBI taxonomy): Eukaryota > Metazoa > Chordata > Mammalia > Chiroptera > Mormoopidae > Mormoops > Mormoops blainvillei. The sequence continues at coordinate 297,922 of PVJD01000734.1, read as the reverse complement.
CCTTTTGTCATCCAGTTCCCAGTGAAATAATTCTTCAAAAGTCACTAATAATCTTTTTTCTTTCTTGAAACACCTTGATTGAGCTATATAAAATACAATTACAGTTTACTCAAAGTATACAATGCAAAGGATTTTTAGTATATTCACAGATGTTAGTAACTATCACCACAGTATATTTTTTATCTCCCTAAAAGAAACCCTGTACTGTTTGGCTATCGTTCTCTATCCCCCTACCTTCTCCACCACCTTAAGAAACCACTAATCTACTTTCTGTCTTTATGAATTGTCCTATTCTGGATTTTCATATGAATGGTCTCACATAATATGTGGTCTTTTGTGACTAACTTCTTTCACTTAGCATAAATTTTCATGGTTTTTGCAAGTCATAACATGTATCAGTACCTCGTATCATTTTATGGCTGAATGATATTCCACTATATGAATATGCCTCATTTTGTTTCTTCAGTTGATGGACACTTGGGTTATTTCTATCTTTTGGTAGAATATTATATTCAATGGACATATTCCTGTCCTTAAGTTTTTAACCTGTTTGTAGCATTTGACATTATTAATCACCTTTCCCTTCTCAAAAATTTTACATCTTGTGGCTCTACAATGCTGTGCTATTTTAATCTTTCTCCTACCTCTTTGAGTCTTTTTCTGCCTCTGATGTCTTTGTTTACTTATATATATTTCCATAGGTAAATAACTACAAAGTGTTATGACAAAGTCTAAAGCAATTCAGTATCTCTGGCTTCCTTTTATATAAGCCAAGGACCTTAATATTCTTTAGCCAAATACAACAAATCTCTCTCCTTTGTCATAAATGCCTAGAGCTTTTTTATTAGTTTGTTTTTATTTAACCACTCACAAACAAGAAATAATTTTTGTCAGTAATTAAATTTCTAGACACGTTATCAATTTCTGTGATTATTGTTATTTCTCCTATACCATGCCTTTCTATTGGACTTCCTAGTATTACAGAGGCATACACTATGAAAATATTTTTAGAAAAATTTTTTTATTCTAGACAGTAGGAATGGGAGGGAGAGAGGTAGAGAAACATCGATGTGTGAAACACCAGTTGGTTGCCTTCTGTACACGCTCCAACAGGAACCAAATCTGCAACCCAGGCATATGCCCAGGAATCAAATCAGCGACCTTTTGCTCTGTAGATGATCTGAGCCACACTGTTCAGGGCATGATATTTTAGTGAGAGTCTATAGATGGCACACTCCCTTCAGTCTTTGTATGTCTGAAAATATCTCCGTTTTCCCCTCATTCTTCAGATTCAGTTTAATATCTACTTCTAGGTTATTTTTTTTTTTCATTTGGAATATATGGCTCCATTCTCCTCTAAATTTTCTTTGAGATATTTGGAATTGTCCATTATAAGATAGGTTCTGTGACATACTCCAAGTCATACAGGCAGACATCCCAACAGAAACCCATCAAAAGATGAAAATAGTACATCTGGGACACCAAGCATGAGAAGGATCAGAGGACATATAAGCAAGCAGCATGAGCAGGTAACCCAGAGTCCCATGGCACCCATTAAGATTACACTAGAGGACCATTCTCAGCTCACACCAATGGTTACATAGGGGTTTTTGTATGATCAGCTGAAGGAGGAGGAAAAACCCTGAGCCTTTACGACAGGTTTATGAATGGGTTAGCTGGATAAGCAGTTTCCAGTTGGAAATGGAAGGCAGCTGCATGACAGCACCACCCAGTGTTCCTGAATGACCACGGAGAGCAAAATTTTCTCAAAGGGCGAAGCTCTGAGTTGTGCACCCAGTGATTCACTTTGGGGGAAGCTCTATAAATTCCTTTAGGCTGAAAGCTATGCAAGAGAGGTTTGAATTCTCCTCTATTATCCACTATTTTCAGTCAATATTCTTAATTTTAAGATAATATAAAACTGAGTTGAGTTACTTATGTAAAAAAGGGGGACAGATTTTATGATAAGGACACAAATATTTTTTTAGCAGTACAGGCCTAAGGGAAATTCCAGAAACAGGGATTGGCACTACCTCTGGACTGTTCCTCTACCTCATCTTGTTCTCTGAATATATGATTGCCTCTCTCATTGTCTCTCCTTTTCTCTGTACTCTGACATTTTCTTCTTCTCTACTAGAAATGGTTTTTGAAAAGTTGACAATCCATATCTCTCAGTGTTTTACTTGTATATATGAATGCATGCCATGGTATGATATATGAGACTGAGGTTTTAAAATTTGATGTAAATATGGACTTCCATGCTAAAAACAAAAACAAACAAACAAACAAAAAAACCCTAGTTGGCCCAACTTGAATTAGGTGCTTATTCTGGGTCCAATCAAATTGTGTAAAATAGTCATGTTACTCAGAATGGTTGCTAGAGGATCAGTGTTGCCTTTAACAGGGAACTAGGTTACTGTGAAAGGAACAAAGAGATATACTCTATCACCCTCATTCATTCTCCCTGTTATCCAGGCTGAGAACCTCCAAGTCAGCTATGGCTTATCCCGCTCTTTTATTTACTATATAGTTATGTCACCAAGAACTGTTCCACTCTTCTTTCAAAATTACTTTTATCTAATTGTATCTCCATTTCCACTTCTTTATTGTGGGATAATTCAGAAAAAGGATATTTCATTATAGTTAAATGTGTATTCTTTAACAACTGGTGAGGATAAGCTTTCCCCCCATGCTATAGATCATTATTAGTATTTCTGCTTAAGTGGTTTGTATTATGGACTGAATTATGTCCCCCTGCCCCAAATTCATATGTTGAATTGCTAACCCCCAATGTGACTGTACTCAAAGATGGGGACTTTCAAGAGGAAATTAAGGTTAAATGAGGTCATAAGGGTGGAGTTCTGATCCAACAAAACTGGTGGTCTTATAAAAAGAAGAAATATCAGGAATGCATGCATATATAGGAAAGACCATCTGAGGACACACTGAGTTTTTCTGAAAATCAAGAAAAAAGGCCTCAGAAGACACCAAATCTATCAACACCTTGACCTTAGATTTCTGGCCTCCAGAACTGTGAGAAAATAAATTTCTGATAAGCCATCTAGTAGTCTGTGGTATTTTGTCATGGCAGCCCTAGCTAACACAGTTTGTCTCCATTATTTATTTTATTTTCTTCCAATAACAGTTCTCTAAACATTAGGCTATTAACCTTTTGTATGCAATAAGTACAGTGGTACCTCGGTATTCGTTGTTAATTCGTTCCAGAACTTGTGATGAGTGCCAAAACGAACAAGTACCCAGCAATGAAGCGTTTTCTCTTGTGGGGCAGCTAGTGACTCATACAAGTTCTAGCAAGTGAGATGAGTCCCCAAGCAAGTGCCAAGTGCTGAAACATTTTTTTCTCGTAAAATGTGATGTGTACAGGGTTTCACAAGTTCTGAAAATGACGAGTCTGAGGTATGACTTTATTTAATTTATAACTATTTTTAATTTACAAATTATCCCAATTTATTTGTCCCTCACCTTTTTGTTTTGCTTTTGTATACCGAAAAAAAATTTTAGTGGTCAAAATTTTCATACCTTTCCTTATGATTGCAGCATTTGAAATTGTGCTTAGAAAATCCTTTCCATTTCCAGGTTACTTATACTCGCCTATATTTAATTCCAATTATTTTTTTGTCTCGTCTGAATTTTATTTTCAGTATATGATGCAAAATAGAGCAATTCCTTTTTTCATATAGCTAATTAATTATCCCTGTACCACTTATTAATTTTCCCATTTGAAATCTTTTATCATTTCCTAAATACTAATACGCACTTAAAACTCCTGCTGCTTTTCACTCATGACATTCATTCATTCAATAATTAGCTCTGGAGATTATTCTATATTTATCATTAGGAAAAATGAATTTTCCATCAAACTCAAGAATCATTATTTTGATTATCTCAAATTATTAAAAGTATGGAGAAAAGTTATTGTTTTTAAATTAAAATACTATCATATAAGTGTTTTTAGGTAATGATATACATTAAAATATAGAGAAAATTAACCCAGCGATAAGCCAATGAAGAAAGGGAAAGAGTACCAATTTAGATGAATTCTTACTAGAAAAGAAAAATAATAGAGAAGAAACTACTTAAGGACCTGCAGTTGGCCTTTTCAGGCTCCTTTCGAGGGAATAATAGTCTTTAAAAAATTAGTTATTCAAAATTTCTTTTTTGTTTTTTCCCCTCATTGGACATGAGGACTAGTTTTCACATACAAAACGGTAGAAGAAAACCTACCTAATGGGGGTCAGTGGCTTGAGGGTTGTGTTGTTCTCCTAAGAAAAGGGAACAGACAAGATCTGAGTTGTCCAGCAATGTTCATGCTTAATGTACTTTGATACCGCTTAAAACTCTCCAGTCCATATTCAAGATCCAAACCGGGGACTTCAGAAAAAAAAAATTCAGACCTAAAAATCTTGCCAAAGGTTTAGCAACTATTACTGTCAGCTATCTATCAGTTTCTCTCAGCTTTCCACTTGCAAGCACTTTATAACCATATTGCAAATGTGAAATGTATTATCAACGTAGCATATGAGCCGATTAAAATGAGATCCGGGTGCTCAAACTCCCAAAATCAAACTGGCAAAAAGTAGTTCATCCCAACAGAAAAATCTCTTGCAAACCATGGCTTGGTTGCGCCTTAAGGTGTGCCGAAAAGGAACGGACCTAACACAGAAAATGAGGCTGAAAACTATTACGGACTCGCGTTGGAGAAAGTAGTGGACGTATAAAGGCTATCCCGCTCTGCCCCACCTGGACTCTCAGGAATGTCACCTAAGGGAGGCAAGGAGAGAAACGAAACAGGACGGTGGGTATAGAAATACAGAGCTCACTGAGAGGGAGGCCACGGGGAAAGCTTACTAAGTTTTGAGGGCGGTAAGGTGAGGATGTTAAAAAATAAAACGACCCGTTCAGCCACCACCGTGTAAAAAAAAGATGTGTGTGGCAAACACCGTGCACCACAAAGCCTACCTCCCGCTCTCTAGAAGTTCCAGGGCCTCCAAACCCACCCCAGCATCCTTTGCGCCGCTCACGAGAAAGCCCTGAAGTGTTTTGACCCATTCGGCCGCCGTCGGCGCTGAGTTGCTATGGTAACCCAGCTGCCATCACTATGTCGTTGCAAAAGTCTTCTCAGTCTCGGGTGTTCGTGGAACTGGTTCCCTGGGCTGACCGAGGCCGGGAGAACAGTCTGGTCTCGGGCGGAGAAACGCTGCCGGGCCTCCACCGTCCCCTCTCCTCAGCCCAGAGCCAAACTTCGACCCGCGAGGTGCACGTAAGCGGCACCGCGGAGGTATCTGCGAGCCCGGACCGGGCGCAGGTAGCGGTGCTGGTAAGCAGCACGAAGGAGGCGGCGGCCGAGGCCAAGAAGAGCGTTTACCGCCGGTTGGACTACATCACGCAGAGCCTCCAGCAGCAGGGTCTGCAGGTGAGAGCGCAGCGCGAGAGGCGCCTGGAGCCGAAACGCAAAAAACGGGGTGGCAGAGATTCTGCCCCCCACAGCTTCTGGAGCAGGGGTGGAGATGTGGAGGGTCTGGTGCCCCTGAGACACTTTTGTCTCAACGGCATTACACCGTGCCAGGACCTGGCGGAATGAATTCTTGGCCCATCCTTCTAGATGAAAGTAATTATGGGCTGTATTGACTTGTAAAATAAGAGAGTGCAAATTGAGCAGGGTTCTATATGGCGATATTTGCCAGAATGGTTTTGTTTTCAGCCTTGAAATGATGAAACATTTAAACTTGAAACATTCATCAGGGGTGTCCAACCTAAGGCCCGCCTGCGGCATGTAGCTCAGGCTGGCTATGAATGCCGCCCAACACAAAAATCGTAAATTTACTTAAAACATTATGAGATTTTTTTTTTGTGATTTTGTGTCTCGGTGTATTTAATGTGTGGTTCAGAGATGCCAAAAGGTCGGACAAGCCTGCTAGATGTAAATGTTTGCTTAAGTGTGCTATACACTAACCACTTTTTGCTGTGATGCTACACCATGGAGCTGGCAGGTGAAAAGCATGGGAGCTTCCTCCCAGCCACGTAAAGCTTCCCCATGGAATGGTTCTTCAGAAATTTTTTCAAACAATAATAGGGGAAGGGAGGGATTACAGACTCTTACATTTTTTCTCCAAGTTTTTTTGTTTTAAGTTAAAAAAATTAAGACATTATATGGTAGATACCACATATATAAATACCTTTAATTACCAGATATGTACATGAAACAAATCAGTGTATAAATCTAACTTTAAGCCTACTTCTAAGAAAAGAATTTTTTAAAAAATGAACCAAACTTATTTCATCCATACAGCAGTTCTGTTGGGCAGGTTTTAATATCCACATTTTCCAGATTTAAAGAGATTAGGTAATATGTAATGCTCTGAACTTTAAAATACAGATTGCTTCCAATAATGCCAGGCTCCAGATAATTAGAATGAAAATCAGAAACCATAGAATGGGTCAACTATCTCAATTCTTTCATTTTACAGAATAGGACTCTAAAGGCCAGAGTTGAGATTTATTCGGGGTAACACTGAGCTTGTAAAAGTTCTTCCAATTTATTGTTAGAAATGACACATCCCCCCAAATCAGGTCTTTAAGGACAAAATATATTCGTAGTGCATTTACAAACATAGAATAACTGTAAAAATCATTTGGAAAAGACGTCTCTAAATGGTTTTACAGTTTAGAACAACTCAAGTGCTAATTAAAATAATATAAATAAAGTGAGTTTAATATACAGAAAAGTACTTCCTCAGAAAAACTGTTGCCAGTGCTGCAGTCCTATTTCAATAATATTACTAATTCTTAAGATATTTATATAAAATGTATACTACTTTCACATGACTATAACTTCTAACATGTAAAACAAAGTAAATTACTATGTCCAGGTTACAGTTAAGATTATATTAAGATTTAGTGTTCAAGGCAAGACATACAAAGGACAGTAATTTCCCAATTATCTCTGTTCATGGAGGAAAGCAGTCACATAGGTAATTGGTTCAATATCTAATGCAAAAAATCATTTATATTACTTTGTAGGATGAATTATAATAGGTCTTCACAAAGTCTCTATTCATTTTTTAAAAGATTTTATTTATTCATTTTTAGAGAGAGGGGAAGGGAAGGAGAGAAACATCGATTTGTTACCCAGGCATGTGCCCTGATTGGGAATCAAACCAGCAACCTTTGGCTCGCAGGCTGGTGCTCAACCCATTGTGCCATGCCAGCCAGGGCTCTTCATTCACTTTAAACTTTGGAACCTTAGGTTTATAAACGTCACTTCCCTGTTTAAAAAGCCCCGCTTACTCCATACTCCTTTGCATTATAGATAGAGCCTACCACTTACAATTTCCTGTCATCTCTCTTACCTGGTTGACTGGCCGACTCCCATTTTTTTCTGTAAGAACTAGCCCAAGTTCGCCTCCTTGGCATTCCTTTTCTACATAACACTAGTCCCTGTCATGCCACACTCCACTCCCCACTTGTAATAAAATTTATTCTGTATCATATTTATTCCTTTACTTGTCACTCCTCCATATTCTAAACCTCTCTAGAGAAGATACCATTTTGTCTCTTGTTTGCTTTTGCATTCATAGATTATGCTTTATGTATATCACATAGTGTATACTTAGAAAAGTTTCTGAATGAATAAAAAATGAAGCACTAAGCTAATAAACAATTAGTTCCACTATATTATAGATTATATATAGATTTATGATCACATATAGTTTCACATGTGAAAGTATAACACTAATTTTTAGTGTTTTTATAGAAAAATGTTTTCAAATTCTAAGCAATATTTCCTCATTCGATCATCAAGCATTTGTTAGGCACTCCCTATCACTGTTTATTTTTAAATAGCACTTAGTGTAATATGGAATTATTTTGTTTCCTGGTTTGCATGCTCCTGTCATAGGCTGTAAGTTCTGATGTTTTCCTACTCATAACTGTATTATTTTTTGATAAACATGTAAATGAGTAAAATTTAGGTATTGTGCTTAAGGAGTTTCATGATACGAATAGACATATAGTCGGTGTTGTGATGAAAGTATGTACTTGATACAATATAATAGAGTAAGAAAAGGAAGTAATGTTCATTTTACTTGAGAAATTCCAGAAAATTTCATAATGAAAGTGACAAATTTTAAACAGTGGCTGAAGGGAAAACATTCCAATTTCACATTAGAATGCAGCAAGTGTGTTCAGAGCACTAGACACAGTTCCTTATGGCTGGGACACAGGAGGGGACTCTGGATCAAAGACTGAAGAAGAAAGCTGAACTCAGAAATGACGGAAGGCCTTGTGTGTAATACTGAGGAGTTTGGATATTATTGATAATAAAAACTGCTTACTATTGCTAGGCCTTTTACAAATGTTAGCACATGTGATACTCCCACCATATAAGGCTGGTAGTTCAGTTGCTGTTTTGCAGATGAGAACTCTCAGAACCACAATGATTATGGTCACACACCTAGAAAGTGGCAGAATTTAGACTCCAGTCAAGAACTTTGACCACAAAGCCCATACTATTAACCACTAGAATATATTGCTGCTTTAATGTCTTGGCAGTGGATGGGTGAGGGCAGGGATGTAGCAGATGCAATTGATACTTCATACTTGTATCCCTTGCCACTTTACGTTTCTGTGCATGCAGGTCCAACTTCTATCTGCCAAAGCTTTTGAATTTTTTTGCCAGCTCTTCCAGGCTGCAGGAATCCACTCTGCTTACAAGTGGACCAGCCAAGTAGTGCCAGAGAATTAACAACCCCTCCTCCAGTTCCAGGGGCTTTCAACTAACAGCTGAGGAGAGTGACAAAGGGAGACCCAGATTTCTCACCCCTGGGGCAGAATAACTCTGAGACATGTGTTCTACCCAGGTTCCAGAGTTTATCTGCATGAATCAATCCCTGTTGCCCACAGTGATGACTGACAACATACCCTTTAATGGCTTTCTTTCCTTCTGTGTTTCATTTCTCACTCCCCTATGGTATTTCTTGAGATTATCTTAAAAACTACTGTTGGCATTCAAACCCTTGTCTCAAGAGTCTGTTTCTGGCTACACCCAAATTAAGATAGGGAGTTAGTAGGAATAGATTGAAAATCTCATGAGTTGACTTCCATTTTTCTTAACTAAAAATGGAGACAGAATGAATATCTTTGCTGCTAGGTAGTATACATGTTCTCTGGACATTAATTCCTGGCTTATATATACTTTTAAGGTCTACGAAAAAAATTAGACTTTAGGGAAATGTTTACATCTTCACTAGATATATATCCTTGGCACAAGGTGCATTATTTTCTTCTTTAACTTTGTAAATCTAATAGTCATAAAAATGTTACTTTTTTTTCTTGTTTTATGTTTTTTAGCAATTGATGTTAAACTTTTTTCACATAAATTGCCAGTTCATAATACTTTCCCCATTTTTCTATTGTCTTTTCTTTATTAATTTATGAGAACTTTAAAAATTAAGATTATCAATAACTCTGTCCTCATATATTACAAAATTTTTCCCAATATCATATTTGCCATATAATTTTGTTTATAGTGTTAAACATTCAAAATGTTAAAGATTTATTTAGTCAAATTTATTAATCATTTCCATTTGTTTTCTGCCTTACATATAATGCTTATTGGATCCTTCTCAAGCCTAAAGCTATATAACCATTAACTAATATTTCCTAGAATTTTTAGGGGTCCTTTATAGTACATCATATATTTACTATGTTTGGAGTTCATTTTGGTACAAGGAAAAAGGTTTTGTTTTCTCCTAAATGGGTAAGTTGCTAAAACAAATTATTTATTGAAGTCTGTGTTTCCCTTGCTGTATGTGCAAAAACCTAACTCAAACAGCCTTTAAAAATAAATATTGCTTTACATAATCTTATATTTAAGTTGTAATATGGGCTTCAGGTATGCAATGGTCAAAACTCTATTCTGATGCATTTCTCTTGACTTTTTACCTGCAGCTTTCTGCATGAAACCAAAGTGCCGGCAACATTCCCAAGCCTTATATCATACAGTGTACCATAAAGAGAAAGACAGTAATTTTTGTTTCCAGCAACCACATAAAAATAATTCCTATAGTTCACTCTAAATGGACAATCTAAACTTATCTTTGTGGATGGAGAAATGCCATATACTAATTAGCTAGCTTTGAATTTCTACCCATTTTAACCTAATCATCTAGCAAGCTAGCTGTGATAATCCTGAATGCTTTAGACCCATGTGGCTTACCTCGAAGCACACAGTAGCTCGTTGTTCAGAGAGAGTAGGGGCAAAATGTATGACGAGGATTCCATATTGCTTGTTGTGCTTATTGCTTTGAAATGTCACTGATATATTGGCAATCTTCAGACTTTATTGGATCAGTTTCAGAATAGTATTATTTATTTTGATTCTTATGTTCCTGTATTAGTATCACATTGTTTAAATTATTATATCTTTGTAAAGTATTTATAAAGCAAGCTATTCCCTCATTACTCTTCCACTGAAAAGGTTTCCTGTCTGCATGGGGCATGTTAAATGATACCATGGGAGTACAGTCAGAAAAGCCAGACACTGGAAATTCTACAGTCCAAATAAAACTTCTGTTCATATTTTGCATTGTTTATATATTAATTTTAGGAGAATAGCTGATTTTACAGTATTGGGTCCCAGTCCATTTATTCCAAATTTTTTTCTGCAAAGGTTTATGGGTTTTTTTATGTTTACGCTCCTTAAGTTTATTCCTACAATAACATTTTTTAAGGTTATTGAGAGTGTTACCTTGCTTCCTTCATAGAGTTAGAGTTTCTTATATTGACCATTTTGCCTTTTAAAACTCTGCCCTTTGTATTTAGATATAAAATACCTTCCCAGTAGTTTAATTGGGAACACCTAATGGAGTAGGCTAGTATATTTAAATATTTTTTAGTTTGTACCCAGTATGGAAGATTTCCCAATCCCAGCACTATTATTAATACCTTGGACTAGATCATTCTTTGTTGCAAAGGGCTATTTGGTACATTGTAGAATATTTAGTTACATTCCTGGCCCCTACCCATAAAATGACCAGTTTGTCCCAATATACCTAGGACTGTCCCAGTTTTACAACTGAAATTCCTACATTTCAGGAACTTTCTCAGTTTCTGGTAAACAGAGACATTTGTTGACCCTGTCAACTCACTACATCATGGCAGTGTACTCCCCTGTGACAGTCAAGTCTCCAGACATTAGCAGATGTCCCCTGGGGGAGTAAAATAGCCCTCTGATTGAGAACCACTGCCCTATAGAGAAATAGGCCGCCCCCCCAAAAAAAATATCCTACTTTGTGTGGTAGCCCACCAGCCAAACACTGCCATGAATATATCTATGGTGAAACAAAGCTGGTTTCTGTAGCATCATGCAGCAAAGAAGAATGCAGAAGACCTCAGGAGTGTTTCAAAAAGAGTAGAGCAGTACCTATTATAGGTTTTGGACTTGTACTGATTGATTCTAAGGATCAGTGAAGTAGGGGCAATTTGGCAGTTGGCTATTTTATTCATTTTTTTCATAGGAAACCAAGAGGATTAAAATTGGGTTAGAGTTGCCTTCTGCAGAGGAATTCAGTCAAGCAGAGAGAATGTTAATCATTTCTGTGGTTGCAGTTAAGTTATTTTCTGTTAGAAACTTTGCTTAGGCTTTGTGTATGCTCTGTTGGAAACACTGTTTACATTCTACCTAGAGTATCTCAAGCTGACTGCCAAAAGGCAATTTTTATCTCTCCATTCCCTATAATATTATTTGGAATAATAAATTTAGCAAATACAAGACTACATTGATAAGCACAGTAACTATCTTCCTATATATATAGTTCAAACTACAGACACTTCTCTTTAAGAATCATTAAGCTAAACCAAATAAATATTTTACTGCTTCTAAGATTTTTTTTTCAGAGAGGAAAACACTAGGGGCATAAAAGCAATTTGGTAGAGAAAGGAGAGTCTTTTTCAACAAAGGGTGCTATAACTATTGAATGTCCATGTGCAAAAAGTGAACTTTGACATACACCTCACACCTTTTACATAAATGTGTTCAAAATGGACCATAGACCTAAATGTAAAACATAAAGGAAAAAATCTACATGACAGTGGGCTGGAAGATGAGGTTTTTTAGATATATTATCAAAAGCACAATTCATGAAAAACACACACAAAAAGATAAATTGGATTTTATCTAAATTAAAGACTTTTCCTTTGCAGAAAATCATTAAGAAAATGAAAAAACAATCCAATTACCAAACCTTGGTAGCAACCAAGATATTCTTCAGATGGTGAATGGGTTAGTAAACTGCTCTACCTCTAGACAATGGAATATTTATTCAGCACTAAAACGAAATGAGATATCAAGCCATGAAAAGACATGGAGGAAACTTGAATTGATATTACTAAAAAAGAAGTAACTCTGAAAAAGCTGTATACTGTATTGTTTCAACTGTATGATATTATGGAAAAGGCAAACAATGGAGACAGTAAAAAGATCAGTGGTTGTCAGGGATTGGGGGAGAGGGAAGGATGAGTAGGTGGAGCACAGAGGATTTTTAGAGCAGTGAAATACTTTATATGATACAACAGTTGTGGATACATATCATTATACTTCTGCTCAAACCCATAGAATATACAACACCAAGAGTAAACCCTAGTATAAACTGTGGACTTTGGGTGATCACGATGTGTCAATGTAGGTTCATCGCTGGTAACCAGTATGCCACTCTGGTGGGGAATGTTGAAAATCACAGGGACTATGCATGTGTGGAGATGGGGAACATGGGGAATCTCTGTACTTTCCATCTCATTCTTCTGTAAACCCAAAACCACTCAGCAACAAAAAATAAAGTCTTAAAATACATTCCACAACCTGGAGAAAATGTTTGTAAATCACACATCTGATAAAGGACTGTATAAAGAATATATAAAGAATCCAATTCAACAGTAAGTAAACAAGCAGCTTAATTAAAAAGCACAAACTATCTGAACAGACATTTCACCAAAGAATTTAGACAGATGGTATATAAACACATGAAAAGATGTTCAACATTATTTGTCATTAGGGAAATAATTAAAACCACAAGATACCACTTTGCAGCTATTAAAATGGCTAAAATCCAATATCACTGATTATAGCAAATGCTGACAAAGATGTAGAGCAACAGAAATTCTCTGTTGCTCTACATCTCTGTATGGGTAAGGTTGAAAAACGGTACAGCCACTTTGTAAGACAGTTTCTTGTAAAGTTAAGTGCACAAATGCTTATAATAGCTTTATTCATAGATCACTAAAACTGGAAGCAACCAAGATGTCTTCAACAGGGGAAAGAATAAACTATTCAGCAATAAAAAAGTACAAGCTATTGATTCACAGAACAACATGGATGAATCATAGGTGTATATTGTAAGTGAAAGAATCCTGACCTAAAAGGTTTATATTTTATAATCCACCCATGCAACATTCTGGAAAAGGAAAAATCACAGGACAGAAAGCAAATTGGTAGTTGATGGGTTGTTGCATAGGAAAGTAGTTGACTTAAAGAGGATGCACAGAGAAACTTTTTAGGTGACAGAATCATTGTGTGATACTGGGGTGGTGGATACTGACTATGCATATGTCAAAACCCATAGATCTATAAATCACAAGGAATGATCATTACTGAATGTCAATTGAAAAAAAAAGGCATCAAAATAAGAATTCCAAGACAGAATCCAGACTATGACAAATGAACCTAACTATTACAGATAAATGACATAACTACACTCAGCATGGGAGGGGAAGGTGAGAGGAGCATCCTAAGTAATTTTGGAAAATATTGTTTTAACTGGAAACTAAGGATAAAGAAGAAATACATAAACACTATAGTCTAGCTGGTAAATTTGTTTTCCAACCAGATACTCGTTAACAATTCTGAAACCATTTCATATATATCCAGAAAAAGTTCAACCATTCTTAATACATCAAGAACGGTTTGCACAAAATCGAGTAACCCAGCAGCCAATGAGAGTGGACTGGAATGCACATGTGTGAACAATGATGACTTCACTGTAATAGTGGGCAAGGTAGATGTGTACCACGTGGCTGTCACATTCAAAATGACTAAGCAAGTAGAGCAACAAATCTCACCAAATTTTGTGTTAAGCTTGAATGTTCCTCCATGGAAACTATTCAGATAATTCAGAAGGCCACAGCTATGGGCAGCTGGTGATTGGCAGCTTCATCATGACAACATGCCTGCGCATGCATCATGTCTTGTGCAGAGTTTCGTGGCAAAACATAAAATCACCCAGGTGACTCAGCCCCCCTACAGCCCAGACTTGGTTCCCTGTGACTTCCCGGCTTTTCCCAAAACTAAAATCACCTTTGATAAAGAAGAGATTTCAGACTATCAATGAGATATGAGAAAATGTGATGGGGCAGCTGATGGCAATTGGGAGAACTGTGTGAGGTCCCAAGGTACCTACTTTGAAGGGGACTGAGGCATCATTGTCCTATGTACAGTGTTTCTTATATCTTGTATCTTCTTCAATAAATATCTCTATTTTTCATATTACATGGCTGGCTAGTTTCTGGAAGCTACAGATAAGGAAGGTTGGTTAGAATGAACTCTGGCTGAGTTACAGATGGAAACTCATGTTAACTTAGTATATACAGATGGATAGATAACAGAAACTATTGTAGATCGGTGAGTATACATGAATTTATACAAACTGTTCATTGAGAAGGGCTACAAGAAACAACACTCCAGTAGCACTGAGCAGTATCAACACCCAGATCTTAGTTCTAAATACCAAACTCAAACATACTAAGCTTCTTGGAGAGGGAGTGGGCAGGGAAGCTGCAACATGAGCTTGTAGCATCTTGCACCAGAAAGTAAGGAAGTATTCAAAAAATAAAAGGATGGGAGTATGTCAAAGGGATATAGGAACCAGCCTGAAAGAATTCCCAATTGCCATAGCTGGAACAATTTGAGCAACAAAATGAATAATATAGCATTTATTTAGTGAATGTGGACTGGAATTAGTGACTTACCTTCAATGAATAAAGCATGGAAAGAGAAAAATAGTAACTTGACAGTGGAGGAACCTGGCAGACACTACCTTAAACAAGTGATCAAAGTTAATGTCATATAAATATCATTACCCCATGACTGTTGTGATGAAAAGGGCACTTCTGTGGTATTCTTTCCTGTTAATCCTGATTTGATCATGAGAAAACACCACATCCTGCAAAATAACTGACCAGAACTTTCAAGGTCATTAAAAATTTTAAAAATAGAGAAGACTGAGAAACCACCACAGACCAAAGGAGACAAAGGAGACATGAATAAATGCAGTGTGGTCTCGTGGATTAGAACCTGGAATAGTAAAAGAACATTAATAGAAACACAGGTAAAATCCAAATAAAGTTTGGAGTTGAGTTAATGTTAAAGTACCAGTGTTTGTTTCTTAGTTCTGTGACAGATGTGCCATGGTAATGTAAGACAGTAACATCAGACAAACCTGAAACTGAGATATACAGGAACTTTCTGTATTATCCTGGCAACCTTTCTGTAAATTTAAAATTATTCTTAAATTAAAAATGTATTAAAGTAGGTTCCAGAACAGCGTGTAGAATATAATTTCATTTATGAGAAAGCTCATACATAGATCTAGATATATTTATTTGCATGGATATATTTATTTACTGAATCATCATTTGGTAAAAAGTTATTTAAATACAGTAATGGGGTTTAGAGACATTATTATTTCTTCTTTGCCTTTTTTTTTCCCTCTAGTATTAGATTTTCTTTAATTGGCAACAGTAACACAAATGTAACAATAAAAGATACTTTCTTTCCAGCTACCTTTCCTAAAATTATTTCTCTGGTAATTTTTCCAGTCAGAAGTTTCATATGTATTTATCAAGTGAAGTGGGAAAAAGATAAAAAAAAAAAAGGTGATAGCCAAAATAGAAGATATGTTTAAATGTCATAAAGGATTATTAAGTGACAGGAAAGTTCCATGTTAATCAAGTGAATAAAGCTGATTACAAGAAATATATACAGGACTGTTTCATATTTATCTGTATTCTAAATTATCTACAGTGAACAGTTATTACCTTTGTCATAAAAAATACATGCATGTTTTCATGATAAAAACAGACATCACTGCTATAATTGGTACTTCAGTTCAAATTTTTGGGTTAAAGCTTTTTCAAATTTTCTAGGTAATATAAACCGCTTGAACTTAGTTTATACTTTAAAATTCATATGCAGCTAAGTCCCTTACAAAAGAACATATAATTGAATAATTATTGGGCATAATAATCTTTATATATATTTAGAATATACTTTGAAGGATACAAAAATTGCATAAAACATAGGTTCTGCCTGTCCCTTTACGCGAGAGTAGGTAGAGTTCATTTCACTAAATTTTAAAACCGTTTAGAAAAGTAAATAAGAAATATAACATTTTTATCCAATTGTGTACCTGTATTTACCCAGAGAATCGGAAAGCTTTAATATTTTCTAAAAGCAAAACTGCTCTGGGTCCAGTATTTTAGGAAATTTTTATGTCATAATAGGATGGCATCTACATTTGCTGTAGTACCTTCTCTATGTCCAGCACTTTATACACAACTTGTCATTAAATCCTCAAAACAGTTCTATGTAGTCTACCTGGTATTAATCTAACTTTATAAATGCAGAAACTAAGCCTCAAAAAAAAGTTGAATAACTTGCCCAAAGTTGCATACTATTGGTATTTAGTAAATTTGTATTAAATTATTTGTAAATTAAGTATTTTAAAAGCTCTAACACTCCTATACCATTCAGAATGTTTTGTATACAAGTAATCCTTCACATATATACCACTCTAAGTTCATACTTTTTGTACAAGCTAATACAAGAATTAGTACAATGGAATTATAATGAAATTTTTAGCAACAATCTGTAGGCTTCCAAATTTGTTATGTTTAGGGAAGTTTTAAAACATCAGGCCAGCCAGTTTTTTCTGCATACTTTGTCATTTTGATTTTAATAGGTTCAGGTTGCTACTTTATGTTTTAGAGCAGTGATTTTCAACCTTTTGCATCCCATGGCACACACAAACTAATTACTAAAATTCTGTGGCACACCAAAAAATATATTTGTTGCCAATCCGACAAATAAAATAGGTATAATTTGATTCACACCAGATGGCTACTGTTGTGTAGGCTGTTATTTTTTTATTTGACAGTCTAACGGAAAAAGAGTCAATGCCCCTGACCAAATAGTCAGGTATTGTAGTATTGTATGTTTTAAAAATTCTTGTAGCGCACCCAGTGTGCCATAGCACATAGGTTCAAAATCGCTGTTTTAGAGTAATTCCATTTAGTAGCCAAACACTTAGTAATTATACCTTTATACTTTCTGTTTCAGGCAGAAAATGTATCTGTGACAAAAGATATTAGAAGAGTGGAAAATGCTTATTACATGGAAGCAGAGGTATGTACTTAACAGTTGAAAACAGCATGACTTTGTCAGGACAATTTGCATTTATTTTTATTCTTGAAATGTACGGAAGAAATGCTTCTAATGGTGTTGATAAAAGGTTATTTTTTTCAAAGTCATTTTTGGTGTTACATATCTATTTTAAAATAAATGTAATGAGATGTACTTAAAAGAAGTTTTTGAAATGAAATAAAAATAGCAAGGAGGATGTAGAAGTTAATTAATTGCCACCTGAATAAAATTTTAGTAATATTACTACATAGTGAGCAGGAAGCACTACAGAAGGCAAATTTCTTCTTAGTTAAAAAGCAAATTAATAAAGTCATAATAAGGGATGAAAACACTCTTTAACATTCTTTTGTTTCACAATGCAGTTTTACTGTGTTAAGTTAAGAAGAACAAAATATTAGCCCTGGTTGGTGTGGCTCAGTGGATGGAGTGCCTTTGGTTTGCAGGTTCAATTCCCAGTCAGGGCACATGCCTGGGTTGCAGGCCAGGTCCCCAGTATGGGGTGTGCAATAGGCAACCACACATTGATGTTTCTCTCCTCTTTCTCCCTCCCTTCCCCTCTCTCCAAAAATAAATAAAATCTTAAAATAAAAAAAAAAAGAGAGAAGTACAAACCAATACCTTTCATGAACACAGATAATATTTTGTTAATCCTCAACAAAATATTATCTCTTGTATACCTGTAATGACCAAGTAGAATTTGAAATTAAGAACACAGTTTTCCATAGTACCCAAAAACATGACCGGTATAAATCTAACAACATATGTATAAATATAAAGAATCTACAAAACTCTAACGAGCTAACTCAAAGAAAAACTACACAAGTAGATACATATTTCATATTCATGGGCAGGATAGGATTCATATTCATGGATATTCATTTCATATTCAGTATAGTCAAGGTGTCAGTTTTTCCCAACTAGATCTATAGATTCAATGCAGTCCCAGCCAAAATTCCAGCAAATGATTTTGGGGATATGAAAAAAATGATTCAAATTTACATGGAAAGGCAAAAGACCCAGAATAGCCAACACAGTATTGAAGGAGCAGAATGAAATTGGAGGATTGATAGTACCTGACTTCAAGACTTATTATAAAGCTATAAAAATCAAGTTAAGATAGTGTTGTTGAAGAATAGACAAATAGATCAATGGAACAGAACAGAGAGCCAAGAAATAGACTTCCACATAAATCAACTGATCTTTGAGAAAGGAAGAAACACAGTATAATGGGGCAGATAGTCTTTTCAACAATTGGTGCTGGAACAATTGGACATCTATGTATCAAAAAAAATGACTCTACATACAGACCTTATACCCTTCATAAAATTAACTCAAGCCCTGGCTCGCACGGCTCAGTTGGTCAGGCATCATTCTGCAAAACGAAAGGTCACTGGTTCAATTCATGGTCAGTGCACATGCCTGAGCTGTGGGCCAGGTCCCCTGTTTGGGGCATGTGAGAACAACCAATCAATATTTCTCTCGTACATCGATGTTTCTCTCCCTTTCTTTCTCTCTCCCTTCCCCCTCTCTAAAAATAAAAGAAATAATAATAACTCAAAATGCATCATAGAGCTAATGTGTATTTTACCTACTATAAAACTATAAAACTCCTAGAAGGTAGGAGTAAACCTAGATGACTTTGTGTATCACAATGACTTTTTAGATACAGCACCAAAGGATGCGATTCATGAAAGAATAGTTGATAAGCCAGCCATCTATTATAATTAAAAACTTCTGCTTTGTGAAGTACACTGTCAAGAGAATAATAAAATAAACCAGTCAGGAGATAATAGTGGCAAAACACACTTATTTTAAAGGACTGATATTCAAAATATATAAAGAACTATTAAAACTCAACAATAAGAAAATAAACAACCTAATATAAAAATGAGCCAAAGACCTTAACAGACACCTCACTAAAGATATAGAGATGGCAAGTAAGCGTATAAAAATATGTTCCACATCATGTTATTAGGCAATTGCAAATTGAAAGAATGAAATGTCACTACACACCTATTAGAATGGCTAAAATCTGGAATGCTAACAACGCCGAATGTTGACAAGGATATGAAACACAGGAACTCATTCATTTCTGGTTGGAATGCAAAATGGTGCAGCCACTTTGGAAGACAAACGTCTTTATAAAATTAAACATACTCCAACTATCTGGCCCAGCAATTATAGTCCTTGGTATTTACTCAGAAGGAGTTGAAAGTGTATGTTCCCATAGAAACCTGCACACGGATATTTATAGCAGCTATATTCATGACTGTCAAACTTCGGAAGCAACCAAGGTGTCCTTCAGTGGGTGAGTGGGTAAATAAACTATGGTACATCCAGAGAATGGAATATTATTCAGCACTAAGTAGAAATCAACTATCAAGCCATGAAAACAAGGAGGGACCATAAATGCCTATTACTAAGTTAAAGACAAAATCTGAAAAGCCTACATACTGTATTCCACCTGTATGGCATTCTGGGAAAAACACTGGTTACCAGGGGTTAGGGTGAGGGTCGTATGAATAGGGAGATCACAGAGGAATTTTAGGGCAGTGGAAATACTTTATATAATACTATAATATTAGATACATGTCACTATACATTTGCCCAAATATACTGAAAACTCCATGAGTAAACCCTAATGTAAACCATGGACTTAAGGTCATTATGATATGTCAATGTAGGTTCATATATTGTAACACATGTTCTACTCTAGTGATGAATGTTGATTAGGATGAGGGACTAGGCGTGTGTGGTAGCAGGAGCTATATGGAACTGCTGTAAAAAAATAAAGTCTAGTTCTGGCTGGTGTGGCTTGGTGGACTGAGTGCCGACCTGTGAACCAAAGGGTCACTGGTTCTATTCCCAGTCAGGGCACATGCCTGGGTTGCGGGCCAGGTCCCCAGTAGTGGGCGTGCAAGAGGCAACCACACATTGATGTTTCTCTCCCTCTCTTTTTCCCTCCCCTCCCCTCTCTAAAAATAAATAAATAAAATCTTTAAAAAATAAAGTTTAAAAAACAAACAGATCAGTAGTTTCCAGGGTCTGGGATGGGAAGAGCACAATGGAATTGGGCAAGATTGGTGGGACTCATAATAATGGTAGCTACGTGACTTAATGCATCTGTCAAAATGCATTAGACATATACTAAAAAGTGTATTTTACTTTATGTAAGTTGTACCTTAATAAACCTCACTTTAAAAAATGAGATGGATAGATATACCATGCTAATATGAATCAAAGGAAAGCTGGAGTGACTACAATAATATCATACAAAGTAGAACTCAGAGCAAAAAACATTGCCACAGATAAAGATGATGATTTCATAGTGGTAAATGAGGCCAATCAAGAGAACATAATTCTCAACATATATACATCTAATATCAATGCTTCAAAATATGAAAGGTAAAAATGATAGAACTGAAAAGAAATAAGTCTACAGTTTTTGTTGGAGCTTTCAGTACTCCTTCTTAATAGTGAAGTGAAACAGCAAATCAGTACAACTATGAGAGATTTAAATAACACTACCAACCAATTTCACCTCCTTGACACTCAGTTCCAACAACAGCAGGCTACACATTCCTTTCAAGCACACATGGAACATTTGCCAAGGTAGACTATATCCTGGCTCATAAAACAAGTCTTGATAAATTTAAAAGTATCTGAATCATACAAAGTACATTCTCTGACCACAGTATAATTACATTTGAAACCCAATAACAGAAAGATCTCAGGAAAATCCCCTAAATATTTATAATCTAAAAACACACTTCTCAATAATCCACAGGTCAAAAGAGAAATTAGTACATAAATGCAAGACAGAAATAATGTCAGTTGTACACAAACTTTTCCAGAAAAAGAAAAGGAGGGAATACTTCCTAGTGCATAATTTGGGGCCAGAAGATAAAACCAGGGGGTAAAAAACAATCAAACATTACAAGCAAAAAAATAAAGCAAAACAAAACAACCCACAGATAATATCCATTGTAAACATCTGTGCAAAAATTATAAATAAAATTTTTAACAAATGAAATCCATAAAAAAGAATAACCAAGTATGGTTCATTCCAAGAATGAAAGGTTGGTTTAACATTCACAAATTGTCAAATCTAATTTACCACATTAATAAAATAAAAAACACCATGTGATTATCTCAATAGATGCAGAAAGAGCATTTAACAAAAATTCAATATCCGTTCCTAATAAAAACTCTCAGCAAACTGGGAATAGTAGGGAGCTTCCCCAAACCAATAAAGGGAACCTGTGAAAAATCTAACATATTTAATGGTGAAACAAACACCAAATGCTTTGTGCCTAAAATCAGGAACAAGACAAACATGTCTACTCTCATGACTTCTATTCAACATTGTACATGAATTTTTCTAACTAATGCAGTCAGGCAAGAAAAATAAATAAAAGGCACCCAGACTGGAAAATAAGTAAAGTTGTCTTTATTCATGGGCAACATGACTATCTGTACAGAAAATCTGATGGAACCTTTAAAAAACAGAACAAAAAAAAAAATCCTGTTAGAATTGGTAAGCAGCAAAAATATAAAGCACCTAGGGATAAATCCGATTTTTAAAAATGTGAGCCCTGGCCGAGTGGCTCAGTTGGTTGGAGTACTGTCCTATACACCAAAAGGTTGCAGGTTTGATTCCGTCAGGGCACATACCTCGGTTTTGAGTTCAGTCCCCCATCAGGCCGTGTACATCTAATTGATTTTTCTCTCTCACCTCGATCTCTCTCTCTCTGTCTCTCTCAGTCTCAATCTCTATCTCTATCTCACCCCCACCTACCCACCATCCTCTCTCTCTAAAAAAAATAAATAAATATATCCTTGGGTGAAGATTTTTTAAAAATGTGAAAGAGCTATATGCTGGAAACTACAAATCATTGCTAAGAGAAATTTAAAAAGACAAATAGAGAAACATACCTTGTTTGTGATTTGGAAGTCTCAATATCATTAAGATATCCACTCTTTCTTAACTGATACACCACATATAGATTCATAACAATCCCAAACAAAATCCCAGTCAGATTTTTTTTAAAATAGAAGAAAAAGTAATTGTAAAATACACTATTACTTAGTATTGCAACCAGATAGAACATGAGTCTTCACTGGATAAGATTTATGATTAAAGGCAACTATTCCACACTGTATGAGATGACTCGGAAGGTCACCTTACTCATCTCCTTCAAGATCTTTGCTACTCCAGCCTACCTTCCAGTGCCTGTACTTTTTTGTTTTACGTATTGAGCTTGTATAAAATGTCCTTAGAAGAAATGTTAAATGTTTAGTGTACTTCCAGTGAAAGTTTTTTAAGACTACAGTTTGAAAGTACTGCATAAGGACTGCTCCCACATTTTTAAAGACAGAGAACATAATGAAATAGATGAGTTTCCACATATATATCTAAAAATAACTACTGGAAGAAGAAATATTTCATTAATAGCAGTGAAGTAGGGTGTTAAATACTGCTAATTGGGAAGCTAATAAGATAGATTTGATTAAGGTGTCATGAAAAATGTATCAGAATTAGAATTCAGCCAAATAAAGTTGAAAGGGAAAACTTCTAATTCTTTCCTAAAAATGTCTCTGACTGGTTTAAAATGTATTTTAAAATATTCAAGTTAATATTAGATAAATTATAAAATTCATAAGCAAAAAATTTAATAACAAAATAATTTAGTTATAAGTATCAGTTGGGCTTTTCATATCTGTTACATACTATAAAATGACCTCATTGTAATATGGCTTTTACTTTTTTTAACTCACATTTAGAGAAGAGTTTGAAATAATATCTCGGGCATGAAAAATAATTTCAAGTGTGATTTCATTTACAGGTCTGCATTACATTTACTGAATTTGGAAAAATGCAAAATATCTGTAACTTTCTTGTTGAAAAGCTAGATAGCTCTGTTGTCATCAGCCAACCCCAGTTCTATCATACTCCAGGTTCTGTTGAGAATCTTCGGTAAGTTAAACATATCTTTACCTAAATTATCAATTAAACAAAACTGTTCAGTGCTACAGTTCATCAAATGCCATATTAATAATCTCTGCATTTAATTCCTAAGGCGGCAAGCCTGTCTTGTTGCTGTTGAGAATGCATGGCGCAAAGCTCAAGAAGTGTGTAACCTTGTTGGCCAAACTCTAGGAAAACCTTTATTAATCAAAGAAGAAGAAATGAAAGAATGGGAAGACCAAATAGATGATCACCAGTCATCCAAACTCTCAGGTTCATTAACTGTGCAACAAAAAATCAAAAGTGCAACAATACATGCTGCTTCCAAAGTATTTATAACTTTTGAAGTAAAGGGGAAAGAGAAGAAAAAAAAACCTCTCTAAAATTCCAACCAAATGTATTGTGTTTGTATCTTTTTGTCTATTTTTATACTTTTTATAATGTTTGCTTTTGCCTGAATATATATAGAGAGAACATATAAAGTGTTCTTCCCAAAATTTGTGAATCCTTGAATATAGTCCCAAAGAATATGTATGTTTACTTTCTATTTTTAAAACCTCACTGTGGGAAATACTCTTTGGAAATAAATATGTTATGTGCACATTTATATAAGGAATTTATGCTAGTGCATGTGTAACTTTTATATTTTTACTATAGCAAGAAATACTGACACAGTTACTATGATTGTTAACATTAACAGAAAGAATGAAGAGCAAAATGTAACTTGATGAAAGGGTAAAGAAGTATATTGCAAAAATATTTTGATGCCAGAAATAAAAGATAATATATGGACCAGATAATATATAAGCTCTTCATCAGGGCTTCTTTGATTATAACAGCACTCTCCAATACAAATATAATGCAAGCCATATAAGTAATATAAATTTTCCTAGTAGACACATTTAAAAAAATAAAAAATAAAATAAGTTTAAACTAATTTTAATATTTTATTTAACAGAGTATATCCAGAACATTATCATGTCAGCATGTAATCAACATTTTAAAAATAACAGGTATTCAATATAATTCATTTTTATATAATTCTTCAAAATGGTATATGTCCTATATTACAGCATATCTCAATTCAGATGCTAAATTTTCATCAGAAATACTTGATCTTTATTTATTTTCTAAAATTTAGTTGAAATATATTCACACACCCAAGTTGTTCCAATATGCTTAAAAGATCTAATAACAATATAACCATCCTTTTTTAAATTAAAATTTTTAAAAATTTAAAATTCAGTTCCTTGGTTATACTAACCACATTTCAGGTACTTGAAAGAACTAGTGGGTGGTGGGCACCATGTTGATTGAACAGTGCAGGGTTAATACACTGAGATAATACTGACCCTTAAGGCTATTTGAGATGGAACAATGTACATGTTCGTTGCTATTACATTACACATCACCTACATAGGCTTTCCATCCCCCACCATACAGCTTAGGTTTTTCCTTTGAGATATCAATACTTATATACCAATATTTCTTTCCTACAACACATTCCAGTATACAGTTTCCATCCCCAATTTCCTAAGCAGCACTGGAACACTTTTATCTCTTCTGTAGTGTTCTTGGCACTAAGGAGCATGGAAGCTAAGATGAAAGTTTTAGAATATGACGCCACTATATTCAAATCCTGACTTTACTCCCAGAGTGTAAGCTCCTTTAGAATAGAGGTCTTATGTTTCTTGTTCACAGCTGCATTCTCACACTCCGGGTAGTGTCAGGGCCAACACAGAGTAAGCTCTCAAATATTTGCTGAGAAAATTTACCAGTTGTGTAAACTTGGCAAGGCAGTTGAGTCTCTTTAAGCTTCTCTTTCCTCACCAAAGAAATGAAACTAGTAATACTACTATAAGATTAAAGTTGATAAATATAAAACCATGAAAATAATGCCTAGTACAGAGCAGTCACTCAGTAAATGGTAGCCATTATATCAACTGCATTCTCTGATTATTGTCAGCTCAATTAAAAGTTGGCTTTTCTAAGTCTAATGCTGAGATGAATTTTTAGTCATATTAAAAATATGCCCTGGCTGGTGTAGCTCAGTAGACTGAGTGCCAGCCTGTGAACCAAAGAGTCTACAGCTCGATTCCCAGTCAGGGCACAGGCATGGATTGCAGGCTTGGGTACCCACTTGGCAGCATGTGAGAGATAACTGATTGCTGTACCTCTCACACATCGATGTTTCTCTCCCTCTCCCCCTTCCCCTCTCTCTAAAAAGAAATAAATAAAACCTTTAACAAAATAAAGTTACCAAAAACCAGTACATGTTGATTTTTGAAAAAGTTAAATTATATCTTAGCTTTTATTTATCCAGTTGAGCAGAAAGTACAGTTGGGGCTGTACATCAAGAAAAAAAGTTGTTTATACTCAATAAAAATTTAATTATGTGGGTAGATATTTCTTAACCATGGCTTCATTATATTTTTGGTTCCATCACATTTGGTAAAGAAACTATTCAACTTAGCTTAAAAAGAAACATATTATTTTAAGTTATCAAACACTTTTTATAATTTACAGGAATTTTTTTAAATGTTGCTTCAAAAATATTCTGTAAAGTGGACAGTCATACAATTCTACAGAGCAGCTAAGAAAAGAAATTCTTCAGAGATCAGGCTGGTTTATGGATGATATCCCATGTACTGAGGGTGTATCAGATTCAGTTGATGGCACTTTAATTTCTGACACATGGCATACATTGGAGTCTCACAATAAATTACTTAGGGCACCTGTGCCATGAAACCTACTTGAATAAACCTATCCTGAACTTAATCCTAATGAAATTCCTTCCTTCTGAACTTCCTTTTAAAAAATCCTTCCAGAAAGCAGCAAATTATAATTGCTGTTTTCTGAAAAAAAAAAAATTCTTACTGTATATTTGAAACAGACCCACTATATTTGAAGCTCCTCTATAAAAGGATATACTATTAAAATAAGGTTTCTGAATATTAGTGATAAAATTTAGGATTCTATTCAGTTACATGCTAAATTACATTTTTTGTAGTAGCAATTACCTTTTATCAGTATAGTTATTTGACAGGCAATTTGAGTTCAATGTAAATAAATAAGATCTGGAAAAAATAACTGGTAACTTAAGATGCTATACCTCATATCCTCTAACTGTTATGTCCTCCCCAGGTATGCAGGTCAAGAATATCCCAATTCTGTTATACTTGTTGACTAGAATTGGATAGTAAGGAATTTTTCACTGGCCTAAAGAAATAAAAACATGAATTACGAGGTCAAAAGTGGGAGTTAATATATTATACCATCTATATTTCAAAATTATATGGGAAGCAAATGCTTTATTATTCATTCCAGAAAAAACAAACTATACACATACACACACACAGTATACATTTAATTCCTCATATTAATTCCAATATATATATTGCAGTTGAACCTTGAACAATACATGTTTGACTCATGTAGGTCCACTTATACATAGATTTTTTCCAATAAATACTGTAATGTTTTCAATCAGCATTTGGGAATGCACAAATGTGGAGGGCTATGCCATTTTATACGGGGCCTTTGAGCATTCTCAGGAATCCTGGAACCAATCTCCAGTGGGTCCTGAGGGACAGCTAAGTTTTTGGAGAGTCAAAAGTTATACGTGGATTTTCACTGTATGGTGGGGTGTCATCAGTATCCCTAACCCCTACATTCTTCAATAGTCAACTATAATTAAAATAACAAATATTTATACTGTTTTATGCATATTGTATTTCCAGCCAGAGAACTTCTACTCATAATCTAATGTGGCCTAAATTACTTTACATGCTCAGTTATGTTAAAAGACACTAGAATTCACTGTTCTTAGGATGAGATAATAGTATTCAAGAGGGATTATTTGTACTATTTTATTAAAAGAATAATACTGTTTTATAATCTGCTTATCAGAAGGATATTTCTGTTTCAGCCACTCTTCTGGAGCCCAACCAATAATTACTCCCAAATAGTAACGCGACTTGTCAATGATTCCCACCTCAAAATGAACAAATGCTGGCTTTGGACTTCAAATGTAAGCTGGTTCTCTTATAACAGTGAAAAAAAAAAAAAGATGGAGCATAAACCATATTATCTGCTACACAGGGTTGAAGATTTATGAGGGTTATGTGTGCTCAGTACAATTAATAAGAGACAATAGTGAACTGGAAACTAAAATTAGTTTATTCTCTAAGAGACGAAAATCCCAGATGGCAGAAGAAAGTGCTAATCTAAATGATCATGAAGAAAGTTAGCAATCCCTGAATTTAAAAAAAAAAAAAAATCCTCAAAGTACCATGTTATTTACCATCTGGTGGCGGTAAAGAGAGAGAGAGAGAGAGAGAGAGAGAGAGAGAGAGAGAGTGTGTGTGTGTGTGTGTGTGTGTTTTAATATAGCAGTTCTATCATTTATCCTCAGCTCCTTCCCTTCTACAATTTTTGGCAGAGTCAAAAACAGATAAATAATTCCAACACTTTCATATATACATCAGCTTTACACTGATCATATTAATACATCCTAGTTATTTCTTATCTGTCTCTACACAAGACTATGAACTCCTCAAGAGTAGGGCTATGTCTTAAACATTTGTTTTCCTAGTATCTAGCTAATAAAAGGCTAAGGAAGAGGAAAAGCTGGCTGTCAGATGCTTACTGAACTGAATTTGTTTCCATTAGCATTAATTTTACTTTCAAAGCCTATTTTAGAAAATCATATTTGTATTTGATAACAATGAATTTGTAGTTCATACAAAAATGTTTTTTCCTTTTACTGAATTATTCATATCTATTTTAACTCCATTTTTAAATTAGCATAATGATTCAAATAAGTCAATTCTAACCCAAGTAAGTAAATACCATTAAAAAAAACAACTTTCTTAGTTAATGCTAAATCAATGAAAAGTCTAAGGTATTACATTCCATATTGGAGTAGGGGGTGAAGCGTAATTTGAATGTCGACTACATAAAATACAAAATTATTGTTAATGGATTGACTCTTTCACAACTCAATACACACAAAGCAAAGATTTCTTCATCTTCATTGTACCTATTCCTAAAATGATAAAGCTAAAAAGAAATTATATTTCAGAAGTTATACGTTTTTATCTCAGGGTTATTATGTAACCTTATTTTTCTTCAAAATTGTTTTGACCCCTCATTTGCCATCAGCACTCAAGCTAGGTTTTTAAGATTTTTAAGAGCTTCTGTTTTTAAAGCTAATGGCAATTATTTTTAAGTATTCAGATCAAATACTATTGAAAGTATTGTACTAAAGCTCAGTAAGTATTCGTAGTGCTGTGATTTATGGAGCCACCTCCTGTGCCCCTCCAGAAAAAGATAAGGAGGGAAGATTTAATTACAGAACATGAACTACAAAAGAATGCATACCAAACTTGGATTTATTTTTTGTTTTATTTTTTGTGGTCTTGGATGATTATATCATTGTGTTAGGGGATTTCTATTTCTGAAGTTAATTTTCAACATAAATAGTAAAATGTGCACCATGTTGTCTTACATCTTTTGCCCAAAGCCACAAAATTTATTAATAATTATTTTGCCCCTGCAGTCCCAAAATATTATCTTAAATGATGTAAAGGTCTCCTCTGAAGGATAGCTAGCTTTTTTTTTAAGAATCAAAGAAAATAAAAGACAGAATTACAACACAATACAACCTTTTTACTCCTTGAAGACTGAGCAGAAGCGTCGCTATAACCCTAAAAGAAAACGCTGCTGGTAGAGCTGCTAGCAGAACACAGAGCTGCAAAACCTTCAGCATACTCTTTTCAGGAATCTCCACAGGGACAGTCGTCCAAGATGCTTCTCTATGCAGTGTATCAGGCAAAAAGGAGAAAAACATGTTTATTCACCTTTAATGTGCAAAATCCTTTAGCAACATTTATATATGAAACAATTTTTTTTCCAAATTATTACTGCCAAACTCAGTAAGTTACTAATTTTTATTTTTGGGTATTGGATTGAAAGATAATTAGAAGCAGAATCAGATTATTAGGTTTCTTCCTAGCTATAAGTACTCTTCTTAAAACAAACAACAAACAGCATTACCTTATTTTCTCTGATTCAAGCACCCAATTTTCCACAAAACTTGGCTTCACTTAACAAGTGTCTTACATTTGTGAGTCCAGATATATGGGCTCACTTGATATATGTAATAAAGAGAACTCTTAGGATATAGGAAAAGCTTCACTAGGAATAGAATATCCTTTCTTAAGGGAAAACTGAAACATCCGAGACCCATTTAATCTATAGTTTCTGTGTTAAAACAATAAAAGTTTAAAGGGTGACAAAGAATGTTTTGTGTTGTGTGTTGAACACAAAAACTGATATAGCTTAATTAGTAAAGAAACAAACCTGATGCTGGGAAAGGAGTTGAAAGGCAGAAGAGAAACCAGCCAGACTTCTGTTGGTGAAAAGTCAGCTGAAGGTGGCTTAAAAAATTATTGCACATTGATTCTCTGCCCCCTACATGTCTAAAACCGGAAGTTCTTTTGGTGAATGTACACACTGCAGCAATAATGTAGGCACCTACATTACAGTGACCAAGAACAAGTGCTTTCTTTGTTACAGACATACAGTAGCCCAGCTCAGCAAAAAGTCCAATGCACAGGCATGGGCAAAAGTAGGTTTACAGTTGTGAGCATGCAAAACACAGGATTTATTCTTTTATTACTATTTATTAATGATATTATTTGTATTACAGTTGTAAACTTACTTCTGCCCACCCATGGACATTGAGGAGGAGGGAAACTGATTTAAGAAGGGAAAACAGGCACATAACAGAATGGCCTGAAAGTTGTTAACACATCCTTCTCTTTCCCTGAAATGTGAAGACTTTAACCTAGTTTCTCTCAGCAAATCCACTGTATATAAATGCATAATAGTGTACTTGTTATATAAAATAAATCAAGGATCCTCCTGAATGAAAGCATAATTTAAGAGACTTGTATTTACATGCTCTTTTTCACTTTCTGATTCCAAGCCCAAATGTCAGGCTTTAAAGGCATGAAAAATGCAGAAAATTCCACAACTTTAAATCTGAACATCACTAGTGAGTCCATAATATCATTGTCTAGGAGAAGGGCCTTAAAAACTTATAATTTACTCCAGTAACAATAAAAAGTGGTACAGAGGTGGAGGTGAAGTACATATGGAGGGAAAAAATATATTAACCAATTATAATGTATGGAGCTTATTTGGATCGTGGTTCAAACAAACTAAACAAAAATATTCGGAGCAGGAGACATTTGGAAATCTAAATACTGACTAGATGTTTGATGCTATTTTTATATCTCTGCTATTTTTCATAATATGCTTGTTTAAAATGGCTTCTTTCCATAAGTATTCTGTTTTTGATAAGAGCATAAGAACAAATGAAGACCTGAGTGGGTTACAAAGGATGGACATACAGAGTCTGAAAGGTAGGCTGAAGCCAGATGTTCAAGCCTTGACATTTACGAGTGATAATAAGGATGAGACTTCGGAGATTCAGGGGAGAAGGGTTTTGCTAGACTATAATGGAGAGAAACTGGAGTTGCTCGTTAGGATGGCAGTGCAGGTATATGAGAGCATGCTTGGTTGGGTGGGTGGTGGGGGTTTGGTCACAAGAGGAAAGAAGAGGATACTGCATTAAAAAAGTGATAGATTCTCAAGAATATACTGGAAGTCTACCATGTGGCTACCAAAGTAGTGGGCATTATGCAATATTCCAGATGAATACAATTCCCAGGACTTAGTTTAGGAATCAGCATCACAACAGAATCACCAGAGTAAATTATTCATGGAAAGAAGTTAGCTTGGTGATAACATTTAAGAGAAAAATCCATTTCTATAGAATCAATAACTGAAGAATTATAAATATACAAATATAACCCTAAATTGTGTAATAGCTATGAAAACACCTGAAGAAATTGAAGAATGGGTAGTAACAAAGGGAGGAAACACGACTTCAAGCAAAAGAGAGAAAGATGCGGCTGATACAACACAAACCAAAACAAAAATAACCTTGGTAGGTAAAAATAAACATTCGTCCTTCCCTGGCCCCAGAGAAGCAATAAATTATACATGTGGCCTTCTTCTTCCTCAGCCTAAAATATCTAAAATAACAAGGCGAGGGAGAAAGCAGCGCCCTCGCCTTGGCTCCTCCTCAATCCCGTTTACCTGTCAAGAAGTGCAGGTGCTGTTTCCTCGCCAGACCTGCGCTGTCCAGGAGTTTCGATTCACATGCAGCGACAGGAACCTGCCTCCTGTTGAAGCCAGGATTCCGGCAGGGTACGCCGGGACCCAGCCCAGGAACGCACTGGGCACGGCTGGCGGAGCCTCTCTGCAGGTGGAGGGTGGATGGTAGAGGACCCCGGACTGGCCCAGCGCAAGCGCAGGCCGCCACTGGGACGTCCCTTGCTCCATCTGTGTGGTCAGGTCCCCGAGCCCGCTCCTAACCTTGGGGAGGGCGCAGACCGTGGCTGCGGGAGCAGCTGAGCCTAGAATCACGCACAGTAGCTGCGGGTCAGGTCCCACCCCGCCTCCGTGGCGTAGCAGTTCCCCAGCGCTCCGCGCACACTTCTTCGCCGCTGGGTGCGAGCGGCCTATAGGGCACGCCGTGTGCGCGCGTTCAGCCAGGGTGTTTGCGCCGCTAGGACAACCCTGCAGGGGTCTGAGTCGCACCTTCTCGGTCTCAGGCCATTTGAGACTAACCCAGACCTAGACCGAATTTACCATACTCCACCCAGATCTTCATCTCTTGCTGTGAGCCCCAACCCTAAAAAGGCGTAGCACTTTTCCTCCTTTGCCCACTTTTAGTGCTAAGGATCAGAATGGCCTTCGGGTCCTCCCCATCACTTACCCTCCTTATGGCTCCAAGGGCAGTGAATTTAACCTTTTTCCCTTCCTCTCAGGGGTTCTACTCCGTTCCTAATTCAACTGCCTGAGAGCAGAAAGCCGCTCCCATTACCCTGTGATTAAGCAATCCCCCTTCTGGGTATAGGTCCAAAGGAAACGAAATTAAGTCTCTCAAAGAGCCATCTGATCACAGCAAATCCATGATGCAGTGACCTAATTTAACGAGACTGATCGCATTCTTCACAGCTTAAAGCCTTTCGGTGGCGCTTGATACCCAGCAGCTTGAAGGCCAACTCCCTCTGTGTGGTTTCAACCAACCCTCAAGATCTGGTCCCTGTGCTCTCCTCAGTTTCATTCCCTCCTTGCATGCCCCAGAATTGAACAGACTCCCTTCTCTGGGATGTTCTTCACTCCCCTTTTCTCCCTGGCTTGTCTAATTTACTCACTTTTGAATTAAAAACTCAGCTCCGATTTTATATCCTCCATTCCATCCAGGATGGCCATTCCAGCTGTTAGATTACCCTCTTGGGGTATTCAGAGCGCCTGTGTTTCTCCCCACTGTAGCAAAGATCTCTAGCTACGTAGTCACCTCTTTACCTCCGCTATGCAGATTTTCCCACTCCACCCCGTGCAATTTATCACCTGTGTACTCTATACCAGGTACAGGGTTAAGCAAGTGTTATGAATCATTTAAAACAACTAGCCTATGAAGCAACTTCTATTATCCCCATCACGCACATGCAGTATAGGCTAAGAGAGTTTAAGAAATTTGTCTAATCTCCCAGGCCAGGATAAAGGGAACTAAGGGAAGTAAGGCATCTTTTTTTTTTTTAAATCATCCTCCAAGTGATTCCTGTGGACAGTCAGGGTTGAGAATCACTGCTCCAGGCTGTTCTTTTAGGACAAGGGGCCACATTTCATCTCTGGACCTAGCACAGTGACTGGGACGTAGCAAGTGTTTGTGAAATAAGTTAGGTTTTATTTAATCTTCTACACCACTCAAGAAGTCAGGCCACTCAGGAATCGTAACTACCTTTTTTTCAGATGTGCAGAGACCCAGAAAGCTGAGAGACGTAATTCTTCATAAATGGCAGTACCATGGTGAAGACTGGGGGCATCTTGACTCCTTCCATGCTCTTTTCGCGATCATAGCTTTTTCTGGGACAGCCTCCCACACGAAGATTTCCTTTTGATTCCTCCTGAAAAACTTTGGTGATTAAGAGATTCATTTTCACATTTGACCAGATTTAGAGTATCTGTAGTGCCCAGGTACAGAGCAGAGAGGAACAGGGTTGGTCCTGCTGACCAAAAGGAAAGAAAAGAAACATAGCAAAGCCACTTAGCAACATTGATATTTTGTTTTAAAAATCATTTTTTTTGAGGTTTTATTTATTTTATTTTTTAGACAGAGGGAAAGGGAGGAAAAAAAGAGAGGGAGAGAAACATCAATGTGTGGTTGCCTCTTGCGTGCCCCTGCGTGCCCCCCTACTGGGGACCTGGCCTGCAACCCAGGCATGTGCCCTGACTGGGAATTGAACCAGCGACCCTTTGGTTCACAGGCTAGCTACTCAATCCACTTAGCCACACCAGCCAGGGTGCTATTTTGATATATATTCTAAAAACAAATTGCTTGCATTAAGGTTCCGAGCTTACTCCAGGCCATCTGGACTATTACTCCAGGTATTTATGCCAAGACACCTGGTTGGAAGATTTAAAAAAATTTTTTTAATTGACTGATTGACTGAGAGAGGGGTGGGTGGAGAGAAACACTGACTTTGTTGTTTCATTTATTTACGCATTCATTGGCTGATTCTTTCATGTGCCCTGAGATCAAACCACAACCTTGGCCTTTTGGAATGATCCTCTAAACAAACAACTGAGCTACCTGGCCAGCCTGAAGGATTTTTAAGGGGTAACATGATCAGAATTTGATTTACTGTAAACACACACACACACACACACGCACACACACACATGGGGATGGGTTCACATGGGACAAAAGCAAACACAGGAAATGATATCCATAGAAGGATTATTCATAATAGTAAAAGGCTGTAAACAACCACAGTGTCTATTGGAACAAGAATTGTTAAGATTGTGATATGTTCACACAATAAATATTATACAGCAGTGAAAATGAATGAATTATACCTTGGGTAAAAACATGAATAAGTCTTGGAAATATTACAAAATTACTGTTGTATAAAGAGACAAAGAGTATGACCCCCTAAATTTAGAAAGTATTAGCATGCAGACCCCATTTTGTTAAAGAAAAATGTGATATCTATGCTTACACTTGCACACAATATATGCAACTTATTTCACAAAAATTTGCATGTTTATAATTCACAAGGCATCTAAAAGCACCTGTATACACGTAAGCACATTATACAAGTGATAAAATGGACTGTGAAAGCATAACTGATGGCACAAATATTATTGAGGACATAATTTCACTTTAAAAGTGGAATTTAGCAGTCCAGAGGTTTCTTTAAAGATTAAAAATGGAACTGTCATATAATTCATCAGTCTCACTACTGAGTGGGTATACATTCAAAGGTAATGAAATCAGTATCTCAAAGAGCTATCTGCACTGTCATATTCACTGCAGCATTATTCACAATAGCCAAGGCATGTAAACAACCTAACTGTCCATCTGTGGATGAATTTTTTTTTAAAAAGTGGTACAATGGAGTATTATTTAGCCATTAAAAAAAGAAGCCCTATCTTCTGTGACAATATGGATGAATCTGGAGGACATCAGATTAAGTGTAATAAACCAGACAGAGAAAGACAAATACTGCATGATCTCACTTATACATACGTGGAATCTAACAAAGTTAAACTCATAGAACCACACAGCAGAACAGTGGTTTCCAGGGTCTACTGGGGAGGAGAATGGGGAAAAATTGGTTGAAGGTCCAGAGTGTCCCACCTTTTGGTGTCTCTGGTCCACACTGGAAGAAGAGTTGCTGTCTTGGGCCACACATTAAATATACAAACACTAATGAAAACTGATGAGCAAAAAACAAACAAACAAAAAAAACGTTTTAAGTAAATTTACAATTTTGTGTTGGGTCGCATTCATATATCCTGGACCACACGTGGCCCAGGGACCACAAGTTGGACAGCCCTACAGGATGAGTAAGTTCTGGTGCACTAATGTTTGGCATAGTCATTATATTTAATAATACTGTATCGTGTACTTGGAATTTAGTAGGACAGATCTTAAGTGTTCTTACCACATCTAAAAAGAAAAAAAAAAGTAACTAGATGAAGTGATGGATGAATTAACTTGAGATAATCATTTCACAATGTATACATCAAACCATGCTATACACCTTAAGTATATACAATTTTTTACTTATTGATTATGCTTTAATAAGTCTAGGAAAAAATAAGTGTAGACATGTGATTTAACTAACATATTTAAAACAAAACTACTGTTTTTCTCTAGCAATAGTTCAACTATCAAAGTAAAAAAAAAGGCATTTCTTAAGATTTCTTGGAAAACCACTGATTAGATAAAAAAGTAAAATAGGGAAAAGCAAATAGGAAGTTAGCAGGTGATACACTTTTCTGTCTTTTGATTCTTTCTAGCTGCTTCTTAGTAACCACGAGATGGCAAAATTTAGAATCTATATTTGTAATTGAAATGTGCTGGGTTGGCCAAAAAGTTCATGTGGCTTTTTCCGTTAAATAAAAGGCACTTATTTCATTTTCACCAATACCTTTATTGATTTGGGTATTTTGAGTTGGCTAACTCCTACATGGTATAATGTTGTTGATTATTCTCAACTAGTGTCTTGATTTGAATGCTATCAACTTCAACCAGTCTACCCAGCAGCATCATCCGGAGAGAAATCTCCAGCATGAAACTTCACAAACCATTTTTGACACGTTCAGTCAGCCACAACACCTTCTCCATAAACTGTACAAATCTTTCTTTGCGTTTCAGCTGCCCTTTTACCTTTCTTAAAATAATAAAGCATAATATGCCAAAAATGTTGCACATTTTCTTCCATCTTCAATATTAAAGTGGCCACACAAAAATTCACCAATTCTGATTTTTTTTAATGCATGCTGATATGACAGCTGCCACAATACAATCTAACAAAATTGTTTTGAATGAAGTTAAAAACAACTAAGCACTACTAGAACCATCTTACGGAAAAGACCAAATGAACTTTTTGGCCTATCAAATACTAAGCCAAAATATTTGAGTCACATGACATCCTTCGAAATAAAATTTCACTTGTAATATAGGCCATTTTAACGATTGCTCTACATTGAAAAAATATACTTGCTGTAACTAGAGATCAACAAATATATCAGCTAACTCTAGGTAATTTTAATAATTTGAAAGAGAACATTGAAAATTTTTCTCAAAACTCAAGGAAAGTTGTGTCTCTTGCCTTTCAACTGACAAGAAATAACTTTTGCAAGGTTAACACAGAAGGTAACTTCTTTTAAAGTCTTTAACTAAATGAATTTTAAAAATAAGCCATCTGAGTTTTGGTATCATAATATCCAGTACATTAAACTTATTTATATAATACTTGCATTTTTCCAAAATAAAATGTCTGGCTTTTACACATCAGGGTTATTGGTGGACAGGCATCCAAACTCTATTCTCCCATGTGGTATCTTCCTACCTCCAAGCTTTTCGGTCTGTCTGCTGCTTGCCCTGTATGTTCTCCCTGCTTCAGGTACCTGTGGCTAGCATATTTGCCTTTAAATGCTTTCGCAAACCCCACCCAGGGACCCTTTCAGAAATGAGAAAGTTTGGAGGTAGGTAAAACAAAAGCTAGCCCCAGAGCTGACCCCTTGGGTAGTCATTGGACAGGTCAAAAGTACAATTCTTTTAGAACAAGGTTTATATGGTTCTCTACTCCAGTACCTGCGGCATCATCATAAAGGAAGTAGGGAATGGTGGATAAGCTAAAAACATCATAATCCTCTTACTGAAATTCAGCAACTTCTTTCTTCATTAAACATTCCCCTGGTAGTTTTCGTGAGATTACAGAATTCTGAAAAAGTTGATTCTGACAGATTTTGCCAATTTAGTGGAGGGCTAGAGTTTTGAAACTCCCTATTTCACCTTTTTGGTGGCATAACCCCTCCAGCAATCTTAACATATTAAATTACAAATACCTACCTCATGCTCTTAGGTCTTATCTTCTTACTGGTTACATTTCCCAGAGGGCCCCTGGAAAACCACAAACTTTAGTACTTTTTTATTAGTAAATCAATATTTCAACTCACAATTTATAGTGTGTTGCAACAACAGAGTAAAAATTCCTTTTTTTTAAGGATTCAGAAGGTATCCCATTTACACAAATCAGGTCATGGCCACAAGACACAGCTTGCCTGTAAGCTATCCATTAAATGGCATATTTTCTTTAGGGACTAAATAGAAAAGCCAAGATTGAGCCGTGAGTACAGAGGACAATAAACAAACAAGAACTAATCATAGGCTATTTGAATTGAATTGGACCCTGCCGATTATATAATCAACATTTTTTGCTTTACAGATGTGGAAAGTGAAGCTCAAAAGAGATAACTCAGTTCCAAGCCCATTTCATTCCACTGCACTGCGCTGCCAACATGTCTAGCTAGCTATGTAGGAAGAATGGTACCTCACTGAACCCTTTCCATTGTTTTCCCCAAACAAAACCAAAAAGTTACCAAACGGTAAATGTGTTGAGTGCAAAAAGATTACAAATAGGAAGTATTATGTTGCAAGGAACAGAAGTTTTGTGCTTTGGTTTTTTAATGTCTTTAAATAATGAGGAAACTTAGTCTAGAACATAAACGTTACTACAAATGAGAAACCAGAAAAAAGTGGTTGCTGAAAATGCATTTTTCCTGGCTGGTTCTTTTAACTATATACTAAATATATACTTTAGAAAGGAAAGGAAAGGTACCCAGGAATGTTTTACACCTGATTTCCTCAACTTAGACATTTATTTTACACCAAGTCATTTAAAAGATTTCTTAGGGAGAAATGATCATTAACAGCACAAAAATCACAAATCATCCCCTCATGTGCTTAATCTGATTGTCATTCATTATACATTTATATATTCCTTATACCAAAATTGGAATTCTCAGAAAGTCAGAAAAATATATGCCAATCTGGACAAATTACTAGGAAAACAAGGAGTAGCTTTATAAATCTCATTCTGTATAACTGCTTAATAAGGAAAACTTTCTCATCATTCCTCCATTTAATTTTGTTTCCCTTAAATTTCACTTCACACTTGTGAGAAAAACCTTATGTGAACTGTCCCTTTTAAAAATATCTCACAGAAATATCTGAATATCTAAGAATTTATCCCCCAGTAATCTGCTCATAGCAACAAATCAATAAAATTATTTCATTAAATGTACACACTGAAAGGCAAATGATTCACTTTTAACCTTCGGTTATGTTGAAACTAAATATTAAGATACCCACAATCCTCTGATTGGTTAGTAATTTTAGGTTTGCTAAATAGATAGGACATTTGGGAACTTTTAATGTACCCATACTGAAATTATGTACTGAATGCTTCAGGTGCTACCAGAAAATAAAAGAGCAAATAATAAAGAAATCATGAGGCTCTACCAAATGGTTTAGAAAAACAAGTTTTCTATTTATTTAAAAATAAGTTTGTAGTTACTACATTGCAGGGACAGGAATTCTTACACATACATTCTAGTATAAAAGGATTCAAAGAATTATGCATCAAAACTAACATAGAAAGTGTCCACATAACAGTAAAGAAAGGTCCAATCAATATGTACAGAAAGAAAGGGCACTGCTATTGTGGTGTGAGACTGCCATTTATAAACATGATACTCCAGGTTTCTGGAAGAAAAAAACAAAAACCTCAATAGAGCTAAATAATTAATTTGTCTTTAAACTCTGTTACTTATTACATACAACAAATTTGCTTGTGTTTAACATTGTTTTCTGTACAAAATAAGCGTAATTTTAATTTGAAAATGTGTCAGTTTCAACTTTAACCCTCTAGGTCAGTTACTTTTTAAAAATTGAACTACATTCTACATGTCTAAATATCATGTGACAGGATTTGTTTTCTAAAAAATCCGTAATAAGACCCCATGTCTTGCAGTTTTAATATGGTCCAAAAATGTAACTTTGTATTTTGTCTCAATTTATAGTTTATCATTGTGATTAATCAATACACACAATCTTAAAAGTAACAAGCATACGTGTGCATCTGCACCATATATGTGTACTATATATCATCTCAAACCTATTCTTGTAGTTCCTTAAATGAGGAAACTCATAGCCACCCACTATATGTATTTGGTTTGTGCCATATAAGGTTGGTTAAATTTCCTGATGATTTTATCTGCATTAAAAAAGTATTTCAACACAGAGCTATCGAAACTAAAAATAAGTATTTATAGCTCATAATATTTCCTAATTGTTTTACTGCAGTGTGTACAAGGTTTATCTTGAGTGTAAAAAGTGATACTTACAGATTCTGATTCAATTTGACCACTTCTCGGGTACTGTACTTAGTACAAAATGACTTTTCATTTGGAGTGATTAGCTCAGTATAATTAAGAACAAAAATAGTTTCTTAGTAAATGTAATATTTAGTTCAAATCACTTGGAAATTTGAGGAACTGAGGATAAATGCAAGGAGAAAAGAAAGGGAAAGGTCTATTTTTCCAATTTTAATAGGAAAATAAATTCTCACCTAAATATAACTAAACCATTTCTCAACCTATTATGTAAAATAAAAACTACTTTCTAAGTATGGGGGTAATTCACAGAACATAAAAGTACCTCCCCTAGTATGAATTTTAAAATTATATATTTCCTGCATATAAGAAACACACAGCCCTTTAAATACTCAAGTACCTTGGTCCTTTCAGTCTACTCAAAAGTATGTTTCAGGTGAACAACAACATTCAGAATAATAATTAGTTTTCATTAGATAAAAAACTGAAAATCAAATTGCCTCCAGTTGACATCTGAGAGAAAGATATAGGTATGTTGTTATATATAAAATGGAATGATAGAATTAAAGTAAACAATATTAACTGGATGAGCTAATTTATATTACAAATCATATTTTAAAACGTAAATGTTGCTAATATCACATAAGCAAAAATTTGATACACTTGTTAAAATGTCTAATTAATCTACTGCACTGCAGATAAGGGACAATTCTAAATGTTGACACATACATGCCACATGATGATTGTTTTGCTGATCAATGTATCTCACTTCTAAGTGATACTAAATTTAGCCAAGTTCATGTCAGGTGTGACCCAAACTCAAAAATATTCTATATAGTTATTCTGATTAAATTTGAGGATGACAGTTTTGTGAAAATAAAACTCTTCCAATTTGTGAGGTTGTGCTATAATAAAAACAATGGAAACAAGACCAACAAATCTTTAGTACATAAATATATGCAGAAAATAGTCCAACGCCATAATAGCAGACCGCGAAAGATAAAATTTTAAGAAAGTATGTATCTATTGCCCAGTTCTGATACTGTAATTAGGTTAAATGTTTAACTGCTCATTTGCGACATTTTATAATCGTTTAAGATTTGACTGGGACTCGAGAATGTAGGGATGAAGGGAGAGAATATTAGGGTTAGGTACTAAAAATACATAAATTGATTTACAATTTCCATGCATGTAACAGGTTATATTTCTGAAATTTTCAGTAAACTTGAGTTTTTTTTTATTGCTCACCCAAGACAACTGCCAACATTTCCTTTTTACCTATAAACAGTACATACATGGAGTCACTGTCTCAAAGAAGATATTTTCCAAGTGGTCAAACAAAACAAAAATATGATGATGACTTAAATTTCTCAAATTGAACTTCTGCAATGTATAGAAGCTAAATTATAAAAATATAAAATCTAAATATATCTGGTATTACTAATACATTTTTGTGTTTCAATTACAAATAATCTCATCCAAGTCATTTTTGCTTTACTAAGAAACCAGTGTCTAATAATTTCCAAATAAGGTCATAAATATACAGTGTCTTTAGAACAGGAGTAATACATTTACTTGCTGCAGGTAAAATGGTAAATACTCGTTTCTTGCTCAAGAGTTAGAACTAATCCATACACTGTAGTAGAGGTATATTCCACTCTAAGACTGTGTACGTGCTTCCTTTTTCTGTACACACTTTAAAACTGTACACATATTTTTTTACAAAAAATGGATTTATAGTCTATTATTTTTTTCTAACACAATGCAGATAACATCAGGAAATTACGTTTCAAATAGATTGCCTTCGAAAGCAACAAATTACTTTAATGACAATTTTCAAACATATACACTATTATTTTCAATAATGGTGTAACTGAAAGACTCATTTTACTATACAACCAAGCCATCCATTTCTGCATTATGAAGAGTTCAGCTACTGAATTTTAATTATATAGTAAATATATTTGTTAGAAAAAAATAAATATACAAAAACCTGAAAAATTTGAAATTATTTTTCAACTGCAAAATCACAGCAATCCAGTTAAGATCTGGAAAATGGTTTACTTAATTTCACAGGATTTCTGTACAAATTTAGTTACAAACAATTTAAAAAGCCCAAATGCACTGCTTTCCATTCATCTTGAAAACAATTAAATGACAGCTAACATTTATCTCTACCAGAAATAAGTAAAGAAATAATTATGTAATGTATTTTGCCAAGGTTCATTTAAAGTCTTTATTTTTCCACATTGGGGTCATGCTGATACATATTTTCTCGTCCTCACTTTTTTAAAAAATGTAGTATCTGAAAATTTTGGTTACATTTTTGTACCATACCAGTCCTCAGAAAATACTACATTCTTTCAACTTTTTAAAAATGGGCAATAATTTTTAAACAATAGAAATGGTATTCATGTTGGTTTTTAAGGTATAAAATAAGTAATGTACCATAAACAAATAAATAACTGCTTTCCTTTTCCATAGCAGTACATATAGCAATACATTCTCCTAAGTCATATAATTATCATTTACAATAGACAACTTAATTTTACTAATGATGCAAAAAATAATAGAATACAAGGCACAATCATTAAATGGAACTTTTCTTTAGGGTGTATATTGACATACCAGCGTGATAAGGATACCGTAAAAAGTGCAGAAAAAACAATGTGCAATGAGACCACTGTATAAAACATGATTGCATAAAAAGTGATTTGGCCTATTTTAACTTTTAATAATTGAAAATAACCAATCTTCCCCTTAAAATTAAACTATAAAGTATGACATTTTAAAATTATTTTTATTCTACCACTATCTAAAAAAATCCTGAAGAAAAGAATTTATACCTGGGTAATAGTATAAGTATGTGTTTGTATATATATTTAATTATACCCATTTATCAATATATACACATACACACACAGACATATTTCTTTTTAAATCATTTTAGCCTATTAGATATGTCTAAAGTTTAGAAATGACATTAATCCAGATCAATAAGTAAACATCAAATCCCATACCTTTTTCCTGTATTTTCCTTGAATCCTTTAACCACTTAAACACCTTCTCTAAAACATCTCTGTCAAAGGACCCACCAGTGCATTATTTTCTACTATTAGTACCAAAAAAAGATACATCTCAGCATAACTCTTTAATAACTTGCTCTTTAGAATAATATATAGCCTTTCCAATATTGAAAAGTGTATGCTGTCCTGACAGTCAAAAACAGGCTTCCCACTGCACTGATTCTCAGTCTTTGGCACAATAAACAGAGATCGAGTGATTGATACAAGAATCAAGGTCTGAAAAATTAGACAGTCAAATGTTTTCCAATGTGGATATGTTTCCTTTTCATCGGTACATTTTCTCTTACGTTTGGCAGAAATGGAATACAGCAAAAGCCTCCTCTAGATTCTTTGTAGATCAACATCGTATAATTAAAATTAAACTCTTTAGGGTATCAAATTGTGGGAATTTTATATTTATCTTTAGAGGAAACACATTTCTTAATCTACTGCTGCTCTGGTAACATATGTCTTCCTAGGGGGCACGACTTCTATATCAATAGAAATGTACCTGGCTTGGTCAAAAATAATTCGTTTTAACATGAAATGCTCTATTACTAGGAATATTACGCTTCTTAAAAATGTAGAACTGTCTTTTCCAGGAATAAACTGGGAAATTCATTATAGGTCCTCAACTCCTTTTTTCCCCCGAACAGTGAATGAAATGAATATTGAAATGCATAACCTATCTAAGGGTAATAAATAGCAAACATTTAAAATATATATGTATATATTTATATATATTCATTTAAAGAAGTGAAGTGTCTTAGAAGTTTGTTTACTTTTTTTTTTTGCGAATCAAATCATAACTTTCCCTAATTCCACCACAGCAGCAAGGAAGCAGAAGCCTTAGTTCTACACATTCCTTAACTGTACCTGCTTTATGACTTTGAAGTAGAATAGTCTGGTACACATTACCAGCCAATTAAATTAGCTTTTGCTTTTTCAGTCAACTTTCGGACTCGTCCTCTGCTTGAAGTTCCAAAAGTCAAAGAGGTGTCTTCAAACAACAGCTGCCTTTGCTCCTCTTCAGAGTCATCCTCATTATAGAAAGCTGTCCTTCGACCTTGGTTTCTAGTTCTCATGTGGGGTTCAGAGCCTTTAAGTTCCTCAAACTCTTCTTCCTTATCCATAGGATCATCTGTCTTTTTTCGGTTACTTCTCCTTAGCATTTTAACACTTGTAGGAACTATGAGATCTGAGTCTAGTTTTTGTGTCATCTTCCTTTTGGGTTTTCTGCCTCCACGACTCTTTTTCTGTAACAAATCCTCCTGTACAGTGTTAGTTTCAGAAAGAAAATTGCATGTTGAAGAAGGAACTACTTCATCTCTGATAGAATGCACATTATTTTGCTCTACAGTTTCTGGCTTTGCATACTGTAGCTTTTTGGGTTTTCTACCCCTTTTCTTATGTAT
This sequence comes from Mormoops blainvillei, assembly GCA_004026545.1. Taxonomy (NCBI): domain Eukaryota; kingdom Metazoa; phylum Chordata; class Mammalia; order Chiroptera; family Mormoopidae; genus Mormoops; species Mormoops blainvillei. The sequence goes on along the minus strand of PVJD01000734.1, from coordinate 253,654 downwards.
AAGTTCACCACTACTGGTATTAACTTCTACCTTAGGTTTCCTTCCAGGTCCCCTCTTCACAAGTTTAGATGGCTGCCCTCCATGGCCATTTACTTGAATGCTTCCTGGTATAAGAGCATTGTTCTTACAATCTGTTAAAAGGGAACAACATCACACTTAACATACGGAATTGCTTTCTTATTTAACCCTCAAACTAATCAATAAAGGCCACTGCTATAGTTACATGTAATGACATAATCCTAATTATTTTTTTTACTAATTGTAAGAAAAAAATGACAAAAGGTTAACAGTTTGATGATATTATTTACAGGCACACCTAATTTTATTGTTCATCAATTCACTGCTCCTCACAGATAGAGCCGCCTTTTTTTTTTTAAAACAAGTTGAAGGTCCTGGCAACCCTGTATCAAGCAAGTCTATCAGCGCCATTATTCTAATAGGCTCAGATGATGGTTAGCATTTTTTAGCAATAAAGTATTTTTAAACATTACTTTCTTTAGACATAATGCCATTGCACACTTAATAGACTACAGTGTAGTGTAAACATAACTTACATGCACTAGAAAGCAGAAAAATTTGTGTGACTTGCTTTAGTGCCATATTAGCCTTATTGAGGTAGTTTAGAACTGGAACAGCACCATCTCCAAGGTATGCCTGAATGTATGCCACCATTATCATGATTAAAATCCCTTTGTAACAATCTCCATAATAAAGACCATCATGCTTTATTAAAAAAAAATAAAACCTGGGAGATCAAATTCTAAATATGTACAGATCATGAAGCACTGCCTTTCTTTCTGTGGTTAAAAAAAATCTATTACCCTTTCAGATGAAGAAAAAGATGACATACATGCACTTTCACTAATGTTTTTCTTACAAAATTCTGAAGTTTTTTTGTTTGGTTGTGGTACGTGATCTGCAATGCAATATTTTAAAGGAAATCCATAGAGATGGTAACTGTTTTTAAAGAGAAAGCTTCTTCAAAATGGTATTTTTTGCCATAGGTTGGAGTTGTACTTCATAAATACCAAGGAAAAAACCATTAAGAGATTCACAAAATGTCAGAGCCAGTAGCGGAGAAGGCAAAGCCCTCATTTCCTGACCCCTGAAGTACAAATGATTTTCTTTAGATTGGTGGTTTCCTATCATGATGAGGCAGGGGAAGAGTGTGTGCATGCATAAAGTAGTTGAGCATTTTCTAACAAACAGTTACACTTAATCTGCCTGAGAATTCTCTAGATCTTTTCATTTGTTTTCCATTAAGACTACTGAAAAGGGTCCTAAATATCCAGTCCATGTACCCACTACCGTAGTTCTACAGACTGGATTCAAGAACTCCAGGAACTCCTTGAAATAGTCCAAATTTTGTGTGGATATGCCTATGCATTTTCTGGGAAAAGGACTACAGGTTTCATCAACTTCAGAAAGCAATATATAACCTAAAAAGATTAAGGACTAAAGCAGCTCTCTTAAAAAGGAATTCAAGAGCTTAAAAAAAAAAAAAAGGAAAGAAATGAAAAAGAAAATACCACTGATCTGGACCTGCACTGTCCTGGTAGTTACTAACCACATGGCTATCGAGCAACTGCAATGTACCTATGCAACTGAGGAACTGAGTTTTTAATTAAATTTAAATAAAAAATGGAAGCAGTATACATTTTCAAATATTGATTACATGTTGAAATGATAATATTTTGGATATAATAAAATATATTAGTAAAATGGATAATTTTATCTGTTGTTACTAGAAGTAGCTACTAGGAAATTTTAAATTACATATCTGGTTTATATTTTTACCAGACAGCATTGCTCTTGATTCTAATAGTTAATTCAGGTGTCAGTATTTATGTAGTAAGTCTTTAATGACTTATTTAATAGCTAATTGTATTTCCATACTGTACTAGTACTTTTATGTATTTGTAATACTCAAAAATCATAAATCAAATTAGCTATTGAACTTCTCCTATTGTAATGCCAGTACAAATTCACTACATACATTTGATTTCACTACGATTCCACAGTGAGAAAAACAAGGCCGATCTACTATTTAAAACTTTTAATTCATTCAGATGTAAAACACTCTTATACAAAGTCATCTGCCTATTTATTGAACTGAATAATTAGACACAGGAATTCCAATACTACTGTAGACAGACACATGTAAAAAAAATTTTTTTCTCAACAGTTTACCTGCCACAAAAGGCAATGAACAGGGTATTCTGGGAACAAAAAGTGCTTGCCTTTGCCTAAAGAGCCCAGGAGAAGGCTCCTAAAGAAGATGACATCTCAAAGTAAGACTTAAAAAGTAGCAGGAAACCATTAAACTAGAAGGAAAAAAGACATTCCAAAAGGAGAAAACAACAATGATACTCCGGAACTTCCAAGTGGTTTAAGATGGCTGGGACATAAAAAGGAGAAAGCAAATAAGCAAAGCTGGAATGTTAGGCAACAGCCAAGTAATTAAGAGTCCTGTATAATATGCAAAAACATTAAAATCTGATTCTATATATGACTGGAAAGCAGGGAAGGATTTTAAGTGTGTGTGTGCCTGTGCACTTTGTATTAGAAAGAAATGATCAGAAAGATCACTTTGGCTGCAATGTGGAAGATGGATTGGATAAGGAAGAGTTAGGGACTCAGGTAGAGAACAGCTAGGAAATTAAGACAACAGTCCAGAATAAGAAATTCTGTAAGCCTGAATTAAAGCCATGGAAGGGAGAATGGAGAGGAGGGAAGAGGCTTTAGAAATGTTAAAGAAGAAGCAACAACAGAAACTAATGACTGTCAAGTAGACCTGGATGCTAAAAGAGAAAGCTAGGATGACTCCTAGGTTTTAAGTTTATGTCAGTTGACAGATCCCAATGCTATTAATCAAAATGAAGGCATTTCAATTAAAAATTAAATTTCGAGAGGCTTTTGGGAAGAACAGTGAAGATGAAATAGTTTAGATACAATTGGAAGTCATAATACAATATGCTTATTGCTGAGGTGTCTGTTGACAGTAAGCTGTAATAGTTTTAAATGTCGTAGGGTTTATTTATATCATTTACCTTCACCTTTCAAGCATAATACCTGTATAATGAAAATCTGCAGGTGAAAGAACTTGGAAGAATAACTGTAAAAGGCCAAAAGTTATGTATTAGAATAGAGGGTCTGGCTGTAGACAACCCTGATGAATTATTATTTAGTAAAAAGGTTGATGTGTTGAATTTTGTGATGCAATAACAACTAATTTTTCTAAAAAAGCGGAGACTGCTATATGGGTTAACTAAATCCAATTTAATTTAAACTTCTTGGAAATATTTTTTTAGGCTTTGTCATCACAAAGTTAAAAATTAATTTACATCCTTAAAAGCCTTTGATTCTACAATTTGTTTTATTTCCATATAGAAGCTTTCTCTCAGCCTTTAAAACAATAATAGTTTGCTTTTGGCACAAAGCTGAAAATCAAAAGATGTCTCACTAAGTTTATCTACTAATACAGAATGTGACTTTTAAACGAGCAACCTAAAAAGTTGATATAAGTGTTAACTCCAACAAAAGCATCATTTTTAAGAAAGATCTACTGTATTTTGAAAGATACAAATAACACCTTACCTTGTTCAATGACAGGTGATGACTTTGAAAGAGTGGATGCTCTGGAGAGCACAGAAGACTTCATTTTACGTTTGATTGGCTTTTCCTTTTCCAAATTTTCTTTTGCAGAATTATTCCTAGTGTCATGACTAAAATTGGATTGACCAGGACTTGAAAGAGTATTCAAGGTTTTGGAATGTTTCACAGAATTCTCTAGAACTAAAACACACACACACATACACAAACATTAAAAGCTAAGAGTTATTTAACTTAAAAACAAGCAAGAAGGTTGGGATTACTTGTAACCTGAATTGCTTAAATTAGCCAAGAGGACAAACCTGGGGGATGCTTAAAGCTTCTTTAAGAAATCTACTTTCAAAATAGGAAAAAGGCATAAACAAATTAATTCTTAATTTTATACCTTTACAAGCTGCCCAGTCACTTCAAGATTATGTCTGGATATTAGGGTTTAAATTTAGGCAGTTTGGGTTAGAGTTGCCATTTTTAAGCACTGACGCAACTTAACCTCAATTTTCTTTTTCTTATTAAAAATAAATTTTTTTAAAAGAGTAAAAACAATAAAGAAAAACCAAAAATGTCTGCTAGAATTTACTGACATCCTGTATATTTCATCTGGCAAAGTAAAAGCATAAATTTAAAATACCATTATATACACTTCAATTTAGACATTGTAGCAGATTCTTACTTGTTTTCCCCGGCAATACAGATGTATTAGTTTTTGAAATAAAAGTCTTTGCTTCTGAAGAAGTAGATGGTTGCTCAGTGGTAACTGGATCTACAACCACCCGGTTGCTTCTGGTTCGAACTACAGAACTGGATTCTGTTTTACCATTTATCTGAGCAGCATTGTGCCTTGGTGGTATTAATCGTGTAGGTGTAGAGAATGCAGAGGTAGAGATATCTGACTTAAGTTGGGGCTTTACGATTCTTTTCTTCCTTTCAGGGCTGTAAATAAAATAATATCATTAGTTATTCTTATAGCTCCATGCGGATGCATAAAACACAATTTTACAAGTACTACTGGATTCAATATTTGCACTATTATGAAATATGTTAAAATATGAGATTTGTAGTGGATTTCATATGGAATATTTAGTGAAGGATTGCTGTAAATGCTATAGTTACATATGACAGAAAGCATGATGCCATCACTATCCTAAAAATGCTGTTTTACTGTATAGATTTAGCAGTTTGAATTTAAGCACTTACACTAGAATAGCTTTAGTTAAAAGATTAAAAATCCTCCACATCATAGGAACTTGCATGTCAAATATATCATTCTGCAATATAGGGAATAGCAAAGGAAGTATTAAAAAACATCAAGTTCTATTATTTAGATAACAAAGTTCTAGATTAGCTGATGCTGTTTAAAAGAAATCAAATACCTTGATGCAACACTACTGGAAACAGAGCTGCTCCTGTTTCTTTTCTTCCTCCTTTTGGTTATTGTATTTCTTTTATGAAAACGAAGAGCAGATTTATAATCTGATAAAACTGAACTGATGTGTTCTTCAAAGAAAGCAGACAGGCGCAAGCTCATGCTATAAATCTATGGTAAGAAAAAAAAAACTATTCAAACATTTCTCAAAAGAAAATGTTCAGTAAATATTAACATATCATTTAAATATTTAGCCAAAATTTTTAAAATTTAAACTTTGCTTTTTCCCTAGTCTCTTTTGATGAAGAGTAAAGCTGGAGCATTTTTACAATTATTTTTTTATTTAGACTGGGAATCTTCCAATCTTTGAGATTCTTAAAGAAAAGCCCTACTATGAAGTGAGATGCCTGATACAAACAGTGTTTCTGGAAACTCTGTCATAATGAAACTGTCCCTGAGGATGTGAACCTGTTTTCCACGGCTACCTAGAATTAGCTATCTATTTTTTCTCATTTCCTTTACACATATCACCCCCTTTGTGATGTCTTGCCTGGCCAAATGAGTATATTAAAATTTTACTCCTTTTTATGAATCATTCGTAAAAATGCTCCTTTCTATAAATGCAGAATAGCTGCAAAAGTTAAGACCACATAGTCCTAATATTACATTAGGACAATATGTATGTGGTTATCCATTCAGCTATACTACTTCAAGAAAAGTAACCATCTCTGAACATCAGTGACATCAGTGTTAGTGCATAGAAGGAACAAAGTGGAAAGAAGTCATTCTTTTTTCCATTAGGATACTATTAAGAACATAAAGTTAGTAAATTTTGCTCTAAATTTTAAATAAAGGTGACAAACTTTTTCTAATAATTTCATTTAATTTAAACATAAAAGAAAACAATTTAATTATATACCCTTGATCTTTTGCTTGGTGTATATGCTTTAGAATTACTAAAAATAAGTCTGACATCTTTACATAACTCCATTGGTGACTCATAATTCCCAGCCTCTAAAGTTTCTCTAACGGTAGCAAAATCCATTGGAGTATCAATGATGTCTCTGTAGTCCTACGAGAGGAAAAACAGGTGATATTATTATTATCATTACCACAAGGCATTACATCTCAGCACAGGGATTCACATACAATTTCTGTGATGAACAAAAGTCCTAGAAGTACTAATAACCATTCCTTGTTTTCCTCATCAAGGCTCCCTTTTTTCTAATGCCCTCTCACTTATATTTCAGTCAATAGAGGATTTTTCTCATTAAGAAGCTATGAAGTTCTGCCTTCCTCCCCCTTTGGGAAAAGGTAAATGGTGGATCTGTGTTGGAAAAAAGGGATTAAAAAAGTATTGAAAAATCTCAGTTCTAAAACTAAATGTAGGTCTGATATAAAAAACACAAAACTTTATGCCCTCTATAAACTCTAAAGGCCGCTGACTCACTGAAACAATCATAATTTTAAAGAGCTGTCACCAAGTCTACGCACTTTATTTGACAGAGAAGTGGAATCACCCAAAGTCTCTACCCAATCAACTGTGTATAAAAAAGCAGTAAAAACAGACAAATGAAAGTAGAAAATAGCAAAAGAATAGGAGAGAATTTTCTGAATATAGTTAACTCTTAATAGGGATGTACTCTATCTTTTCCATAGTCTTGGAGTATGTAACTGTATTTTTCAAAATATAACTTGACTTTGAACCATCAGGTTTAAATTATATGATCAAATGTTTTACCATAAAGCAAACAGGATTATTGCAATTTACAAACAGGAACACTTTTATTTCTTCCTTAACAATCTGCATACTTTTTATTTCCTTTCTTGCTTATTCCACTGGCTAGAATTTGTAGTATTTTACTGAATAGCAGTGAAAATGGACATTCTTGCCTCATTCCCAACTTAGGGGGAAAACATTCAGGTTTTCATCATTAAGCATGATGTTAGCTATACATTATTTAATAAATATTTCTTTATCAAATTATGGAAATTCCCCCTTTATTCCAGTTTTCTTAGATTATGTATTTGTCTATTTGGTGTCCATTCATCACAGGGTCAATTATATTAACTATACTTTCTTATTTTCTGTATTCTTGATGCTCTGGCATTTTGGGGCCTTACAGACCTGAGAAGACACTGCCCTTCCCAGGGATAGCCAGTTCTTAAGGGAGAAAGCGAAGACTGCGCTGGGAACAGGCTTTTATATGCAAAACAACCACCTCCTTAGCTCTCTATGCCCACAGAAATTATTCAAAGTAGTCAATCCTAAACTGTTTACCCTGCCCTACCCATCTCTCTCAAAGAAAGGATCTGGCCTAAGCTTTTCCCTTGTCCCTGTCGCCTGCCACCTGATGAAAACATGGTGATTCCTTATGGTGCTAAGTGGTACTGGGTGGCCTCTTCCCTAGAATCTGCAAATACAGTAAATTTCTTCCTTCCAAACTTCATTCTCATTTCCTCCTGTGGCTATGCTGACTTTACCATACCATTATCATATCTAGTACATACATACTTAGAACACACAAAGTCGTTTTGTCAAACACTTTTTCTGCACTGATTTATATGATCGTATGACTTTTCTCCTTTAATATGATGAATTACTTCAACTGATTTTTTGAATACAGAACCAGTTTTACATCCCTGGGAAAAATCCCACTTGGTCATGGTATAAGATCGTTTTTATATATTAGTGAATTCTACTTTGCTGATATTTTATTAAGAATTTTAAGTTTCTTTTGTACTATTTTTGTTTGGTTTTTATTATCAGGATAATACTGGTTTTAGAGAATGAGTGAAGTGTTTTCTTCTCTACCTGTGGAGAGATTATGTAGAATCTGTGTTAAATCTTTAAATGCTTGGTAGAATTCTCCAGTGAAGATATCTGGCCTTAGAGATTTCTTTTTTGAAAGTTTTTAACTAAAAATTAAATTTCTTTACTAGTTATAGGGCTAGTTGAATGACCTATTCATATGGGGTGAATTATGGTTGTTTATATTTTTAAAATTACCCTGTTCATCTAGGAAATGTATATGCATGCAGTTGTTTGTAGTATTCCTTTATTATCCTTTTGATATCTTCAGGGTTTGTAGTGATATCCTCTGTTGCATTCCTGATATCACCAATTTGTGTCTTTTTTTCTTTTTAGTTTTGTAAATCTTAATAGAGCTTTCTTGATTTTATTAATCTTTTCCAAGTATCAGCTTTTGGTTTTGTGGATTTTTTCTATTGTTTTTCCGTTTTCAGTTACACTGATTTCTGCTCTTAATATTTCTTCTGTTCATGTTTATTTCTTTTTCTAGGTTCTTCAGACTAGATCTTAAATTATTGATTTGAGACTCATCACCTCCTGATGAACTACTTAGTGCTATAAATTTCCCTGCACTGCTTCAGTTGTCTCCCACAAATTCTGATATGTTGTATTCATTTTCATTACGTTCAATATATTTTTTAATTTCCCCTAAGTCTTCTTTGAATCGTGGATTATTTAGAAGTATCTTGTTTAGTCATCATCTGTTTGAAGATTTTCTTGTTACATTTCTAGTTTCGTTACATTGTGGTTAGAAGACACACTATATGATTTTAATTATGTCTTTTATTGTTTTGTTTGTTGTTTTTAAATTTTTTTGTTTTGTTTGTTGTTTTTATTGTTTTATTGTTGTTTTTTCCAACCTTACGGGTCACTTGAACAGATCTTAGAATTCCATTTGATTTCTCTGTAACATCCATGACTATAAATCTCTGTACAGTTTTTTAAGTGGTTGCTCAGGTATTCTGTAATGTATACATAATTATCAAAACATAACGTTGTCAACATTTTACTAGTTCAAGTGATGGGTAGAACTACCTCCCCTACCCTCATTTTAAAAAAAATATATTTTATGTATTTATTTTTAGAGAGAGGGAAAGGAGGGAGAAAGAGAGGGAGAGAAACACCAATGTGTGGTTGCTCTCATGTGCCCTCCCGTTGGGGATCCAGCCCACAACCCAGGCATGTGCCCTGGACTGGGAATCAAACCAGCAACCCCTTGGTTCACAGGTCAATGCTCAGTCCACCAAGTCACACCAGCCAGGGCCTACCATCATTTTTTATCTTTATGTTCACTGATTCTTTCCTCTGTTCTTGAATCAGTGAGTTTTTATTTCAGTTATTATTTTTTAGTTCCATTTCCATTTGATTGTTAATTCTTTTTTGAGACTTGGTATGACGAGAGATTTTTTGACTGAAACTTGGGACACTTAAATTTTGTGTTTTAGTGCGCCTACTCTGACCCTGCTCTTTGGGCTAAAAGGGGGCACTGCCATGTTACTGCTGTGTGGGCGTGGAAGTCCAGGTTTTATTCAACCTCCCGTTACACGCAATGATTGAGGAGCAGCTCCTTGAAAATTCTGGAAGGGACAGTAGTGCACAGATATAGCTAGGGTGCAAGTGCCTTTTTTACTGCATGGCTTCTACTACTGACACTATAGGGAGTGGCTTTGTTATCATGGGCCAATGGTCAAAGTCCTGGCTCTTCACTAGGCATCCACTGATACCACCCAGTGAGGTTGGGGAGGGGTACCTCATTACTGCCAGGTGAGGGCTGAAGGATAGGCTGGTATTTGCAAAGCACAGAGATGGCTCTCCACTGGCCTTTGTAATGAGAAAGGGGTAAGGCCACAATTTTTTCTATGGTATTTGTTTAGAGTAGGGCAGCTATTATCTACAAGTTTTTTTGTGTTGCTAAGCTGCCCCTTTCCTCCTGCACTGGCTGGGAAGAGCAGGCTTTTCTGGTCAGTGCATGTTGCCATTTCTAGCTTGTCAGTTTCTCCAGTATCCAATGTTAAATATATAAGGCAAAACACATACCTAGGAAATTCAATACTGTGTGTGTTATATATCAGGTCCTGAGGTCCCTACTTGGTCCTTCTTCTTCTTTCCACCTTTCAGAATCTTCTTAACATTTCTTTTATATATAACATCCGTAATTTTTTTAGTTCTACTTAGTGGGGAGAATAGGGAAGAGTATGTCTACTCCTTCTTCTCAGAGGTCCAATTACACAGAGCCTGAGCGGAATATTTTGAAATGTCTGGCCTATAAGTGACTTTAGAACCACTTTATAAAGTCACACAAAATTATATTCTTAGTATCTTTTTACTAATATTTTGATTTTAGCAAAAACTATACTAGTCTACCTTATGTACCAAATATGGTCTAAATAACCTGGCTGTTTAAGAAATTAAATACATTATGACTGGAAGACTGTCATTTAAAAACAGTATTTCAAAGACTGACCCCTGACCCTTAGGACAGCTGAAGGTGGGGCAGTAGTTACAAAATTGCTTTATGCAATGGTAATAACATCTGAACAGTGTCCAGCCTCTCTATCTTATTAAAAGTATTAAACTAATTTGACAAAATCTATAATTACTTGGATATTCAACATTGTAACATTGGATTTACAAACTGAAAATTTTGGGAAAATAATATAAAAAATGTAAATGTTTTGCAAAATTTTTTGTTAAATATCAAGTTTACGTAGAGCACTTTATTTTTCTTGATTCATATCTTTGGTTTCCATCATTTAGTACAGTATATAGTAGCCACTCAAAACAATTCTGTTGAATAAATAAATGGAGTATAATATTTAACATGCTAATTTCCACCAAAAAGTTTAATTTTTAAAATCTTGCTTTGGATAGTCGATTAAACTCAAAACATAATGCAATTATTTTTATACAAAAGCTGAAATACGAAGAGCATGACCTGCCTTAAATATTCTGCTAATAAGGCTGATAGTTAATTATAGTTAATTCTAAAGTTTAAAAAGTAGAGTATCCAGTTTCCTCTTCTCCTCTGTGACAGTAGCAAGAAATAATAGCCATGTTCCACACCTCCTTTAAGGAGTACCGAAAGAGACAAGAGATTAAATTAATGTTTTTTCTTCCTTCTGGTACTTTTTGTCTGCTAATACCTTTAGCTTGTGCGAGAAGAGGTTCATATATAACTATCACTCTTGTTATTTTAAGTACTTAAAGAAGAATGAATTCTTATACATTACCTATTCTATAAGAATAATACACATAGCTATAGTGCACTTTATATATGAGATAAGGCCTCTTGTTCTCACTCTGTCAAATAAATAGCCACTCATTTTGGAAAGGTGCTTAATCTGATCCTCAGTTCAACATCACCTGGACCACAGAGTTTTGGGTCTCTCTTGTATTTCCTGTATGATTGTTTTAACATTTTTCTTTTGTCTTTAGTCTTTATTTCTTTGTTTCTTAGCCCTCCATTTATCTCCTAAACCAAAATGACAACTCAAAATTTAATTGGTAGTTTTTTATTTCTCTTGGTGGTACACAAAATATAGTCATCTTACAATGAACAGTATTTTAGATTTAATGAAGTATAATAGTATTTTGAAATAAGCTATTATCTCAAGTTTTAGGGAAGAGGGTGCTCATATTTCAATCTGTTGTTTCTGTTATCAAATATATATAATGGATCACGCCCTTACAGAGTTTGCAATTTCTTTTTATCATTAGTTCAACTTTAGTAGGGGCTGTTCCCCGCCACCCCCAAACCCTTATGAGTTTCTACACTACAGGGAAGTGTAAATTTGGACTCTACATCCATGCATAGTGCAAGCTTAGGGAGATTTCTCTGACATCAGAGACAGACATTTTTCTTTATAGAAGGAATTGTTCTATTATTATCACTGAGGGTGAAGCCTTTCAACAGTCCCAGTGGGATTTCACTTCCAATTTCCTTCCTCACAATGGCTCACATGGCTTCACCTGTCTCTGTATAATGTTAATAATTATGCTTCTAGAATCTAAACATTAAAGCTTATTTCTATTGCTTCTTTTCTGGGGAAAAGTCCAGACTACAAACACCTGCAAACAGTGGGTAAATTATAACTTATTTTCTAAGATACAAAGTTGGGCTTACAAGAAACAAAGGGAAATCCACAGGTTCCAAAACCAAAAAGAACTGAAAACCAGAGCAATGAGGCATTAGCTCAGTTCCTCTAAACAGTTTTTCAGATGGTATGGTTTGAACTAGCCCAGTTTATCACACTGCTGGAATAAAAGACTTATCATCTACACTTAAGATTCCATGCTTCTTAATTTTAAATGCTGAGAAAAGGCATTTTTAATATTTATGATGAAATTTCTCTACTTCCATCATTGCAGGTTAAAATATATATATAATTAGATAAGTCAGAGTACAACAACATCAGGCTCATGATATCTTATAAAATATTTCATTTTCATTGGACACCACTTATGTTACCTGAACTGTACAAACTTTATTAAACTGAATAGAGAAATTAAAACTCACTGTAAGCTAATTTAGATTTCTAAGACTACATGCAAAAATAAATACTTGGATCACGTTTACTCAACCTTTTTACCATGAATCCCATTAAAGATCATAAATTGACATAACCTAAATATATTTAATAATGCCACCTTGCATTTGTATATAGTGCTTCAGTTTGAACTATTTTATTATATTCTCATTCCATCTCTAGAACTCCATAAGGAAGGTTAGGTAGGTGCTATAATTCTTGCTTCCTAAATAACCACCATAATAAGTTTTACGAAGTTAGTGTAGGGAAAAAAAAAGTAAAAGAAAAAAAAAATTAGATGAGAAAATTGTACAACTGGTAAGAGGCAGGGCTGGGACCATAACCCAGTTCTTTGTGGAGTCTTAGTTCAGGGTCCTATGTATTTTATCGCACTATTCAACTTTGATATATAACCAAATGGATAATGCGTACATGTACGAAATACTTTAGAAATAAACTATAACCATAAAAAACTATTTAAATAGCAATCTGTCATGAATATACAGCAAAACTGACAGGTAAAGAAAATATTTTGAAAAATACTTACTGGATATTCAAGGAGATCTACTGGCTGGCGGAAAGGCTCAGAATCTTCGCATTGAAATATGAGATTTAATAATTCTTGACATTGTTTCTTCCATGCTTGAATATCATAAGACTGCGCTCTGTTACGTAATCTTCTTCTAGGCTGATGGTCCTAAAATAAAAATGATGAGAAATATTAATAAAATAACACAAATAAATTTTGTATTTTTAATGTACTCTTACATAATTAGGTAATATATAGTAATTCAAGCAATAGAAAATACCATTCATCTAGTTTTGAAAATCATGCATTTTGTGAGGGAAACTTGAAAGTAATTCTTAATTGGACTTTAAAAATAGAAGTGGAAAAAAAAAGCTCTGAATACATTTTAATTCATATAAAGTACTTCTGCTAAAACAAAAACTATGTTACCTTCCTTTTTCGAGTGGAAGTTCCTGGCACATCAGCATCTTTCTCTTCTTCCTTTAAAGCAAAAATTTATCAAATTTATTAAACATTCTAGATTTCATAATTACAGTAAACTCTTGAACAACATGGGTTTAAATTCTGCAGGTTCACTTATACACAGATTTTTTTTTCAATGAATACATACAGTACTATAAATGTATTTTCTCTTAACATTTTCTTTCTCTGGTTTATTATAAATATATGGCATGTAATACACACAAAATGTGTAAATGAACTGTTTATATTATCAGTAAGACTTCTGGTCAACAGTATGCTATTAGTAGTTAAGTTTTTAGGGAGTTTTAAGTTATACACAGACTTTCAACTGCTCACGGAGTAAGTCCTTAACTCCTACATTGTTCAAGCGACAACTGTACTCTATAGTTGTTTATATACCAATTATCTCCTTTACATTTTAATAAATCTATAATATATATGCTGGAGCTCTTTACTACTCATTAAAAAGTCTTACCCCTCCTACCTTTAAAAAAAATTTTGTCACAAAAACAAAAAATTCTGAACCATTTTTAATTACAGCATTAGACAAAAATAATTTTCATAACAGCATTTACCTGAAAACTTTTTTTTATAGAGAATATGACCTATGTCATAATTATGATAAAATATTAAATACCTCTGAGTCAGACAAAACTTTCTTCTTCATTGAATTGTAGAGTGGAATTATGTTATAGCAAGTCTGATCCCTAAATAACAAGGAAATGTTAGTATACAAGATTAGAGTCATGAGATTTCTTTTTTCTTTAAATCAGTTACTAAAACCAAATTTTAAGATAAAACTTAAAGCCTGAAGGCTTCCTCCATAGGTTGACGCCAAAACACACATTTGACCCTGCTCCTCCACTCTAGCCTATTTCATTACACCAAACCCAATTCAATTCTCACCTCCAAGTTTTGATCAGCTCATTGCTGTGCCTGAAATGCCGTCTTTTATTACTCAGTCTACAACGGAAAGCTAATGTACTTCCTGTCTTCTAATTCTTTCTTTCTTTTATTCCTATATAAAGTCATTCTCTAAAATTTTGTCCTTAATCATTTTCTCTTAACACTGTAATCTCTGTGTAAATGAATTCCAAATTCCTATAATTTGGTCTGACGCCTCTGAAATTTCTATCATCAACGAAAAATTCCACACATCTGAACCTAATTATCACTCCCCACTCTTCCTCCTTTTTCTATTTCTTTTTTAAACAGCATTCCCATTTTCGCAGTAGTGTACAGTTTTTTATGATTCCGTCTTGTGCCTCCTTATAAACCCAATCACTGGCCAAGTTCTATGGCTATACCTTCAAAATCTCTTGGCATCTGCCTCTTTCTCACTTCCATAAATTAATCCCTCATCACCTGTTACTCGGTCAGCTGTAGCAGCCAATCTACTATTTATGGTTTGTATCTTCCCTATCAATTAATATTAGACACTGCAGTAAATATTTTAAGATATGATATGCATCATATAATATTCATGTTAAAATATTTTCGTAAATCCTTGGTTCCAGTGCCCATATTTTAAGTTTAGTTTGTTAGATGAGCATTCAAGGCCCTCTATGATCTGAACGAACATGAGCTTACACCACTGTATCCTTTATTTCTGCTCATGTATTCTCTACTTTACTCAATCTAAATTACTGAATTTATTTAAAACTCTTTAATTTACTAGCTCATTCCATTTGTATCCTTAGAATGGCTTTCCTTTCATCTAAGTTCTCCTAAATCTATCAATATCTACCTTGTCCATTATACCTTAACATACTTTCCCTGCCCCTGCATCTGAAACCCCACCTTCATAGCTAGTAGTGAACTTATCTCTCATCTAAACTTTCATACAAATTCTTCCGTTATTTTTTCCTTATATTATAGTTAGTTACAGATTCACCTGTCTACAAAACTATATAAAGAGGTTAAATATACATTTCTTTCTATCTCCAAATACCTATTACTTTACTTTGTATGTATCTACTGTTCAGAATTTGGCCAAACAACGCAATTAAAAAGTATAATAATCAAAATTTTGAAATAACATTTTGAAAATTATTGTCAGCTAAAAATGGTTTTAACAAATTGTATACATCTAAAAAATGTCAGGGACTTTTAGATATATGTAATATGAATGCTTTAAATATTATATTAATCTGTTCTTATAAGGCATTTCCCAATAACTATTTGAAAGAAATACAATTTCATAGGGTATTTCAAATATAAAAATAACTTTTACCTAAATGATTTCACTAAAATATATTTACTATATCCTTCGATTCTGATTCATATCTCTTAGAAATATAGATGTACACAAATATCCACATAACATTTATAAAATCACAGACTAAAAGCTTTATAGTTAAAATATTATGTTTATATAACCAAGTTATATAAACAGTCCTCTAAGGAAAACTAATTTTGATTATCAGTTTTACTGAAAAGAAGCAAAAGCAATGCAACAATAGTCCCTAAACCACTTGCAAGGAAACAGAGTAGAGGAATGACATAAAGTTTTTCTAATTTTCTCTGGTGTTTTTTTATATTAAAATTACCTACATTCCTTGGGGGGGGAAAGCAACTAATACCAAGAGAAAGGACACTCTGATTATGCTCTATAAAGAGAATAAAGCTGGAGATGTTTTTTAAAAAGCTTCAATAATTTCATGTAAAAAACTGATTATCAGCTGAATATTTAAATTATAAAATACATTGTCTTCTCTTAAGAAGTAATTATCCAATATAAATAACCTTAATATAAGCTCAGAGCAGTATCTTATACAAAACATATGATTCATTCCTCTGGCTTCAATTTAGAAGGCTCAATTCAGTGTATGGTTACATAATATCCATAAGACAAGAAAATAAAAGTGCTGCTGCCTTACAAACTTATAATTATCACTCTTAGTATGAGATCAACGAATGAGAAAGTAAACTTGACTTTAAAGAAGAGTCAGCTTGAAAGTTAAATTTAGTCTCCTGCTGGACTCCTTAAATACTTGTTTATAAACTTGACAGGGGCACTATGTTAATATAAGAAGTTCTCAAATCAGATGGCAGACACTTATTTACTATGAAAATTAAACAAGGTAACCTCTAATTAATTACAAATTCCAGATAATTATCTCTCCCACATGTAAAATTATTTGCATTAAAAGAACTATTTGAGGTAAAACATTACATATTCAATAAATGCTTGTTATTACTATTGCCCAACAGTTTATAAATAAACTGTTTATAAATAAAATAAACAGTTTATAAATTTAAAAAAAAACAGTTTCTGGGTTTAGAAAAACCCAGATACGTGTTGGTTTACATTAATAATAGAACACAACTTTTATGATTTCATAATACTAGCCACTGAACTAAATGTTACTTTAGACAGACATTATATGCTTCCTATTTTGAGCGAAGCCATGTGTATAGAACATCATGTGATATTATGTATATAAATATGATTGTATTTTACAATTGACATTTTACAATATTGCCATTATTACAAATTAATTATAACTAAGTATGGAAAAATAACTCACTTTATAAAATGTAGGAGAAGATCAGTCACAAACTTAGCAGATTTTACAATAGGGCTTCCAGGCTCATTAAATGTTCGTGTATTATGCTCTATATATCGAACTTCCCACATTAGGGAAGAAACCCGCCTTTAAACAAATAAAATACAGAAGTATTAACCTCATTATATTTAGAAATATAGGCACAAAATTTAAAACCAAGACACTGTGACTTGTCAAACTGCAGTCTTAAATCAAGAACAAAACTCATACCTCAAAAAGTTATTTTCAAAAAGTATAACCTCTTTGTATAAGAAAAAAAAGTGTAGCAATGCTATGGATTTGCACAGAACGTGTCTAGATTAGACACACTAGATCATAAATAACAGTTTGTTCTTTTTAGGGAGAGAGGCTGTCTATAGGGAGAGTAAAAGAAGAGAACTGGAGTATTTTTTTTAGCTTGACATATTTCTGTCATATATGATGTCATCTTTTGATAATAAACATATCTGACATTTATATAAGAAGGAAGCAATTCTCAACTAATTACATCACTGGTAATTAACTGACATGTAAAAAAGAAAAGCTGATAGCCTGCTTATAAGATATGAAAAATATAAAAAATATGGTAACCATGTTAGTTTACCAAGAAATCTAAGTAAATAAAAATTATTATTTAACACTGAATTGACAATACTAAAATAAATTTTGGCATTTTATTATTTCATTTCTGAAAGTAAAGAAAAACCCAAAGATGACTTCTAGATTATTACCCAATATGTGGTCATACTTAAAGAAGAAAACACTTAGAAAATCTTACTGACATATGACGAAAATATAATTACATGAAATTTAAAAAAATTGCAGTTGTGGATACAGAAATACTTCTGTGCATTTAGAACAGCATTCACAAAGATCATTCTAATAATAAAATTAAAGGTACCTTCAGAATACCCTACAGAAAACTGTGTAAAATAAGAAATTAGATGGATATCAGCGAGGCAAAGTGAGAGTAGTTTAACAAAAGGCTAAGGGGATTATTGAAGAGGAAAACCATAAACTTTAAGGAGTCTGAAGCCAATGAATAAAGGAAAAGCAAAAAAGCCTGAAACAGTGAAAAGCTTTTTTTTTCAGCAAAAAAGCCTGAAATAGCATTTAAAAACATAACTCAGGTCTATAACGATATTATAAGAAAAATAGGCAGTTTCTAATTTATGTAAGGATTGTATCCCAAAAGATTTTTTCCTAAATTAGTTACTAAATTAGGCTAATCCCAAAAATCCTATTTAAGGAATAACGTACTTGAAATGCACACCTTAGCATTCCTTCCCTGTTACCCTCCATGTCTTGTTCCATCTCTGAAGCACTAGGTGTAATTCCTAAGATTTAATAATTTAGAGGTCTAGGAGAAAGAAGGATATAGTTAACAACTTCTCCTCCATTTATTCTCTTAAACTTCTGATATCTGGAGTTGAAAGATTTAAAGTAGTGTGCAACATGGGTTAAGACAGATGGGAGGCACATTAACACAGCTGATTTCCTCCTCTATACTTCTGACAAATAGCAGTGAAACAACAGCAGAAACACCTGGCAAGACCAGACATTTCCTTTATTCCAGTGGTTTTTAATGAGGTGTGATTCTGCACCCTCAGGGGCCATTTGGGAATGTCTGGAGACATTTTTGGTTTATACCCAGGGGCTGTTATTGACATCTAAAGGATAGAGGACAACCTCAAATGTCAGTAATGTTTTTATTGAAAAGCCCTGTTTTTGTCAGTAAGGAATAACAAATGGAATTTTCAGTGCCAGGTAAAGGAAGTACCAATTAGATTTATACTTTAAGTAACAAAGAGTGTGGAAGGCACTAATTTTTGTAGAAAAATATGAATACAAAGTATGAATAAAAACTACCCTAAGTTAAATAAATAAAAATGTAAAGAACTGCAATAATACAAAACTGCTCACAAAAGTTTTAATGTAGTATTATTTGAATTAAACTCACTTTTTAATAAGACAATTTAGGCAATAAACCTACAAAGCCTGTCTGAGATTAAAACTCAATATTTATTGAAATTGTTACCTAGAAATGATGCAAATTAACTGAAATTGTGTCTTTAAAAAAAAAAACCTCTGTATATCAAGTTAACCTATAACTATGAAAAATATGCTGAATTTCCTAATTTCATTGGTCATAAGTATTCATACAATGAACAGAAGCAAAATAAGAAAAAATTTTTATACTGTTCTATGAAAAATCAATTAACAAATATTTCAACGTGGTATCTTGGAGAAAATGACACAGTTGGGTTTACTTTATAAAATATGCTATGCAAACCGCAAGCAGCAGCTCGTATTAGCGGCTAGACAAACTATCTAGGTATAATATTCTAAGTGTGATATAAGACCAGCAGCATCAGCATCTCTGGGAATGTTTTAGAAATGCAGAATCTCAGGTCACACTCTTAAACCTATGGAACCAGATTCTGCATTTAAACAAAATACCCAGGTGATTTTTTTTATGTACATTAAAGTCTGAGAAACACTGCTATAGAAGGTAAGTAAATAGGTGAAAGGATCATTTAGCTTTCTTTTGGTAGTAGCTACAGCAAACAGTTCTAACCTGTAAAACCTGTTTTCCAGTCTTTGTTTTATTGTACTTAAATCTGTTGGATATGCCACTACAGTGCAATACATGGGATAGGCTTGCAGATCCACAGGGGCCACAAATGCTGACGCAATATCTAAAATAAATAAGACAAATAAGTTTATAAATTTATTTTGTACTGCTTAAAATACTTCATGGATAGTTCTTGAATTAAAACAAGTTTTGATCCATATAACTATTAGTCTGTCACTGTCTTTTCACAGAAAATACATAGTTTAGCTAACCTAGTAAGAGTCTCATTTTTTATTATGTATACAATTATTATGCACACTGCAAAATTCTAAAGATATGTGTTACTTATAGTGCTTAAAAGAAAAAAGATGACAAATAATACATATCTGACCTATTAAAGATACACATATTTCTCTAATTAAAACCTATCAATGTTTTTAACATTCATTCTATTGGTAACACTGTAATAATACAGTTCATTCAAATATTTTAATGTCTGACTTTCTCAAAACTTACCACCTTATCTCATCTTCACAACATAATTCTGTGAAATATTAGTTAAGCAGAAAAGAGGAAAGAGATTCTGAAGTCTTTGACTCACAGTAACTGACCCTATGGCACACATTAAACTGGTAAAAATCTAGAAACTGGGCACTCTCCATTTTTGCTCATTCACACAGTATGACAACTTCATATCCTAAAATATTACTAAAATTATGTGATAGTATTTGAAACTTTTTATAAAGCGTTGCCATTCTATAAAATACTTCAGATGAAAATATCACCCAATGTGTCTTTAGTGTTCCTCGCTCTTCTTATTCATGTTAATTTCTCCCTAGATTCTTTGAAGCTGATTCCTTACTGAAAAGGAGTTGCTACAAAGCACCACACTAGTTCAGAGTTACTTTGGATAATTTGTGGTCATTGTTTTCCTTTTAATGAAGCGAAGAAATTCACATACCCTTTTCCCCACCCCTTACAAATATTCTCTTATGTATATGTATGTCAAGTTAAGGGGGAAACTGGTACAGCTATACAAAGAGTTATAATCTATCTTTTAGTCATTCTCTTTCAGTTTACATCATGTCAGTTTGAATATGTCAAGGGTTTCCGAACTAGATTCTAGAGGAATCAGATTGTTCAGAAGTTTCCCTGGCATTTCTGGGGTGCCCTCATTCTAAATTCAGCTAAAGCAATCCCATTTATAACTGTTTTTGATATCTGAGTCCTGTGTAAGATCTCATTTTGAAAAATTCCACTTAGAAATGCTTGAAAATCACTGACTTGATATTATTAAAGAATATTTTGTTTGAATTATAGTATTTTTCCTTTCCTTTGCTTTCTGCCAGCTTTTTCTATATTGATGTGCTACTGTTATCATTTACCTAGTGTCATCAACTGGTTTATTCCTGCGACAATTCTTTCACATTCTTCATCCCTTGGATTGGAACCCCATTCTCCATCAAGAGGTTTATAGATCAATGATCTGCATTCGACATCAGTTAAAGGAACACTGGTACCTAATTCTTCAGGAAATACAGCTGAAATACACAGAAAGAAATGCAAATGTACTGAAAATATGTGGCAATTTCCTAATATTTACGTTATCTTTAGAAAGTAGAGTTGATATTGTCATAAGACTAAAGTATAATTTTATAAAGATTTGGTAAGTATATTCTTTACTTTCTTTAAAGAAAAACATGTTTCAATGATCAATAAAATTTAAATCATTTTTTAAAACATTACAATAATTCTCTACACTTTTTACCTCACAACTTGATTTATTACCATTTACCAGGTGAAGTAAAATATATTTTATAAAATGATACGAATTTAAAAGGTTTGAATCATTTCATAATATAATCTCCATTTTTACTTTGCTAAAACACACACAATGTGAAACTGAACTAAAGTAATATTTTGCAGAATACTTCAAACAAAGCCTAATTTTTTTTAAATGTATGAAAAAGGAAAATTATGATTACTGAGAAGTAATTCTCATGCTTACTGCTCTTAAATGATAATGATATGCTTTCCGTATGCCTGAATGTTTAACAGAATCTCTTACTAAATCTTTAAGAGAATTGTCAGGGGTTGGTGATGACATAAATCTACAAATCTGGCAAGTAAGTTTTTCTTTGAACTAGACCCAGATAAGGAAAACATGCTATTTGGGTACAAAATTTTTCCTCCTCACAAAATGAAATTAAACTCCATGGATGCATATGTATATGTATCCAAATAGATCAAAAACAAAAATCACCCCCTCCACATACAGATATATTTAGGTAGGAAACAAACAGTATCTTAATGATACCAATTCAAGAAATATCTCAGGCATTACAACTCTAATTAGTTTCATTTCTCTCACATTCATAAAAGTGCAATGTGGCTTCAAACTCAAACTTTCACAGAGGAAAAAAACAAAACCAGAATACAAGCCATGTAAAATGATCACAAGTTAATTAAGACATTTTAAAGTTTTAAAGACTATTTTCTCATTTCTAAGGTTTACCTGGATGATTTTACTTTTTCCAAGTTATCTTTTTTCTCTGACTTCTTGGAATATAATAACTAATGAACATTTATAAATATTACTTCTACTATGTCAAAAGTCAAAATTTTTTTGGTTTTTAAAAATCTTTACTATTATCTGATAGTAAAAGTTATTATTTTTAAAGAAATCAAACAATACATAATAATATAAAAGATTATTTAGCTTATCTTTAATAATAATGTAAATAATATAAAAGATTATGGAAATCCTCATGTTGTCACCCTTTATAAATAACCCTTATTAATAATCTGTAATATATATCCTTTTGAACATTTTTATGCATATATAGTAATGTGAGCTTTCTTTTTCTTAAACTGAAACAAAGATAGGTAATGAGGTATAAAGAAAATAAAAAGGATTTAGCTTCTCTGGCCTTTTCTCAGTCCCAGGAAAATATCACACTCACTACCTAAGGCTAACCCCCAAATTCCAAGGCAATGTGTCAGACCATATGCACGATAACAGTCATTACATTATTATTAATTATAATTACCTACTCAGTCAGCCCTTACACATGGCAGGCTCTATAATAAATACTTTACACATATGTCATTTAATCCTCACAGAAGTCCTTTAAGGAAGGTATTAGTTTACATAGTTTCAAAGGCTAAATCCTAAGAACCTGGTTTGGAGAGTTTAAGGAACTTCCCAAAATGGCAAAGATAGAAGATGGCAGAGCTAGGATATGAATCAATGCTATGTCTCATGCATAAGCCTGAACTCTGGAGTTACAAAAATATATTTGCTCCCAAGTGCTCACCTTCTGGGAATAAATAACAATTAGCAAAACAATTTCAAGTCCTTCTGTAATTAATTAACTTCAATCTTCCCTGTTAAGACTATAAATTCCAATGGGCAAATGTTAAGTCTACCTGGTTCACTGCTATGTCTCTAAAGTCCAGGTCAATAGTAAATGTGCAATATTTGATGAATGAATATGTTTTATTTGGTCTTCCTAACAACCCTATGTAATAGAAAGTTAGCAAATCATATTTCTTATTTAAAAAATTAATTCCATAATACATATGAAAGCCTAACATACACTCACCATTATTAGGTATAAGCTCCATATCCCAAGGACTCATCTTTTCTGTATCACCATTATCCCAGCTTAAAGGAAGAAAAATCCTGTTATTTAAAAATCTAAATACTGTAATGCAATTTTTTAAATAAAATCATATCATAAAAATAATTGTTTCATTATTTTTAAAAAGTATCTATCATTTTATTAATAGATGGGGAAAAAATTCAAAGAAAGTCAGGCTGAAGTAAAATACAACAAATACTTCCTTACCAAACATTATAGCACTGAAACAAACTATCAGGGTACTCAGGCTGAAGAGGTTCCTGGCTTTCAATTGTTCCAAACCACCAGGCATCATCTATGACTGATCTGAAACGGTCACCTGGACAAGAATAAGAGCCATCTCATTACTCTGAAATGTAAAGCTGCTGTTGTTCCTCCTTCTTCCCAAAGTATATTCCTTTAAGATACTTAAACTGCCTGTAGGATTTCAGAAAATATAGAAAAAGTGAACTAAGAATTTAAAATAAGTCAGTAATATTGAGGGAAAATGTTATTTAATAAGAACACCAGAGGTATGACTTACCAGTTTTTATTGTAGTACCATTTCTTACATTTTATTAGGGTAAGGAGAAATTCACTTTTGCCTTAACCATTTTTAACAATCTAGCATTTTTAATTCATCAGTAGGACCATGCCCAAACTTTTCATTTAAATAAACATAGTTTGATAATTTCTGCTCAACAAATATTTACAGTCTATCTTCAATTTCTTACTTTCTGTAGCCAGTTCCTCTAACCAACAATCAAGACTCCAAAAAACCAACTAAACCAAGCAAACAAATATCCAAACTGACTCCCTTCACCTCAATTACCCTTAAGCTATAACACTTAATGCATACACTCATTTCCCATTTCCTATTAAAAACAAATAAAAAAAGAAACAAAAGCAACTAATCTTTGTAAAACAGCACTCCTTGAGTCCCTTTCTTTACTTACCCAACTGCATTCAGCTATTGTCATATTAAGAAAACTGCTTTCCCCAAAGACCCTAATGAGTTATCTTCTCAGGTTCCCTCTGTGCCACATGAAAACTGTAAAGCACTCTTCTTTTTTGCTATGTTTTCTCCCCTTCCTTGACTTTCAAACAAAAAATCAAATATAAAAAATTATAACCAAAACCAAGAAAAAATGCTATTTTTTCTTGAAATTTACTTATAAATTTCTAAATAATGAATACAGACATTTCTTCACTCATCTACTTTAGACATTAAGTACTGACCTCTATCCATACAATTGTATATAAAAGGTATATGTATTTATTTAATCCACATTGTTTTTCTTTAGCATGACTATGTAAATATCATTTGCTACTAAGCCAACTTGCACACTTTCTTGTATTATTTTTAATAACGGTTTCATTTTTTTAATGTTTTAGTTTTCCCTGAATTTACGATTGTCTTCCCATATTCTCTAACAGCTTGAACTATAAAATACTTTTCAATATAATTTCCCACAAGTCAAGCATCTTAAATAATTGAGCAGTTCCATTTTTTTCCCTTGAAGACTTCACTCTTGAAAGACAACATCTTCTGGTTTGGTTGTTTTACAGGCTTGGTAACAGATGCTATTCTTGGACCTCTGTTGACTGTTACTTGGGAATTCCTTTCTGCTCTTTCCTATTCTGAAAAAATTTCCTGTCTCCTAGGAGGATTCCATGTCTTTCTCTATCTTGGTTTACTCCCTTACTTTATGGAAAACATCTTTCAAGGTTTCCAGAGAAATGATACATAATTTTTTTCAAACTCCCATGGCCCTAATTTTAATAATACACATTTTCCTAATTTTTCTTTTTTAGAGAACAGGTATATTTTTAAGTTTATGAAGTCCAGTAACAATAGACAAATCATCACGCCAATGCATTTCAATGGTACTATAGGAAAGATGGACTGACATATCAATTAATGTGATTTTTCAAGCCACTTTATGCTATATACGCACCACATCTCACTCCAACATTACGAAGAGTGGCCCTATTTGAAATTTCTAAAGGAAATATTCTAATGAACAGCATATCCTTTGGACATAAATTAACGCATTTCAAATGACTAGAAACTTTTAAGGATTTTAAAATTTGAGTCTTAATTACAACATTAATTTTTAAACATTATAATAAAGTTAAACAAACAAAAATTATAGGTTTAACTTTAATTCCAACGAAATTAAATTATTAAATATATTATTGACCTGGAAGGCTTCTTTTGGTTCAATTTTGAATGGTTATTAATATTTTTAGATAAAAATTTAAATCAACACATAAAACAGCTAAAGGAATAGGTATAAACAATCTTATAATAGTTAACATATGTAAGAGGAAAAAAATGCTTAGAATTTCACATCAACTAGACTGAAAGTATTTTCATTCCTAAAAAAACTAAAAAAAACCCCACACTGATACACTATTGTACTTGGCTACTAATATTCCCAGAAATGGCTAGACAACTTCTCTGATTTCTTTTCCTAAATTATGAAAAATATTAAATAATTTATTAGATTTAATAAATAATTTATTAAATTTATTAATTTAAAAACATGCACCTATGGCTTCTAAAATTACCCACCTATATTCCACCGCCTGTATCTTGCGTCGTCAAACTGTTGTCTCAAGACTAGGAAATCTATAACATCAGGCATATCATGGTATCTAATTACAAGCAGAAATAAATTAGGTCACATACCTAAAAATATCTATGAGATGTTCAAATTTATCTTGAAAACAATCTACAATACTAAGAAACCATTGCCTTTTTCAACAGTCCTTACTTCATGGTAAATGATCCACCAGTCAGTTTACCGGTATCAGGATCGAGAAAAGCAAGTTTAAGGCAGCAAAGGGTAGGCAATCCCACTTCATACTTTATGCCAACTATTTTCATCAGTTCTTGTTCCTAAGAGAGAGAAAAAAAAAAGAAACCATATTCACAAAATAAATAAACCGCTAAACATAATTTAGAAAGCATTTCTTCATTTCAATCTTGATCTAGGTAATTGTGTGTATGTAAATATTCGCTGAGGTGCATACTTAAGATCTGTGCACTATATAGTATGTAAATTATATTTCAATTTTAAATGGTAAAGAAAAATAGAAAAAAACGTTACTGAAATAAGAGTTTTCCAACACATTTGCCTTAGATATTAATGTTCTCTAGCTTTCACTATAATTATGTTTTGCACCCAATACACTATCACAGCATACAGATTCAATCTTATGTTTCTTAGAATGTTAAATACAATACCCTCTACTCCCCAGACTGCTTCAGTTAATAAAGGTATCTTCATGATACTGTTTCTTACAGTAAAACTATTAACAATACAATTTTCTCCACATTCCATAACTACATGTTTTTGAGCTATTAATAATAAACATCATACCCGTAGTTCCATTTTATGCCATGGCTGTTTTTTGGGATTGATACTATAAATTTTATTTTTCCGGGCCATTTCAACATAGGCTTCATGTCCTTGTCGGAAATAATAAACCTAAAAAGAACATAAAGTCACAATTTAAAAACCTGAATGTGTTTCCATATACCCAATATGCAAGAATTTAATGTCCTTTGAACTAAAAGATAGTCTAATATTATGATTTTTTTCCTTCTTTTCCTCATGTTTTTCTAATGTCACATAATCATAATCAAAGTGTTCAAAGTAACATTACTTTGGTTACATACTAAGGTTAAGAAGAGCAGTTACTTTTGCTTTTTGTTTGTTTGTTTTACCAACAACTTTACTTTTAAATTCAAAATAACTAACAAGCAAAATAAACACAGGCTCACAGACAGAGAGCAGGCTGACTGCTCCGGGGAGGGTTAGGGCACAGAAGGATCAAACAAAAAAGGAAAAAAAACAGAAATAAC
This sequence comes from Mormoops blainvillei, assembly GCA_004026545.1. Classification (NCBI taxonomy): domain Eukaryota; kingdom Metazoa; phylum Chordata; class Mammalia; order Chiroptera; family Mormoopidae; genus Mormoops; species Mormoops blainvillei. The sequence continues at coordinate 226,730 of PVJD01000734.1, read as the reverse complement.
TCATGGACATGGGCAACAGTGTGGTAATTGCAAGGGGGAGGAGGATGGATAGAGGTGGAAGAGGGTATGGGGGGATAAATTGTGATATAATAGATGAATAAATAAAACTTCCTATACTTAAAAAAATATAAAATTCAAGATTAAAGTTAATGAGTGCTGGATAAAATAAATTAAAATTTCAATAAAATAAAGAATCGCAGGTATATGCCACGGCTGGTGTGGCTCAGTGGACTGAGCACAGGCCTGCAACCAAAGAGGTCACCAGTTCGATTCCTCATCAGGGCACATGCCTGAGTTTCCAGCCAAGTCCCCGGCTGAGGGCAGAGGAAAGGCAACAGGTCGCTGTTTCTCTCCTCCTTTTTCTCCCTCCCACCCTCTAAAAATAAAAATAATTTTTAAAACTTTAAAAAGGTGAGGATGGTTAACTATTTAAAAAAAAAAAAAAGAATTGCAGGTATATAAGAACCTGAATATACAAAGTGAGCAGTATAAAACCTTTGCCTCAGAAAACCACAAATGGGGGGACATAAGGGCTTCCTAGTAGAACTCTCCAGTGGGAGGTCATCCAGTAGGAAAGTCACTAGATCCCAAGCCTGTTCCCTTAAAAAGCTCCCATGTTCCCACTGAAATGCCAGCTCTGCAGTGTCAGATGGTGGGGTGCAGAACATGCCCTCTTCTGTTAATAACCACTCTTGCCTCCAGGATATTTACAGGGATAGGTTCCTCCTGAGATGCTGGGTTAAGAAGGCCTTTGTAAATCATTATCCAACTAGAAAACATGCCTGAAATTTTTAATATGTATTAGTTTGATTTTTGATGATAAAGATATTTCTTAAGGCTTAAGAAGGGCACAGAATTTGGAGTCATACCACCAGCTTACTGGCAGTGTGATCTTTGGCAAATTACTTAAATTTTCTAAGCTTTATTTTCTTATCTCAAGTTGATAATGCTCACTGTATAAGGTTATTATGAGACTGAAATGAGAAAATGTATGTAAAACAGTTAATACAGTGCCCAACAAAACAGAAATAAATAAATGACTTAAATTTTTTTTGTATTTATTTTATTTTTAGTGAGACGGGAAGGGAGAAAAAGAGGGAGGAAAACATCAATGTGAGAGAGAAACACTGAATGGTTGCCCCTTGCACGTCCCAAACTAGCGGACCTGGCCCGCAACCCAGACATGTGTCCTGACCAGGAATCAAACCAGTGACCTTTCGGTTTGAAGGATGACACCCCAATCCATTGAGCCACACCAGTCAGGACTAAATGATTTTTTAAAAAAGTTAATCTGGGTTGCAGAATAAAACTATTAACTAGGGTACATGATTAGTTTATTGTTCCCTCACTTTTGTAGCAAGTAGTTTATACATATGCAGAACTTGAAAGTAAAAAATGTATTCTCACATATATTTTATCTTTACAAAAACAGCGAGGCATCTATTTATCCTCATTTAATGAATATCAAATTTAAGTGACTCCTGACTACCATACTGTAGAACTGGTACTTGAATGCAATAGTGTGATGATTAGTGTTTTCCCCTACTATTAAAAAACTGTATAGCTTATTTTAAAAGTGCTATTAAACTTTTTAGAAAATCTTATTAATATCCTAGTAACATTTTGGGACATCCATTATGCTACATACTTTCATTCTATTCATTAATATCATTATTCAGTTGTCTGAAATTTAGTATGAAGGAATGGTACTGAATAATGAGGACTCATCTGTTTAAGCGCCAACAACTAAAAAGACAAACATTTTGAAAGGAAATTATTCAACAAAAAATTACACACTTTCTGGCCATCTTCAAATAATATATTAAACATAATATAATCAAGCATTTTTTTGATGTGGCAGATCTGTTAGGATCTACCACTGTAACTCAATTACAACAATGTGGTAATGTTCTGTGCACCTCAAGATTCTTAGGCAAGTAAGGTCTCTACATGAATTATATCACACTGTGCATTAAAATTACTCTTGCAAAATAAAGATTTTGTTTTCTTTCTTTGACCGTGAATTGCCAACTGCCACTTTCTATAGCTAATTAGTGTGCTCTGCTAAAAAAGATGGTTTTAATTCCCAATTTATTACTGCTCATCTACTGGGCACCAGATAACCCTATCTCTTACCATTTATGCATAAATTAAGCAGACATGAATCCCTGAGTGAAAAACTTTGATTTAAGATCTGACATTTTCATTTCATAGTCCAAAGTACATAGTCAAATGATGGCCAATTACATTTTCTAAAAAAGGAAATATTTCTTATTCTAAGATAATACAATTTTCTAAAGATCTAAGAAATAGATTATGAACATTGTAAGTTATTTAAATAGAACACTTACAAAATTAAATTAAATGAAAATAAAACGCTGAATTTCATTTAACATAATACTATATATTTAAGTCTTAAGCTAAAAAACATTAATTTTAAAAAGAAAAAACTGGCAATAAAACACCCATTAAAAATACATACTAGTTTTTAAAATGCCCACAAAATTTTCATTTTTACAATATTTAGATCTGCAATTGCAATATTTACAACAACCTCAGAAAAGATGATCATTAGTGTTTCCATCCTAATTTTACTTTTTTCTGTACATAGTTACAGACATCTAGAATTAGATACTTTATGAATCCACTTCAATCTCCTAGGGTTCTGTTTCTAGAGATCTAAAAATGTTTAAAGTAACTTGAAAGAAAGAAATAAAGGATGTTTTTAAAAGTTTTAACGTACCTCATCACCCATCTGTGGTACAAACGGACATCTTCGGGGAAGAGTGTCTGTAATCCATGTTGAGGGCAACCATTCTTCTAACGTCAACCCATTTTCCGTTAGTTCTCCTACAGCCAATCTCTAAGGTTTAGAACATTTAAAGTAACAGTATCATAAAAGCATTCATCAAAAATCTGTCCTTTAAAATAACTATAAAGGTAGTTACATAAATAAAGGGAAGGGAATCATTGTAAAACATGTATATTCTTTAGGTATTAAAAACCTATTCTGGAAAGATGTCAGTAGTAGCAGTATAGTAGTTAATCTCTCCAAAATGACTACATAAAAAAGAACTAGATAAACCAAAACCATGCAGACACCATTCACAACAAAATTAAGTGTCAAGATATTTCCATAAACACCGAAGTATAAGCTCTGAGTAGTCTCCTTCTCAAAGTTCTACCTGTTTTATAAACTTTCCATGTAACAAATCAAAGCATGTATAAGTCTTTTGAAAAAAGTCCTAGTCATAAAGTGTTAGTAACAACTAGATACGATATTCTCATATTGGCTGATTAGTGCAAGACACAGAAGGCTAATCATTTCTATGGCTAGGCATTAAGCTTCTCCCTAGCCCAAGAACAGAACTCTCCCCTTTAGAGAAGCCATTTGACAATCTTGGCTCACCATTAGTTTTCAACAAAATATTTTTCTTTGGAGTGTTTCCAAACAAAATGTTGTAAAGCTGGGTCCCTTACTTTTTATTTTTTGTGGGTGTTTATAAAACTAGGCCTCTGAGAAAAGCCTTTTTAATTTTGCTGGTCACCTACAAGTGGCCATAATGGTCTGGATATCGTTACCTTAGTCTTAGGAAAAGGGGACTTCTAAGAGCCTTTGATACCTAGTATTATTTATAAGCAGAGAGAGTTCATGCAATTGATTAAAAATGTTTTGGTTCAGTGTTCATGTATTAAAATTCTAAGTTTTAGTCTCTTATTTTTTTTAAAAAGAAGGCAGTTATCACTAAGTTAATGCAAGTTCGCCTAAAAGAAGCAGTTATACTGAGGTAACACAGAACATTATTTGCAACAGTAACTGCTACAGCTGCTACTCAATATCCATTTTTTCTTCATTAACCACATATTCCTGCTTCTTAGTCAAACACATCAGGAACACTCTCTTTCTGGAGAAAAAGGGATGGGAAACAATTGCATTTGTTACATACAACTTGGGTCTACTGGAGAGAATTTTAGTCAGGAGTGATAAGATCTGACTTACATTTTAAAGGATCATGATGGATGCATCACAGCACAGATTTTCAAATTGTGGCCCCCACACAGTCCAAGCCCAGCATACTATCTCTATTTCAAATTTTATTGGAACACAGCCATGCTCATTCATTTATGTATTATCTATGGTTGTTTTCAGGCTACAATGACAGAGTAGCTGGATCTTTACAAAAAAATCTATTGATACGTGTTTTAGAAAATAGACTCTAGGGGATAAAAGGTAGAAGCAGGATGGCAGGTGGAAGGCTACTGCAATAATACAAGTGAGAATTCACAGTAGCTAACACTAGTGACAGCAGAAATGGTGAAAACAGTTAAGTGCTGAACATACTTAGAAGAGGGAGCCAAGATAATTCCCTGATGGACTGGGTGTACAATATGAGAGAAAAAGGGGAATTAAAGACAACATCAAGGTTTCTTGCTGTTGAAATGAGGAAGGCTACAGTGCAACAGGTTGGAGAGAAACTCTTAGTTATACATACAATAAGTTCTGTATGTGTAAAATTTGTGATGTTAAGTCAGATCATATCTGAACAGTTGTTTTATGCATAAAGAGTTATCGAATAGCAAGTTACTATGTACTAACTAAGTATATCATGGAGTTAGGTGCACAGATTTTTATCAGTTTTATATACTGAGGCTTTCAGTCAAAGTGTGTTTTGAAAAAGATGTCCTTTGACTTAATAAAAACAAGTAGAAAAAGTCTGAAAACTGTTCAGAAAATTTCAGCCTCAATATGGCCTATCAATTATACTAAGCAAGTATCTCTCCCCATAAGGAAAATTCTATGTTGATTGGGATAGCTAACAGTTCTTATGTAAAGCCAGGTTAGTTGGATATTAAACAAGACTAACCATAGTTATTCCTGTAAGGCTTGGGATAGTATAGCCAAGAATCATTATGACAATAATTCTTATTCACCAATAATTCTTAGGAATCCTGTAATTTTTAGTTAAAGTATATTTCTGTCACTTAATACTTAAATCCACTTAGGGAATAAATTACACTAAATATTCCTCAAACTTTCCAGCCTCATGATTTGAGATTTTTAAAAAAAATTTTTGATATATATAGGTAATTTATTTTCTTTCTATACATTGAAATGCTTCTAGATCTACCTCAAGTCTTATTTCTTCTGAAAGCCTCATCTGAAAACTCTAAAATAAGATGTCCCCATTTGATTTCTGATTATCTTTGAAATTAATCTGGCAACTACCGATCAATGTTTCTCTCACACATCAATGTTTCTCTCACACATCAATGTTTCCTTCCCTTTCTTTCTCCCTCCCTTCTCCTCTATCTAAAAATATATAAATAAAATCCCTAAAATATTAATCTGGCAACTAAACATATATTTCTTCTAGTTTTATCCTGGGGGATTCGAGCAACTTGTTAGTCACACATTTTTAGAGTAAGTACTATGTCTTATACTTCTTTCTATCTACTGTATTGCTTTTTGAACAGTAAGCATTCAATAAAAATTTATTATCTGGTTTCCAGAGCTCCTAAAAGCATAAGGGATATATGTCAGATATCATCTGAGATTTCTTTACTGCATTTCTATATCTGCCTTACTGATTCCTGCTTATTTAACAGAAAAAGAATTAGTCATATAGAAAATATTTTCCTCTTTTCATACATGCCATACTATCAATTTCTTAATGATCTGTTACTTTCCAGCTCTACAACTCTGCATAAAAAGGGAAATATTACTTGAGATAACAAGGAGACTAAGGAATAAGAACAAGTCTATCCAGTGTTGAATCCACTGGTATGCTAACATCAAACCATGTGAATAAAATCCAAATTAAAGGGAACAGTCTATAATAACCTAAACTTATTATATTTAAAATCGATCCCACCTAAATTTAGTGGCAGACAGGTCCTGTTACAGTACTTCAAGAGAAACAGTGAAATTAAAATATAGCAAACAGTAATAATGGACCCAAATGTGGCATTACATGAAGGAGCCCGAGTTATTAGTTCATAGATAATTATCAAATCAAGGGGACCACAAAGTAAACTGCACTCTTGGGACAGAAGAATTACATTCTCACAGTATAAATCTCAAAAGTTCATCAAAATTGTCTTGATAGTAAACAAGTGTTTACATTATTAGTCAGATACATGGCTAAATAAGTTTTCTTTAACCAATCTACCACATAAAATAATGGGTCTGTATGTATTTATCATTGACAAAAGAGGAGGAAAAAAAAAATGTGAGCAAAAGCATGGCCAATCTCTGGTAAATCTACCGCAGATAAAAGTAAAGGAGGTGACAAGAATAGTAGGCAGTAGAATTCAAATCAAAGTAATTCATAATTATACAGCTGAGGCAAACAAGAGCTCAACTGACACAGATAAAATAAACACTTAAGACAAACATATTCTTAAAAATTTTTCAAGTTCGCTCTGACCAGTGTGGTTTAGTTGGCTGGGTGTCATTCCACAAAGCGAAAAGCTGCTGGTTCGATTTCCGGGCAGGGCACATGCCTGGGTTGCAGGTTAGGTCCCAGTTAGGGCAAGTGCAAGAGGCAACGGATCAATGTTTCTGTCTCACAACAATGTTTCTCTCCCTCTCTCCATCTCTTCCCCTCTCTCTAAACATAAATAAGTAAAATCTTTAAAAAAAAATAAATTCTCTTGGGAGACCCTATAAGTCTCCTCAGTATTTAATACTACAAATGACAACCTAAGGAGTATCTAACTATGGCTCACATGCTGTATAAATTAACAAAGCCTTGTTAAAACAATAGTATCCTATTTTAGATTCATATTTCCCTTGTGGTCAGCTATGGTGAGAATTGCCATTTTTATTCCAGGTGATGTTCCCCCTATGATTTGCTTATTTTCAGCAATAAAATTAAGGATTAAATGGTAAAGGCAATTAAAGACTAATAAACTGTATATTTTGTTAAAATATACATAAATAAATCTCACCTGTCAAGAAAAATCTGCTCATGTTATAAGACTAAATGCTCAATATTTAGACTATAACTAATTCTACAAAAAAAACATTCTCACATTCTAAATATTTAAAACTTAAATAAACTAAACATATTTTTGTATATATTAAGTCCTCACTATGTCAACGGGTTCTCTAACAATAAAGTCAAAATGAGGTATAACAAACCAATATATGAGGTTAATTAATATAAAGAAAAGTTAAATTCCTATAGCTTCTTATCAACATTACATCAAAAGAACAATGAAAGAAACAACTTTAATCAAGGACCTGCTATACTCTATTTTACTATTGTGTACTTTGAATTTCTTTTAGTACTTCTTGCTGGTATACCTTGACAATGTTAATGTTCATCAACTGCACTTTTAAATGTGTGCTTTGCTTTCACAGAAAACATTAGTTTATATATATATATTAAAAATCAACCTTTTGCTTTCTTTCTTTGGGCTTTTTTTTCTTTGGTGATATTGGTCCATCTTTTTCTTCATTTACTTTTTTCCTTTCCTTTTTAATCTGTTTTTGCTTCTGTTTTTCAGATTCTTCTTCCTCATCTGAACTGCTTTCTGCTTTCTTGGTTTTATGCTTAGGAATTTTCTTTGGTGGTTGCAGATTAATCCCTGCATCAGCTGTCCAATCAGAATAATCACTGGAGTAGTCACTATAAGAGAAAAAGGATTTAAAAAAATACATGCACACAAGATAACATTAAGACTTTGTCATATAAAAATGCAAAAAAAAAGGGACTGTAATACAGAGAAATAACAAAACAGTACATATTAATGAACTAAAAATAGTTCCCTAACTTTTAGCTCATCTTCTAAACAGTTTCTTAAAATTCTGCAGGCTTAACTTGCTTAAATATCTAAAAAAATTTTAAGATAAATAAGGTCATAGCTATAATTGAAATAATGAATTTAAGTGCCTTCTAAGATTTTAGCCAAAAATTGATTTAGGAATGTTTCATCTGTTCAAAATATTGTGGGGCATACAAAAATAAGAAGCAGAGAGTCACCTTCCTTAATTCTAGCAACAGTAGAAAGACAGCCCTGGAGAGCACAGGAGGTACCAACATTAAGGAGGTATAGGGATTCTTTTTCGAAAGATGAGAGCTCTTGACGTGGGGGACTCCTATGTTAGAGCACCGATGCCTTGATATCGAACTGGCAGCGTCAGAAATATTCTTACCCAGTGGAAAGGTTGTCCATGTAAACTATACTTAGCATTTACAGATACCTTAGACTTACCTTTATGCTTCAAAGCATGCCATGACTCAGAAAACTACAGGCCTTACTATTTTATGTATCACTACCAATCATGTTTGATATTTCTTTTCAGTTTACCTTCAAACAACCTAAGTTCTACTTAACTGATATTGCTACAAAATGAAGAATCCAATTATGCTATTTTCTGTTTCCATTTTGATACATGAAACTATTATTTGATGGTATAGTTTTACAAGTATAAATGCCTTAAATCTAAATTACAGTATGTTAAAATCAATAATCACTTGCCCAGGTTTAGTGCTATATGACCTCACTCTTCTCTGAAAATATTCCTGGTAAATCCTGAAAGGACATTTTTCTGGAGTTTTATTCTACTATTACCACCTCTTCTCCTAGCTTAATGTCCTTTATAGACATTTACCTGTATCTCCTTAAGGATAACCATTACAGATAAAATTTTAAAAATTAACTGGTTTTCTCTAGCATGATTTCATGACTTCATTTTAAAATGTAAAATGGTTCTAAAGAACTTTAATTAAATATTTTTCAGACACTATTCTGGATGCATGGAAAGGCATCTGCAGGCAAAAACGTCTACCCAAGAATAAACTGTCTTCAACTTATACGCATATATTTACACTTATCCCTCCTGGTTATGGTTACTGTAAATGGCACCTGCCAAATACTGATAGTTGCTACTCTCTGGAGCACTCAGCTCTTATGGAAAATCTGCAACTGCCAAAAAAGACCTAACTATAAACCCAAGAGCACATGTTCTTTACAGCACTACCCTCAACTGCTAAAGCCAATAAATAAATAAATAAATAAATAAATAAAATTAAAATTAAAATTAAAAAATGAAGAGCTTATTCTCATTGCTGAAAAATGAAATTATTAATAGCATTCAACAAATTCCACTATATAAGACAGTAAAATCTCATTACTTTCATAATTTAATGCTCAAATATTTCTCAAAACTAATTTGTGGCTCGGTGCTGAAATCACAGCATTCAATAATAAAATATCAATTAAGAAGATAAAGTTAAAAGCACTGTTTTGAAGATCTACTTTTCCTAGAAACTACTTTCTCTCCTACTAGAGAAAACATGTCAGAAAGAACACCTAAATGTTGGACAACTCCAAAAATCTCTGAACAAGGAGCAACTTTTAACTGAAAGACTCTGAAAAATGTTGCTGGTAAAGAATCTTCAGCTTTCTAAAGAGTTTGTATTACATTTGAAGAAATAAAAATTCACTGAAGTACCTAGAACTGCCATCGCTGTGCCATGCTCTCTCTTCTTCTTCAGAGGTTCCACCACTGACAGCAACAACTTCACCTTCCTATGAGACATTGAATACACATTTCATTCATTGTGCTATACAACAGAAAATACAGTATTATGTAACATCACCAATCAACTTATTTATATTAAAACCTGATTTATGTAAGTTGCAAAATACAAACCTTAGGTTTTTGTGTTTTTTTTAAGATTTCATTTATTTATTTTTAGAGGGGAAGGGAGGGAGAAAGAGAGGGAAAGAAACATCAACATGTGGTTATCTCTAGCACGCCCCCTACAGCAGACCTGGCCCGCAACCTAGGCATGTGCCCTGACTGGAAATAGAACCAGGGACCCCTTGCTTTGCAGGCTGGCACTCAATCCACAGAGCCTGGTACACCAGCCAGGGCCAGACCTTAGATTTTTATACAGAAAATTATTTGATGTATTTAATAATTACTAAATTTATCCAAAGATATAATACTTATTAATATTGGATTCAGAGTATCTCTTGGATAAATAACATACACTGTGGGGCAAAAGTAGATTTACAGTTGTTTATATAGATAAACATATATATGTAATTTATATGTTTATATATATTAATATTAATAAATATTGATACAAGAATTGTTTTGTGTAGTCATAACTATAAACATACTTTTGTCCCACCCTGTATTTTGTTTGTTGTTTTTAAGAAGCTTCATAACTTATCTTCTAGATTGAACATCAAATTCCATAGCTGACATAGCAAATCAATTTTTACCTCTTGGTCCTTTGTTAAATTTCAGCTTTTTTTCTTTCTCTATAGATGCTTTTGGGAAGCTTAAAATTAGGAGCTTTTATATTATGTAAGTATTAAAATAGCTTTTCATACAAAAATAAAAAAGAATATTCCAGTTCGGCTATTACTCAAATGGTAGAGAATTAAAAACTACCCAAACACTGTGTCTCTTTAATCTCTATTTACAAGAACTGAAAAAAACCTAAACAAAGTATTTAATTACGCCCATCCCTAGCACACTGTTTAAAGAGGAAGTAAAAAACATATTGCTAAATATAAAAGTCACTGAAACTACGAAATATTTGAACAAAAAAAGGGAGTTTTTTCCAGTAATTAATACATTGTGCTCAAGGTGCTATTTTGTTCTTAATGTACTCCTCCAAAAATTTATTTAATTGTGCTAAGAAAATGGTAAAGCATAAACAAATTAAAGACAAAAGAAGAATTAGTAAATTTTTCTTATGTAACAAGTACATAAAAATACATGTTTCTAATAAGCTTAATCATATTTAAAATATTTTCTAGAAATTTAAAAGAATCATAGTATATAACTCTTTCAAAAATATACATTTTATAAGGCAAATAATTATCCAACACACATTTTATGTTTTTTATGTATATTTAAATTGTTGTATGTCAAGTTTATGTAATTAGTAAATTTGGTCTTTTTACCAGATTGGTCATATCATTTTGACCTGGCCATACTAATACTAAAGCCACCAGAATATAACTTTTAAATTATAGTTAGAATATTCTAAATTTGAGTTAATATAGCCCTGTCCATAGAAAATATACTCTGATATACTCCCACATATGTGTAACATTGTAAAACACAATATGGCTTCAAAAATCTAATAGTTGTCAATGTTTAAGATCATAAGTCTCTGACCTAACTGTGGGCGAGAGCGTGTTTGGGTGAGCTGGGGAAGGGAGATGGTTGTAAGTGCTAAATAGAATTAATTTTTGCTTGCAAATAAACTATTTTTGCTGAAATATTTAATTTAGTAGGAACAATGATATTTATGGAAATATTTATACATAGGGAACATTCTTAAAATTACACTGAAAAAAGCTAAAGTGGTACAGAGATTAAAAACTAACCAAGAATGCTAAATGTCTACTGATCAGTTATTATAGTGAGAAACTAGAGCTTCATGGTACCATTTAAAAAGGTTGGCTTTAGAGTAAAAGGAACCTTGGTTTAATCCCTGTTCTACCACTGAATAGTTAGGAAATGTGTAATCTAAACACCTTAGAACCTCAGATCATTCACACACACACACACACACACACACACACACACACACACACAGAAATAATTCACATTAATTTGTTTTGTGCATCTGAGATTATCAATATGTGTGCCATGCCTACTACACACATAGCTTCAGTGAATGGAGGTTACCACTCTCACTATAAGGTCTAGAAATAACATGTTTGAGCTACATCATAAATATATCAATGAATGTGAAGAATGAAAGTCACATTTAAAAAAAAATAAGTAAAAATGTAAACGGAAACTTATGAATGTGCTGAGATCTTACATCTGAAGAGCTAGTGCCATTTTCTATCTCTTCCGAAGGTCTAGGAATCTCTTCCAATGCAGATCTCGTACGATAACTGTGTTGATTTGCCTGCTGCTTTTTCGATTCTCCAAGATCCAGGAAATGCTCATGAGCATGATTCTGAAATAAAGTAAATTAAATTTACTTACAGTATGCTTTAAGAGCTAACTTTTTATTATACTTTAAAAGTTGTATTTTAATTATAAAAAATCCATTCATATTCATGATATTAACATAAGTAACTAGATTAGAGTATCAGCTCAAATACTTTAAGATTGTAAGTTAAATCATGAGTTTGTGGTAAGCTGAAATTCACCTGCTGATTGCCAAGTTATAAAACTTTTGCTTTTGATTAATACTGACAAAGATTCAAAATAACAGACTAAGCCTACCACTGAATTCTCCTATACCCACGCCAAAACAAACCTATAAAATAGGTATGAGAAAAAGGATCACAGGTTGTGAGACACATCAACAGGGAGAGGCAAACTGGAAATCAAAATGGTAGTCACCAAACTACCCTGCCACTATGAGACTGGTGGCTGGCTCTCTTTCTTCTACTACTGATAAATTTGGAAGAACTCTTCAGGGGCAGAAGAAAACACCACTAACAATCATAAAAAAAAATTGATCAAGTCTACATGGTGACAGAGATGAACAAACTCAGCAAACATAAGAATCTGTACCTAAAAAAACCCCACAAAAACCTTAAGGATATAAAAAATAAAGGAAAAATAAAGATTACTTTCAAAGAGAGACTGACATCAGACTTACACATGTAACACAATAAGTCAACAATAAGAAAAAGAAAACACTATCATTAAAATGTTGATGAAACATAACTGACCCTATAACTCCATCCTCATTTTTTCCCTCATTAAACTTTGTTTTAATAGGTCTTAAAATACTGTGACAGACTTTTGGCCAAGTAGTTTCCATTTTAAAAAAAGGTACTGACTTAAAAATAAAATGGTCCACTAAATATTCTTATTTCCCTAAAGATTTTATTATGCACTGTTATTAACCAGTCATTTACTATTAAATTTAAGTGGCCAATGAGAAAAACAGTTCTGAGATGTTCTTCCACCAATGATTAACATGGTGTCGCAGGTATTGGCAATAACAAACATTTCTGTATTTTGTCTTGTATAATGTACATTTTTTTGCCCAAATTTTTGAGAGAAAAATAAGGATGCACATTATACATGGGCAGTACCTGAAATACCTTTGTATCTGTTCTTGTGTTTTGTAATTATTTGTTCCATAAAGTTTCTTGTACCATAATATGTTCAAAAATAAATGCTAAAATTCCTTTATAATACAAAAAACAAGTATCTAAATATAAATAAATAAGTAATTGAATTAAAAAATTAAAGCGAAAGATTTTTCCCCCCTGAAATTTTGGCCAAAAACGTGGTACGCATTATATACGGCAAAATATGGCAAGCCTCTGGAGCCTCCGGAACAAACTTGGGTGGGTTTGCCAGCTAAAGCAGCCTCCTTGTCCACTGCTTTGATTACTGATTTAAACCCACAATATTTGTCCATCTCATGTCACAAAAAGCAAAATGACCCAGAGGAGGATAATCAGAGAAGCTCTCAACAGACATGGGCCCTCCAGGAACAAGATCAACAATGGCAGTATCACTGCATTTCAAGAATTTGGGGCCATCTTTCAACTTCTTCCCAGAAAAGCAACCAATCTTCTTGAGCTCAGCAAACTTACAAGCAACATCAGTTGTGCAACAATCCAGCACAGGTGCATGGCTCAGAATAATCACCTGCTTCCACTGGTGGGCTATTTTTGCTGTCACCAGTCACATTACCACCACAAGCGTCTTTGACAGACACTTTCTTGACACTGAAGCCCACTCTGATCCCAGGAAAAGTTTCCCTCAAAGGTTCATGGTGCACTTAAACAGGCTTTATTTCAGTTGTAAAAGTTCCTGGAACAAAGGTGACCTCCCCCACCCCATGTTCTTGACTCACATAGGACAGTACCAATACAACCAATTCCGTAGACATCCTAGAAACAAAGGAGTTGACAGCAGGATACAATACAGAGCTTCCAGTAGTATGGTTCCACTGGCAATGCCATGTTTACAGGTGACTTTCCATCCCTTGACTCAACCATTTCACTATATTAACCACTGGCTCCACTACATTGTCACCATTCCAACCAGAAATTGGTAAAAATGCTACTGTGTCAGCGTTGTAGTCAATTTTCTTCATGTAGGTGCTGATTACTTAACTATTTTCTTGTATCTCTTATGGTTATGCAATGGCTCAGTGGAATCCACTTTTTTAACACTTCATGTGCATGTTAAGGTGATTTTCTTTCTCCAAAAACTTTCAGAATGTTCTTTGTTTGAGATGTTTTCAAATCTCATATTAATGTTGAGATCTGAGGTTTTAAAATTTTTTGTTTTATATATTTTTTCCTTATTTATCCTGTTTAGCACACTAGCCAGAGGTTAATTCTAGAAAATTCTGGTTCATTTTTAAAAAAAACTCTTCCTTCTGTATATTTTCTTTTCCTTCAAGGCTCTTATTAAATAATACTTCTACTACTACTTCTAATATCGCAAACTCTACACATACATATTATATGTGTTTGTTTTTACATATCCCTCATTCCATCATTTTTTTCCCTATTAATACATTCTGGGGGAGAGTTCTTCAACTTGACTTTCCAGCTTACCAACTCATTTTTCTGCACTCTATGTTCTTTTATTCAACCCATTCAATGAGTTCTCAATTTCAATAATGGTGTTTCGTCCCAATTACCTCTAACAGAATCCTCTTCAGAACTGCTTGTTACATTGTTTCCAATATCCCCCTCCTATCTCTCTGAAAATAATATGCTATTTTGAATGTCTGTTCTGTGCATTCCATTAGTTTCTCTAGGTAAGTCACATACATTTATTTGTATTGTGGCTTCCCCCCACTCCCTCATCATGCTTTGGCTTCAGTGTATTAGGCAGTACTATTGCACTGGGGAAGGAGAAAGCCTAAAAACCTAGGATTGCCTTGTAGCCCCCAAAAAGATTTCGATGTGCATGAGCAGGGGTGTTTATGCATCTAGAGATCTATAAAATTGCAGTCTGAATGCAACCATTCATATTCCTTCATCCATCACCACTCTCCAGTTCCTTCCCAACAACCAGCCTTGTCACTGAAATTCTTTCCTGTGCTTCAGCCCTACTCTTGTTGGGGCAGCTACTAGTAATAGCCAAGAGAAATAAAAGACATTTTCACACACTACAAGCACACAAGATTTACTCCACACAGATTCTCTATAAAAAGAATACTGCATGTTCTGGCTGGTGTGGTTCAGTGGACTTAGTGCAGATCTGTGAACCAAAGGATCATTGGTTTGATTCCCTGTCAGGGCATATGCCTGGATTGCAGGCCAGGTCCCCAGTAGGGGGTGCACAAGAGGCAACCACACTAATGTTTCCCTCTCTTTCTCCCTCCTTTTTCCTCTCTCTAAAAATAAATAAATAAATCTTTTTTTTTAATACTGCATGATTTGGTAACTTTGTAAAAAATTTGGGAAATATGTAAAGGTATAAAAAAGGAAATTGTTCAACTATAATCTCATAAGTTTTGAGTAATACATTTTTAAGAAAATATACCTTGCTTTTTTCACTTAACATAAATATATTTACCTAATCAATTCCACTTCACTAAAAACTGCTATTTGTTCCATTCTGTAAAGCTTTAGGCACAATTTTATATTTCTTTAGGATAAATTTCATTTAAAGAACACAAACATTTTTAATGCCTTAATAAATAATGCAATGCAAGGGAAAGCTGTCAACCAATATCTGTTCTCCCTTCATACAGAAAAATTAAAATTTTCTTTGTTGAAATCTCATAAGACTGAATTCTGGCCAATGGGGTATCTGGCACAATGCCACAGAACAACTTCAAAGAACTTTCCTCAGGAGGACATATGTGCCCTCATTGATTTGATTCTCCATCCTGTAGCCTTAAATGAGGATGCTGATATGTTCAGGTATAAGGTCAAATTCACACACAAAAGGAACAGAAAAATGAAAGAAATTCAGCTTTTAACCCTGAAGGCACCATACTAGGCCTGACCACATACTGAGGCTTTTATATCACGGAGAAATATATTTGCCCCTTTAAGTCACTCTAATTTTGGGACCAAATCTATTACCAGGAATCAACTTCATAACTGTTCTCTAAACAGTTTTCATCTTTACAGTTCCCACCTGCACAGTAAGTATCCTCTATTATTAAAATTAGAAAAACACTGCAACTCTACCCCTGGCTGGGTGGCTCAAATGGTTGGAACGCCACCCCACACACACAAAGGTTGCTGGTTCGATCCCCAATCTGGGCACATATGTATGGCAACCAATTGATATTTCTCTCTCATATCGATGTCTTTCGTTCTTCCCCCTCCACCCCTCCCTTCCTTTCTCTGTCCAAAATCACTAAACATATCCTGGGGTGAGGTTTAAAACAAAACAAAACAATGCAATTCTAAAATGAAAAATGACATCTCAAAGGCTGTACATCTGTGATTATCCATGTCTGTTGCCTAGAATGTGTGATTTCAAAACTTTCTCCACTCTCATAAAATTTAGAAAACAAAAATGAGGTCATTATAAACATTAATGTTCTACTTGCTTTTTTTCACTTAACAATAATGTATCCTAAACACTTCCTCAAGGTAATAGAATGAACTCTAACCCATTTCTTTAAAAATGTTGGATAATATCCTACCTTTGTTCCAATAATGGACACTAAGGTTATTCCAGTTTTGCAACCAGGGGCACTATAAATATGTTTGTGCATGGGTGCTCACACCACATGTATATACATAACATCATTACTTTTCTTTCATTAAATAAAAAGCCTTTAAAGTAGCACTTCTGGATAAAAAGATAAATACATCCTTTTAATTTTAATAGACAATACCATATTTCATCTGTAAAAGTTATAGCAATACAACTCACAATCATTATTAGTTTAAGTCCCCACATTCTTGGATTCTGAGCAAAAGATACAGGAAAAGGTGTACTTTCTAGCCACCATGAAAAGAAACCCAACCAAATCACAAACCGCCAAAACAAAAAATTATTTTCAATTACACTAATAAGAATTCTGTTTGGGGTCCTACTGATCCCAGGGTATGATACCGTTAGTAAAGAAAAACATAAAATAGCAAGGGACTACTTGAGTCCTCTAAGGCAAAGTCACAAAAAAGAAAGTTCTAGAAAAGTAGACTAATTTAGGTCAAATAAAAAGAGAAAGAAGCACAAAGCTGAGTCAAAAAACCAGCTCTGTTCATATAGTTTTCCTCAACTTCAGATTCTAAGGATCTGAAGCTTTCAAGCTAATTGGTTTATAAAAACATGTAAGAATGAATAATTGTGACTCATTGAGACTTGAAGTATGTATCTCCCAGGTTATTGGAATGACAAACTAAAATACCCGGGGGATCCAAGGTTTTCCAGATTAGGATGACAGAGCAACCAACAGGGTAAAGTAGAAGAAACAACTGACCTCTTTTAATGGAGAAAATAAGAACTATTATTTATAGCAGCATAGCTGACTTAATTATCTACAATAACAAGTGTAAAACAAAAAAAAAATTATCTATCTACCTACCTACCTACCTACCTATCCAGGACTAAAAACAAAACCAAAAAAAAACGTTTTAGAGTATGCAACCAATGACAGCACTAAAAAAGATCTTGCTTAGGCTCCTGATATAATTTATTAGATTTAACAGGAATATAAAAATTGGCATTTGGAGAAAAGGTATGCTACAAGGCAAAAAAAGTAAAATAAATAACTTTAAATGGTAAACATAATACAAACAGGTAATCAAGAATTAACTATATTTTTACTTCATTAAGTGTCCTATTTACAGTGTTAACATTTTTAATTACATAAGGGTCTTAAAATGGTTACTATATTTATGAAGCAAATATTACACATCAAAAGTAATTCCTATTTACCTTTGAGACAGTGGGTGTTTTATTTTCTTTTGGAGCAGCGAAGTGTTTTCTTTTCTCTTCTGACCTATAAGTTTTTATTTCTTCTTCTCCCTTTGCAGTTCTCCACTCTTCTTGCCTACTGAATGAGAATTAAAAGCCACACGTTAATGTAGAATTTTTATAACTGTTTTCTCACCTAAAGGAATGTTAGTGTCAGAGAGGAAATTCCACTCCCAATTTTTTCTTTTCAGATGAAGGCATGTGATAAACATTTCTGAGTTTAAATTCATAGATTATGTGCCCTGGGCATTTGGCATTAAATGACTGAAACATTGAAAAGACAAACTCTGACTAAGTGAACTTGATACTACTGGTTCTGCTGTTTTTTGGCAAATTAAGTATTAGATTCTGGAAACATGGTTATATTTCTGAAATAACTGCTCCTAGGATTACAAATTGGATTTATTTTGGAAATATTTTGTCAGGATAAGGCTTATGCTGTGATAATCTTGCAGGCCATATAAATAGCTAGAATCTTAAAAAAGGTTGGGGGCAGGGGACACAAGAAAACCTTCAGACTGAACTAGTAACTCCTAAAGCCCTGAAAGAACTACATTCTCTCCATTGAAAGGCAGGTCAGACTTCATCTACTGAAAAACTTTTTCAGCTCTATCCAGGAATCAAGCCGAAATTGAACAACAGAAAAAGCTGAGTTAACATTAACTGTGAATTATAATATCGTGAAATCTGAACTCACAATGACAAGAGAATTTTAACTTTTACTTTTAATTCTTCACAATTTTCCAAGTTTTTGAACTGCAAAGGTATTTAATCTTTGAACTATAATTTTTCCTGGAGATTTCACAGTTGGGAGTTAATATTCAAATTTGGAACAGCTCTGTAAAGTTGTTTTTTTTTTTAGTAGAGTATATTAATGTCATTTTACTTAGCTGTAAAAATCTCTATTGCAGCTGGTCTTAATTCTGAATGGAAAATAAAATGAGTTAATTTAAATCTTATGCAAAGAATGGACTTATTTATTAGTTCTTAACAATTTGTGCTTTTTTTAAAGTAAACTTTTTGTTGAGATCACTGTAATTTGCATACAGTTGTAAGAAATAATAGAGATTCCTTATATCCTTTACTCAGTTTTTTCCAGTGCTGGTATGTCACAAAATTATAGTATAATATCACAATATGGATGTTGGCACTGATAGAACCCATCAATATTCAGAAGTACTCAGTTTTACTTCTACTCATGTGTTATGTGTTTTTACTTCTACCCAAGTTTATCACATGTGTAGGTTTATGTTTCCATCACCCCAGTCAAGATACAGAACATTCCTATCACCAAAAAGATTTCTGGTAGTGCCCTTTTAATTATCACACCCATCTCTATCTCCTCCTCCTCTTCAGCCCTTCCTCCCCCCAATATCTAGCAACTGCTATTATGTTCTCTACCTCTACACTTTTTATCATTTCAAGATTAGTCCATAATCTTTAATACTGATTTTTCACTCAGCATAATACCCCCAAAAGTCAATCAAGTTGTTCTATCAATAGGCTGTTTCTTTTTCTTATATTGGAGCAGTATTTCATGGGGTTGGATATACCCGCTTGCTTAACCACACACCTACCGAAGAACATCTCAGTTCTTTCTAGGTTTTGGCTATTACAAATAAAGCTGCTACACATTAGTGTACAGGTTTTTGTGTGAACCTAAGTTTTAATTTCTTTGGAATAAATCCCCAAGAGTTTAATCACTGGTAAATGCATATTCAGATTTTTAAGAAAGTGCAAAACTGTTTTTCAGAGTGGCTGTACCATTTTTACATTCCCATCAACAATACCTGAGTGATCCACAGTTTCTCCAAACCTCTCCAGCATTTGGTGCTGACAGTGTATTTTAGCCATTCTGATAGGTATACACAAATTATTTAATTGAGGTTTCAATTTGCATTTCACTGCTGGTTAAAAATGATGTTCGATATCCTTTCATGTGCTTATTTGCCATCTGCATATCCTCTGATAAAATGTCTATTCATGTCTTTGTCCATTTTCTGATTGAATTGTTTTGTTTACTGTTGAGCTGAGAGTTCTTTATATATTATAGATATTCTACTCTACCTTTTAAGAAGTAAACCAGCTGCTTCTCCATGGGGAGAAATACTATAGCCCAGTATTACCTGTGTTTGGGGTTCAACATTAGAATGTACACTTTCATACAGGTAAAAGCCTGTTCACAGCTATATCAATAATAAAAACTAATATTGTGATTTCCTATCTGTCTTATTCTCTTGTGTTTTCAATAACTTTAGAACTATTGTTTAAAAGATGGGTGTTATTTATTGCACAACCCTCAAACCCCAGCATCAGGATTAAAAAGTGAACAGGAATCCAACTAAAAACATACTGAGAGTTAATTTTTATTAAGGACAACTGGGAACATTTTTCATCAAATAGTTAACTTTTGAAATTTATACTTTAGGTGTATATTTAATCCTACCCTAATAGAAATTTGAAGTACTGGCCAATCAAAGAGCACAATCTATATAAACATTCACAATCAAAAACATTTATTTTAGTTATAGATGCTCCTGAATTTACAATGGGGTTACATCACTATAAGCCCATCATAATTTGAAAATACTGGAAGTTGAAAATGATGTAATACACTTAAACTACCTAATATCATAGCTTGGACTAGCCTACCTTAAACAGGCCAGAAGACCATACAAAAAAAATGCTGGCGACGCAGAGCGCAGACTGTTTACCATCATGACTGCAGGCCTGACAGGGAGCTGCTGCCCAGCCAGCATCATGAGCAGGTTTCATATCACATTATCTCTAGCCCAAGAAAAGATCAAAATTCAAAATTTGAAGTATGGTTTCTACTGAATACAAATCATTCTCACACCATCATAAAGTCAAAAAACTCCTAAGTTGGGGAATGTCTGTATATAATTACTGTTACCTTTTGAGTTTAAGAAACAGAAAATCCTAAAATCAAGCTCACATTTTGATCTTGATTCTTTTTCATAGGTATCATATGTAGTGAGTATTCACTGGGTTTAGATGGACCACATTCATGAATATTTCATTAGCAAAGAATAAAAAAAGCTGGATATTAAGTTCTCTGAAAATATGAACCTCAAGAATAAGAGTATATCAAATCAATACTTCTCAATTTATACAGATACATTTAAATATAAAAAGAATAATTTTACCATATAAAATATATTTAATTACTTTATTACCAATTACCGATAATTTTCACTACGCCTCTGAATAAAATCCATAAAAAAGTTCATTATAACAAACTTAAGTGTTTTAAGCTACAGTTAAATAAGACAAATTAAGATTTAAATATGCTATTCAAAAAATTTCCTATTTGGTCAATCCAAATTTATGATTTCCCCCTATTCACCTTAACAGATCCTCCTCTCATATCCTTTACATGAATCATTCTAGAAAAGAACATATACCGAAATTTAATTTTTCTCCAGTCATGAATAGTTTAATATTAGCTTTTCAGATAAGTTTAAAATAAAGTACCGAGCTGAAAAGGTACTTTGAAGACTATAATTAAAAATGGACACAAACAATTGTGGTAATAAAAATTCACAACTCCACTTACCTTGCTACTCCAGCTGAAAGCTCAGGTACTACCACCCTCCGACTCCATGCTACAAGATCCCGCTCTGTGGCTATTTCACTCCTTGGTGCATTGCTGTGCATTTGCCGTACCCCTTCAATCTGTCCACTACGCCTTAGCCCTATATTTGGTGGTGAATGAACCTCGGAGGTAGAGCTTAGAGAACCTAAATGAAAAGTACAGTTAAATTCTATTTAGAGACGCTTCACCATTATCTTACAAGAGGAAAAAAAATATATATAATCCTCCACATGAAATTCCATATCATGGCAAATAATAAATTATCAACTCAGGAACTAAACCACAGGCAAAGTTTAATAAAAATAAAACATGGTTTTTCAGTTGAGTAGGTATGTTAATGAATCATAACTCTTAGCTGTTATGGCATGAAGATGTAAAATAATTACTTTAAAAAATGCTCACCATATATTTTGGGGCAAACTATATAAAAAGCAGAAACAGACAAACCCAAGGACATTTATGTTCATAAATTTTCTTTAAGTTTTTCCTTAAAGTTTAATAATATGCAACAAAGATAATTAGATATTTAAGAATGTGGCTTTGAATACATTTCATAAATTACTGAATTTATTTTTCAAATTTTTCTTAGCTCTACATGCTTATTATAGGAAATATGGAAGAATATACATATCAGAAACATTATCTACAGTTTAAAACCTTATACTATGAACATTTTCTTAGGCCATTAAATATTCTTCAAAACACTACCATTTTGACTGCATAATACTTCATTTTATAGATGTAAATAATTTGTTTAATCTCTTCTCTACTGTTAAAGGTTTAGACTATTTCAGCTCTTTTAACGTTCCGCCTAAAAGAATCACATCTTACCTCTACTTAAACGGCTGGTATTGTTGACGCTTGCATCACCGGAACGTCTCAGGTCTTGCTCCTGTTGTAGTCTTTGAATCATGCTGTCCAGCGGGCTGATCTCTTGATTTGCTTGCTGACTTAAGACTTGGTTCAGTCCTATGTAAGAACACACAATATGCTAAGGATACTTCAGTCAACTATTCAAACCATTTCATTCATTTACCTCACTTTGACTCCAGAAGTAAATGTAAATTTTACTTGCGTAAAAGACCTAAAATTATCACTTGTAAATGATGGGAATAAATGGAAATATGTCATCCTCAATCTTAGTTTATTAAAAACAAAAATGATGACGATACCTGAGTGTTTATCATGATTCAGGCACTCAAAAATTATTATAATAACTCAATTGGGAACATATGATTAACGCCAATTTGCCAGTAAGAAAACCAAAATAAGTACTTAAAGTCAATAAAAGTAGGATTTCATCTTAGATCATAGTCTTTTTTTAAAGGCAAATCTTTACCCACATGCTCAAAAAATCTTTACTGCTTAATTTATTCAACAAATTCTTGGGTGTCTACTAGTATCTACTAACTATGTGCTAGGAATTATGCCAAAGAACTCAGGATCCAGTGATGAGTAAGAAACATCAAGGTTCCTGACCTTCAGGAAGCAATCTAATAGGGAAATTGAACAATAAACCAATACATAAAAAAAGATTGTAAAAAAAAAAGTTAAAATAAAGGTGATGACGAGAAAGAGAAAATAGGGAAGAGAGACAGAAACGACCTATGCTGAGTCACACATAGGAGCCCTCTTTGAGAAGGCAGAATTTGAGCTAACGCGTAAAAGATAAAGTCCTCAATAAAATACTGGTAAATAGCATCCAGCAATACGTTAAAAATATCATACACCATGATCAAGTGGGATTCACCCCAGGGATGCAAGGATGGTACAATATTGGTAAATCAATAAATGTACATCACATAAACAAAAGACAAAAACACATACTCATATCAATAGATACGGAAAAAGCATTTGGTAAGGTACAGCACCCGTTTATGATAAAAAAACACTCAGCAAAGTGGGAATAGAGGGCGCATACCTCAACATAATAAAGACCATATACAAGAAATCTACAGCCAGCATCATATTCAATGGGTAAAAACTAAAATCCTTCCCACTAAGATCAGGAACAAGACAAAGATGTTTGTTTTCACCACTTCTATTCAACATAGTATGGGAAGTCCTAGTCACAACAGACAGACATGAAAAATAAAAGCCATCCAAACTGCAAAGGATGAAGTAAAACAGTCATTGTTTGCAGATGACATGACAGTGTACATAGAAAATCCTATAGACTCTACCAAAAAACAACTCGACCTGGTAAGTGAATTTGGCAAAACAGCAGGATATAAAGTCAATATTCAGAAATTAAAGGTATTTTTGTACACCAACAATGAAATATCAGAAACAGAAATTAGGAAAAAAATCCCATTTGCTAGAGCAACAAGAAAAATGAAGTTCCTAGGAATAAACCTAACCAAGGCGGTAAAAGACCTATACTCAGAAAACTACATAACACTGGAGAAAAAAATTAAAGAAGGCACAAATAAATGGGAGCATATATCATGTTCATGGACTGGAAGAATTAACATCATCAAAATGTCCATACTACCCAATGCAATTTATAGATTCAGTGCAACCCTACTAAAATATCAACGACATATTTCACAGATATCAAGCAAACATTTCAAAATTTATATGGAACCATAAACGACCCCAAATAGCCACATCGATTTTGAGGAGGAAGAACAAAGTAGCAGAGACCGCAATATCTGATATCAAACTATATTACAAGGCCACTGTAATCAAAACAATCTGGTATTGGCATAAGAACAGACACATAGCTCAATGGAATACAATAGAGAGCTCAGAAATAAACCCACGTCTCTATAGTCAATATACAACAAAGCGGGCAGAAGCATAAAATGGGGTAAAAAGAGCCTCTTCAACAAATGGTGTTGGGAAGTCTGGACAGCTACATGCAAAAACAATGAAACTCGACCAACAACTTACACCTCACACAAAAGTAAACTCAAGATGGATAAAAGATTTAAATATAAGTCACGGCACCATAAAAGTCCTAGGGGAGAACACAGGCAGGCATATCTCGGATAATCCACTCAGCAATATTTTCACCAGTATGTTCCCTAGAGCAAGGGATATAAAGGAAACAAATGGGATTACATCAAATTAAGCTTCTGCATGGCTAAAGAAAACATCAGCAAAATGAAAAGGGAACCAACTATATGGGAAAATATATTTGCCAATGATACATCGGACAAGGGTTTGATCTCCAAAATATATAAAGAACTCACACAACTCCACACCAAGAAGACAAACGATCCAATTAAAAAATGTACAGAGGGCACAGAGACATGTGAAAGGATGCTCAGCATCACTAGCCATCAGAGAGATGCAAATTAAAACCACAATGAGATACCACTTCACGAAAGTCAGAATGGTCATCATAAACAAATCAACCAACAACAAGTGCTGGCAATGATGTGGAGAAAAGGGAACCCTAGTACACTGATGGTGGGAATGCAGACTGGTATAACCACTATGGAAAACAGTATGGAATTTCCTCAAAAAACTAAAAAGGGATCTGCCTTTTGACCCGGAAATTCCACTGCTGGGATTATACCCTAAGAATCCTGAAAAACCAATTCAAAAGAAACTATGCACTCTCATGTGCACAGCAGCATTATTTACAATAGCCAAGTGCTGGAAACAGCCTAAGTGCCCATCAGTAAATGAATGGATCAAAAAACTGTGATACATTTATACAATGGAATACTACACAGCAAGAAGAAAGGAGGAGTTCCTACCCTTCACAACAGCATGGGTGGAACTGGAGAGTATTATGCTAAGTGAAATAAGCCAGGTGGTGAAAGACAAATACCATATGATCCCACCTGTGAGTGGAACCTAATCAACAGAACAAACAAGTGAGCAGAACAGAACCAGAGACATGGAAATAAAGAACAAACTGACGGTGACCAGAGTGGCAAGGGGAGGGGCATAATGGGGGAAAGAAGGGGAAGGGTGAAGTTAAGGAACATGTATAAAAGATGCATGGACAAGAAAATGAGAGGGAGGACTGAATGAATATGGGAGGTGGGGTGTGGGCAGAGCAGGGGAGTGTAATGGGGGCAAAATGGGGACAGCTGTAACTGAACAACAATAAAAAATACATTTTTTAAAAAGAAAGAAAAAGAATTAGTAATCCATGTGAGGAGCCAGAATAACACTCCAGACAGAAGGCTAAGAGTCAATACAAAGACTCTGAGGTAAGGAGGAACTTCATGTGTTTTCACCCACTCTCCTTTTCCAGAATCATCCCTCATCTGTAACAGTCCTATGGGACTACTTGACTCTTCCTCTCCTAATAAACACTTTTAATGTTTTGGAGCTTTTGACCACAATACTTCCACTTAAAGTATGCACATGATAAACACTAACTTATCCTTCAAGCACAAACTAAAATGGCATCTCCATGACATTTCATTTGTGAAATCTTTCCAGACTATCCCTGAAAAAATTAGTTGATATCCTGTTTCATTTCATAAAACAATATGTGTATGTCTTAGTGCTCAGTCCAATATAAAATGAAAGCCTAGTAGATAGTTCCTCGAAAGCATGGATATTCTTATTTATCTTAATATTCTAATTCTAAATCTAGCACAAAGGTAGGCATTTAAATATGTTCAATCCTGTTGAATGAATAAAAAATGTTTAAGTGTTATGAGGTATAAGAAAGCACTGACACAAGAATAGAAAAGGGAGCAATTAATATGAGTTGTGAGAGTACAGAAGATAAGAGTCAATGAGATTGGACTTTCAGAGTAAGCTGGAGAAGATACAAAAGATATTATGCAATGAAGAAATATAGTAATGAAAGTACAAAGAAAGGGGAAAATACATGTATTAAGCACATAATGTTATATAAGAGAAAACTAAAATTCAATGGGATAAAAAAACTTGTCCATGATCACAAAGCTAGGAAGTGGAAAAAGTAGACAGAGGTAAAAGTTAAAATGCCTATGGAATCTTCTGCCCTGATGTGCTGCTAGCAAAGAATCACATGTGAACATTGATGGGTAATTTGATATAGTTCGAGTTTACAACATTTAAAGTGTATTGCCCAGTGGAAACATAACAAAACTGCATTCAAGCCTATTTATTATTACAATAGCCGTCATCTAATTTTACCTAACTCTTAATTTCCAAAAATAAATTTGATTACATATCTAGATTTGCAAACAGAAATGATGTTGTTTTTCAAAAAGTACTTGTCTTTTGTTCCATTTTTGTACTAAATCTGAATGAAAGAAATGATATTTATCCTGAATTCTGTGATGTGGAACACTTAAAAATTAGTGACTCACTTTGAAGCCAAAATTATTGCCATGGGTTCTCTTGTGGCCCTGTACTAATAAGCAGTGCTTATTTTGTTTTCAAGATCAAGTCCACTTTTTACTCTAAGGTCAGCTTAGTAAAGAAGAAAGAATAATGGACTGGGACTCAGGCTGGGTTTGAGTCACTGTGATTCCACATACTTCGACTTGAATAAGACACAATGTTGTTTTCATTTTCTACACTTTTAGAATTGAGATACTATAGTTATAAGGATTAAATGAGATTATTTATTTCAGTTCTTTATAAACTCTTAAATGGGGGGAAAGGTAAATATTACATTAATTAAGTAGCAGTATATTTTAATAAGGGAGTCCTTTCCTCATTTCCTTGTACCTAAAATCCTAGCCTAGGTATCTATTCTGAGACATGAGTAAGATCTGATTCTTGCCAGTTCCCCCTCCAAGAGACTGAACTTTAATTTAATTTCAGTCCTATTACCAAGGTTTCTCTAATAGAGATTTCTCTAATCTGAATGCCTGCCTAGATCTCTTGAATACTACCTATTCTTAGATTCTTTGAGTCCATGCTGTGTCCATGTACTGAGACATTTTAATTTCACATACTCCAGATAATCAGGTCTGCAGGACTGCACTACTTTATACAAATAGCAGCAGACTATTCCTTTAATGATTCTCCTCAGCCTCCATCCTGAGTGGGCATGTCTAGTTCCAAGAGCGGCCCTTCCTATCTAATATGTCCATCTTCATTATAATTTCATGCCCAATCCTTTAAGAAAAAATAAGTGGATTCTCTATAATACAATGAAATTGGTTTTTCTGTGCTGCTTACAGAATCTGAAATCATTATTTTCAAGTTACTCATTATACAATATATCCCATGTGTCCTTTAAATTTACTTGTTCATTACGCTAGAGTCAAGAACTTAAAATATTTTCATAAACATTTTTAAAAAGATTTTATTTATTTATTTTTAGAGATGGGAAGGGAAGGAGAAAGAAAGGGAGAGAAACATCCATGTGTGGTTGCCTCTCATGCGCCCCCTACTGGGGACCTGGCCTGCAACCCAGGCATGTGCCCTGACTGGGAATCAAACTAGTGACTCTTTGGTTCTCAGGCCGGCACTCAACCCACTGAGCCACACCAGCCAGGTATTTTCATATACATTTTTATAGTCTAAAATATAACAGAAAGATTCATAAATTCAAAACTGGTTTAAACTTTAAAGAGTCCATTCTTTTCACTTAATAAATTAGTGCTACATTTCTTTTCAACAGGGGAGAAGAAAGTGTCTACAGACCTTGCTCCATTTAAACTCTCACTCAACCAATGTCACCCCAATAATTTTCTTTTTTAAAACCATTTCATTCAATACCATAACTCATTTGGCATTCACCTTCCATTACTTCACTAATAGCTCTCAACTGTTTTCATCCCTACCTTACATATAAACTTTTAAAAGTTGATCACTTTTTAAAACAACCTTCAATGTGAATAGGCTATCTAGTTTTAATTTGTCTCTCATATTATACTATTATCCTCTTAATAACATTTACCACAATTTAAAAGCACATATCTGTTTATAACTGTGTTTATTACTCTAACTATTCCATAAGAGCAAGGAGTATGTCTACTTAATTCACTACTGAATAACACAGCTTAGCAGGTATCAAGGACAAAGGATATTCTGAACATATGCTGCTGAATGAATGAATGAATGAATGAATAAATAAATAAATAAATTGATTTATTTCATACCAAATATAGGAACTTATCCTTTTAGTCTCCAGAGGTTATAAATGGATATGGACCAAATTATTGCTTTAAATCTTCAAAGTTCTTAATTATCTTTCAATATTTAAGCATTATTCAAAAAACTTCAAGGAAGTAGACTGACAGGGGTAAAAAGGAAGGAGGGAAAGGGGACTGTTGGAAAGATGAAAGGATTAGTCAAGGAACATATATGAAGGGCCCATGGACATGGTTGGGGATTGACTATGGAAGTGTGGAGGTGGGCTGGGTGGAAGGAGGCAAAGGGAGAAATAATTAGAACTATAAAACATAAAAATAAAAAAATAAAAAAACTTCAGAGAAGTTAGAACGTAATGTTACTTCTCATTTGTTCAAAGCAATTAAAAGTAAAATGTTACCTAATTAACAATCCTATAAAATTTCACCAGGAAAAGAAAAATTTGGTTGACTACGAAAATGAGCATTTACCTGAGGAAGTTACTCCCATCTGAGGGATGAGCTGCTCTTCCCTGCAATTTTCACGACCAGGAACTAATCTCTGGTATCTTGACGGATGAGGGTTACCATCAACATCAACCAAAAAAGGGGGAGGCATGAGATGAGGTGCTTGCTGAGTCTGTTCATCTAACACAAAATTGTTGGCATCACGAATAAGGGGCCGATAATCACTATGAAAGAACATCTGATCTGCTATCTATAACAAGAAAGGACCATAAAAGATTGAAAATATAAAAATTTATCATTATAAACTTCTAATAGAAGGCAAACATTTTAGCCATCATACTAAGCAACAATATTCTTTTCTTGAATTATAAATAAATATTTATGTTTTCTACATTAAATTTTATGATCAGAAAAGTAGCTGCTTTGAATTTTCTTTGGAACAGGAAAGAGATTGTTCACATACAAAACAGGTTACATAATTTCAAATTTCACGATAAAATCAAATCCAGGAATAAATTTTCCAGCAGTACTATTACTTTTACAGAGCTAGCATGCTTTACTTACTTTTTAATTACTAAATATAGTAATTTTTTTAGCATTTTGCAAAGGGAAATCATTAATTAAACTGTTTGAATTGAACTCTTTAATGATATCACTTATACAATTTAAGAAAATTCTTAAATGTACAGTAAAAATGGTTTATAAAATATTAATATAAAAATTTAACGACACAATTTTCCAAGAGTTAATAAGGATTTTTCTAAAATTTTAAAATATAAAATTATTAAGATGAACTCATGCCTGATATATCTGTAACTTCAAAATTTTATTGGTTAATTTGGAATTTCTTAAACTAAACCACGAGCTATGTAATTTTTATAATAATCTTTTATATCACTCCACTGCAAATAGCAATTTAAATCTTTTCGTCTCTAACCTTAGTGTCTTTAATATTAAAAATTATTAGCTACTATCAGTATGCCATACATTTTTGAGAACCACATAAAAGTCACAGATTTGTAGCCAGATAAATGCATATCATCCATATAAATATTTTACAAAAAGTCCCATTATGAATAATATAGCCCATCCCCAGCTTATATGCTCCAGCTTTAAGAACTGCAACCTAGATTGCTCTAGCAAGCTAACTAAGTATAAAGTTATTCCTTCTGAAATATATAGATTATATTTATACTTATTTACATAAGATATAATTATTTTCTAATGTCTATTACAGAAAAGAGATCTAAAAACTGTTTTTTTCACCCTCTTCTCCAAAACATAAGTCTCCGAACTATTTAAAATATGATTCTTCTATATGCTGATATATTCTTCAAACATACTGAAAGCATAAATGATTCCCACCCAACCTCCTCCCCCAAAATACAATCATTAAACATACAAGGATTAAAAATAAAAATAAGGAAAAGATAATATAGTCATTACACCCTACCTACCTTGTCATATTTGCTACTGGAGCCAAAGCCAAAAATTAAAAGATGTCCATGAGAGTCTGTGCATGCAAAATGCTGACCATCAGGAGAGCATTTGCAGTCAAATACTGCACCATGTCCTTGGCCTTCAATCTGAAATGTATTTAACCAGCAATCAAAAAATTGCCATTAGAAAATAAAAAACTGGTCACTATTGTTACTAGAATTTTATGATGATATATAAGTATACATCCTAATGAAGTGAAGAAGTGTAATAAACACAGTGCAGTAACAAAGTTTGTGAATATTTATGAAAAGTGCCAGATTAATAGCTTTGAAAAGTAAATTGTTTTATTTATCCACAGACCAAACACAATTCAGGAAATAAAACACTACCAACTCCCCCACCCACAGAATTCGGTTTCATGTCTTTAACCCAGACTTAGAATGTAACTGCGCCTTACATTCCATCTTAGCTGCATTTAATGAAGCCCTTTCCGCAAAGGCTGACAATGTGAAATAACAACAGCTTTTTTTTTTTTTTTTTTTTTTTTTTTTTTTGGTAAATCTTGGAAGTAGTAGCCAGGGATCACTGCTTACAAGACACTATTTTTTTTTCCTTTTGGTAATAAGGTCCCTTGATGGTCTGACTCATATTTTAAATGGTGAATTTCAAAGGTTAAAGAAAAGGTTTTTTTTACCTGATAATTGTTTTCTGTTTTCCAGTTCCATTAATCCAGAACGAATGGGTTTCTCCCTGCAACCTGTCAATCAAACAGAGGTGGCCAATCACCACTCTGAATTTTTTTGCTCTCAGTGCTTCTTCAGACTATGTTCCAGTTGAAAACTTCTTTAGCAGTGTTCTGAAAGAGGTAAAAATTCTACCCTATCTAAAGCACATCTAGGGACTGAATTTCAGAAAGAAATTAAAATAGGGAGTTGACTCCCTAACAAATAACAACTAAGGATGATTTTCAACAAATGCGATTGGATTTCTGGATTAGCAGAATCGGAACACACACACATTATCAGGTAAGAAATACCTCCTCTCTGTTCCGGTATCCACTGATCTAGAACAAATTGAATTTCATTAGTAATATCCCAATATCCCAGAAAATGTTTGGAAAAGAGAGAAGTGGTCATTTTCTTTCTTTAGTGTTAAAAATATGGCATAGGGATGAATGTGCAATTCACCAAGTGAAATTAAAATTTAGGAAAAGAACAGTTGATTTCTCAAGGAAAGCTTACATTTTGGTCAACAGAGAAAATATCACTTTAAAAAGAAGGGTTCTCCCTAATACATTTAGAGTAGCACAAATAAGACTTCCTCAAAAAAAAAACCAAAAACCCAAAAAACACTAGTTTTTCCTTTAGCTTGCTGGAAAGAAGAACAAGCCCACTAGTATTTATTAATGCTGTTTTGGATAGAAATAATAATGAAAAAGGAATAATTTTCCTCAAAATTTAATCATATGAAAGAAAATTTATGAATGTATCCAATGTCTACTGTACTTGAAGATTTACCATAAAAGCAAGAAAATGAATCATAAGTGAAACAGAATCATTTCTTGGTTGTGAAGAAAGTTGGGGGATAAGACAGCAGAGGAAGGAAACTCCAAGTCTCTTAAAACTATTCAAAGACAAGAAAGAATATAACTATTTCTCCAGATTAACATACAGGTACTAGTAGCTATATAACTTACTATCTGCCAAAAATGAAAGATTGTAAGTAGAAATATCAGAATTCAAGTCTCTATTTTTCTGTTTTCCAGGCAAATAAAAAGTTAAATGAGCTGTTATAAATAAGTAACCATATCAACAAAGTTTACCTCCAAATAGAATTTAACATCAAAAATTCGAGATAAAGAATTGAAATTGCATTGACCCTGTGTGGTTGGATGTTTTATTTATCTTGGTTCACTAACTTTCATAGAAGACAAAACAAAAAATGCAACTACTTTATAAGTATACTCTAACATAATAAGTGCTTCCAGAACTAATACTATCTTGAATCTAAATTTATAATTCTAAGGATATAGAACAGAAGAGATTTGAAAGAAGTCTGACTCAGCAATGTCAAAGAGTAATTTGATACACATTCATAAGCAAAGTATCCTTCATGTGATATTTAAACAATACTGTTCTACATTTTTGGGGGGCTGTGGGACAGGCATGGCATGAGGATTAATCAACCCTACAACCATGCTATCTACCAATGTTGCCATATTTACAGTTCATAGATCTCTAAAATATATACCTAGGAGACATGGAACTTATAAAACAAAACAAAACAAAAAGAAAGTCAAAGAAAAAATAGCAATCCTATTGAAGATCCCTGTTTCCTATATAACACATGCCATTGTGAGTATGTCAAGATGGTACCAATTTCCTTTGTGTGAGACATCTGCATAACTTCAAAGTGAATTTTATATGGAAAAAAAGAAAGTATATTTCAGTAAAACCAGAAAACAGAAAAAATACATTAAAATGTATTTGGCTTAATCTTATTCATTAAAGAAGGCACTGAAAGTATCTGCATTACTCAGAAACCAATTAGAGAAAGTCCCATGACTTTGCTAATTAAAATGCCAAATTTGTCTTTGGTAATGGCTCCTCAGATAACCAACATCCATAACTACAAAATGCAGACAAGGCTTTCCAGTTGATACAAAAGAGGAAAATATTTTACTTTCCCTATATACTAAATATACCCTGTTTTTATTATTTATGCCATACTAAAGCAAACAAAAAAAAAAAGGTTAAGTATTTCTCTCTGAAAAGCATTTCATTTTCTTAAACCGCGGTCAAAGTATTTATAAGAACTCTCAAAGAAAAAAATTAATTCCCTACTTTAATATGTATAAGTAACTAAAAAGCAGTAAGGCTTATATTTAAAAACGAAAAGGAAAAAAATATCCTCTCTATCCATATTAAAGTTAGGTTATCATGAAATTAAATGTCTCTTGCTTAACAAGAGAATAAGTCAATAGAAAATTTAATACTGTATATAACTTATGCTAGTACTACTGCAGCTTTAGTAAATTAAAATCAGAAAATGAGAAATTTTGAAAATTAGTAAATCTTAAGTGAACCAATCCTAATAAAATCAAATATCCTTGCTAAACATTAAAGACATGTTAATAATCGCCATGTACTAAAAACTGAACATATTAAATCACAATAAATGCTGATAAAATCCAAGAGACAGTATTTACTAAATAGTACAAAACTTTCAAGAATAGGAGCTAAAAGAAAATATAAAAATATATTCAGTGATTATGATAAGGAAGTTTTTCGTTTTGTTTTTTTAAAGCAAAGGATGAAAGGAACAGACAAGTTAAAATAATGACTCCTTTGTAAGAAAATTCTCATACTGACTAAAGAATGTTGGAAATATTTCCAAGAAATGATGATGACAGAAGTGTCATATTTAATGAAAAATATTAGTACCTTTTCATGCCAGAACACTATCCACAACTTCTAATATAATTTTTGTCAAGCAGAAAGATGATTAAGCAAGGAAACAGAGGAATGAGGCCTAAGACCCAAGAAACCTTTCCTCTAGTAATGAGCAAATCATCTAGTCTGTGAAATGATAGTAATTTAAATGATCTTTAGAGTCCTGCCTAGTTCTAAAATCCTTATAGCTGAGGCCTAAGACCCAAGAAACCTTTCCTCTAGTAATGAGCAAATCATCTAGTCTGTGAAATGATAGTAATTTAAATGATCTTTAGAGTCCTGCCTAGTTCTAAAATCCTTATAGCTAATATTTGGGAAGGGTTTTGGAAGAACTGGACAATTCTAGAAATAAGGTATGCTGAAAGCACTAGAATGAAGACTAAATTATAGGGTTTAAATTACATCAATTATGAGGAAAATACATATCACTGAATATAAGAAGTATGTACTCCTAAAGGAACACAACACAAATCAGAAAGGTGAAAAATGAACTATCTTAAGCAGAATCATTGTTATGGAATTATTCCAAGTCTATGATCAGTGTCAGTGCTTTTTTTGGCTCATTCATACGTTTAATATACCACTGATTAGAAAGGAGCATCTTACCTAAAAAATACTCCGCAATTTAAAATTGAGAGTGATTTAAAATACCCCAATAATTTTATGTGATAGACTCGGAAAGTCCTTATATATATAAAGAACCTTTAAAGTCTATCACCCTGGGGAAAAATAAAGTTAATTAAGAATGTACACGAGATACTGAAAACAGTCAACGTCATATGCATGATTAAAACATGCTCTGACAACTTTCTAATTGTTATGATAGCTACAGTGTAAACAAATATACCTTAACACAAGCTATCCACACTCTATTTAATAGTCTAGGTGTCATCAAAGATCATTGCTGAATGAACGTTTCCTTTAATATTGAAAATTCTTTATGGTAACATGATTACATATGATTACATAAAGATAGCTATGTAAAATAAGTAGTGCCAAGATAAATTTACACAAAAAGGAAACTGCTGTAACTGGCTTGATAAAACCAGTAAATATATGAAGTGATTTTAAAGAATCAGCTCTTTAATAAAAAAAATATATTACCAAAATAAATAACTCATTTTCAAATCTAACAGTATTTTGTTTACCATATTCTGATTTTTTTTACAGGATGCAATACTATCAATCAAGTCCTCCTTGAAATCTATTTTCCTCCTTTCGTCTCCCTGACATGGTGTCTTATGTACTCTATAGACTGTGATCTCTGCCACCCTGCTAAATAAGACTATTTCTAAAAGTTTAGTTTTAAGCCCTCTACACTCCCTTCTCTATCTCCATAAGGAAGAAAACACTATTCCACATGCAAGACTTTAAAATTTCTTTCTCTTTACTGCTAGCCCCTCTATGTATTCTATCACCAAGTGCATGCTGGCCATTTCTACATAGTCTGGTACTATGTCACAGTCAACACATAAAAATAAACTTTAAAAAAATCACTTTTCCTTCACATCTTTCAGATTTCCTTTAATAACAATGTTAACAAAATCACCTAGGTTCAATACTCAACAAGTTTATTATATCTATCGCTCTACTGCCGTTATCCTTCCACCAGTCACAAAATACCAAATATCTATCTATCTATACACATATACACATCTTACTTATTTATTCCCTCCATAAATTTCCTACCACCTACCCCTTTAATTTCGCATTATGATTTCAGTAATCAAAGTAGTTTTCCCCCCACTTATCCAATTTCATACCTGAAATACTACTACTACTACTGGCATTCAAAATATCTTTAAGTTTATAGAATATAAATATATTTTATAAAAAATCGCCACTGTGTTAACTATTCTTTACGCTCACGAGGCCATAAAAAAATCACTGTAACTTCACACTTTTCATTTTATTATCCATTTTCCAAAATCTACCCCAGACAAATTTTGTAAACTGCTCTATGAATATGTCTTAATATTTCTTACTTATTTAAATATTATACTTATTTATAAATTACTTTTATTGATTCAATTATTATTTATCTTTCAAGGCATAACTTCAATTCTTCCTCCTCAGCAAAACCTGACCATCCCCCAAGTAATTTCTACATCTTTAGATACAGCAATTACCTTTTCTTATATGCATGCTACCATTTGAAACTATCGATCCTTGTTTTAAGGTATATTTCATCTCCCCAATTTAACTGTATGCTGGCTAAAAACAAGTACCACATACTACTCTCCCTTATGGTCCCCATATTCGGTGCTCATGAACAAAACAGCACTCAAATATCTGCTAATCAAAATGTCTTCACCTGTGTTCATACTATACATAATTTAAGTACTTTCCCTTACAACTATTAAATCTTTAATACCCTTGTGATATCAATTCATAGAGCATGTCAAAGAATTACAATATAAACGTAATTCCCCAAATACAGTGTAACAAGCTAAAGAGAAAAAAAACTCACATTCATGGCAACAAATTTTAAAGTATGTCTTTGATATCAAGATACAGATGAGAAAGAGGAGGACAGAATCTAAAGCACCCCAGAAACCTGAAAGACAGTAGCAATAACTAAAGTTTATAATCAAAAGACTGAAGGTTAATTCCTTACCCAGAAAGGTTGAAACAAAGACTGGAAGCATCAAAGAATCCTTTTAACACAGAGAGTGCTGATATGACATCTTGTTAGGTGATGACAGATAGGTAATGAGATTGATAGGAAAGAAAAGGAAGGAAGGAAAGAGAGAGGGGGAGAGAGAGAGAGATATCTTGAAATCTGGATTTACAAGAGAACATGATATGAGATACACCTATTTTAAGCTTTTCATTCTCCCTTTCCCAGATGCACACAGCTACATTGTCCAAAAACTAAAATAGAGGTCACACTGAGAACATGGTAATGTCAGAAGTATACATGTGTAAAAATTCTGAGTGGTGGATTGGCAGCCTCTGCTTGTTTAGAACGTTGCAAGGAGAATTTATTGTTCTGGATTAGTGGACACTGGAACATTTTTTTTTTTTTTTACTCTCAAGCAAAAGAAAGGTTAACAATTATAAAAATAAGAAAAAATTAATTAAATAAATAAAATTGTTATTTGGAACTTACCCATAAAACAATAAAAACAAAGCAAAAATCAAATTCAGTAATATCACTTTCTAGCAAAAGGCATATTGTACTCTTCAGTTAAAATCAGAACCAGACAAGAGGCAACCAGAAAAGAGCTTTGAACAACATGACAAAAATCGACATGAGAGAGAAATTAATAAACACAGCTAGAACAAATAGATATAGAGAAAGAAAGAGAGCAGGAAAGATAAAGCAAAAGCACCAGATACAGGAGAGAAACTACTAATGTGGAATCTACAAATCCCACTCCAAACATATTTTCTTTACTATCTAATAATCAAATGGCCTAGTACTAAGAAATTTAAGTCTCTCTTCATATATTTTCAAATGAATTTAATATTTACTTAAACTTACAGTTAAAACTTAGCTGTACTTCGATAATAATTTAAGAGAAAAAAGGCTTAAAAGCAACTTTGTAAACTTAGAAGCATTATGGTTATATACACTTCTAAACTTGCCTACCTTTTTCAGGGAATTAAAATATTACAAAAGCTCTTGACTTCAAAGAACTTGCACACAGTTTCGTTTCTGGGAATAATTTATTTCTGGGAATAATTTATCTGCCTCTCAGTAATTAACTGGAGTTTAGAGAGTTTAAACTAGAGTTTAGAACAACTGTCATCAGAACAAAGCTATACTGTTTACCTCCTGACACTGCCAAACACAAATTCATGAGCTTGCTAACTAAGACCAAAGAGTTAAAACTATTCTTAATAAACTATCTGCCTTCAATATCCAAATATACCCTACTTTTGAATCATACTCTCAAGTTACATAAGTGCTGTTCAGCTGAAACATGAGTAATTTACATAATTTTTAAAAGAATGTATGTAAATAAGTAAAGTTTAAGGCCTAGATTTCAGGTTCTTTCAAAAAAGAATAAATTTGTCTTATGTTCATAACATTTTGACAATTTTCTCTTTAGCTTCTTTCTTTGGTTCATTAAAAGAAAAAGGTTCAACATTTCTACCTCATATATTACGCTTTTCCAATAAATGCTTTTAAAAGTTTATTTTAGGATTATTTCATTTTTAAAGATGAGACAAGGGGGAGAAGGAGTGCAAGGAACATATATTGTCTATTCCATTACATACCCTGTCACTTGTCATATACTTCTTATAAAAAACAAAAATAAAGACAAATCCAACATCCATTCTTCAGCTGCTTTTATTATTCAGATCCTCTATTAAGACCAAAGCTAGCAGTGAAAATAATGACTTCATCACTTTTTATAGATAATACTACTAACAAGTTGAGAATCCACTTATAAGATTTGGAAATGAAATATATTAGGAAATTATGCAATCATACAAATTTAAGTATCTTTATCTCGATTCTCAATCTCAAACATTTTGTTTATAAGTTGCAATGATCCTAAAATAAAGCATAAGATTTTTAAAAGTGTTGTCATAGCTTGCTGCAGGAAAGAAAAAGAAATCAAAATATTTATCTGAATGATGAATATCGGTATATTAAAATATCAACCACTCAACATTTTAAATTTATAAAATCCATTAATAAATTTATTTGTTAAAATATAATTATTATATAGCAAACACAAACATTTAAGAATTCAACCATTCACCTTTGAAAGGCTTTTTAATGATACAGAATGTTTTACTATTTCTAAAATTTCGAAAAACAATTTTAATTTCTGTAAGGTAAGAAAAATACGATGAAATGCTGATTAATACAAAATAATTTTTACATAATTTCATTACCTTTTACAGAGGTATAAATTTCAAATGGAAAAATTCAATTATCATAAAAAGAGGAACTGATATTAAAACAGTATTCTCAAAATATACTTAATAAAAACCTGCATTTTTATAAGAAATTTGTATATAAAATTTTTGTTCTTTTGAAAGCAGTTTACTGTTTTCATGATTCTTTTTAATAAATTATTTTATTGATTTGAGAGAGAGACAGACAGACAGACAGACAAAGAGAGAGAAAACACTGATTTGTTGTTTTACATTTATGCATTCCTTGGTTGATTCTTGTGTGTGCCCTGACTAGGGATCAAACTCAAAAACCTTGGCATATTAGGACAACACTCTAACCAACTAAGTACCTGGCCAGGGTTAAAGGCACAATCCTTATTTTCTGGACTTAATGATGAATTTACTTATTCATGTTATAAGTTTGATTTTAAAACTCACAAAAAATATTAATCCTAATAATATTATTCTTCACCTAAATTTACACTATAACTAGTCTCTCTGCATAGAGCACAAAAAAAGTATTTACTAATCTGAACCTATGATTACTAGTACAACTTAATGTAAGGAATTCAATTTGTCCTGGATCAACTTTTATGGTATTTTAGTAACACCAAAGCTTAATTATTAGCTGCAGAGAGCCAAATAGCTGTAACTACAGCCAAAATTCAACATTCATGTTAGCAGATAGTAAACACAAGATTCTACTCCTCCCTTAAATTATTTTTATTTTCCTAATAGTAATGCTGGATGCTTTATCTTCCATCTGCCCATAGATTAAAAAAAAAAAAAAAAGAAACTAGGGCACTTAGATAACTTAAGAGACAGAAAAAACATCATTAAGATAAATTATATCTCAAAAAATCTACTCAAGAATTAATATCATTATGAAAACATATTCCCACAGCA
Source organism: Mormoops blainvillei (assembly GCA_004026545.1). NCBI lineage: Eukaryota > Metazoa > Chordata > Mammalia > Chiroptera > Mormoopidae > Mormoops > Mormoops blainvillei. The sequence continues at coordinate 187,139 of PVJD01000734.1, read as the reverse complement.
CACATCAATAACTGGGAGAGCTGGACATTAGCTGTGCAGTGACTAAACACAACTAGAGTTATCATTAAGAACAGAAAAACATAGGTTTAAATCCCAAGTACCTATTTCATAGCTGTGTGACCTAGCTGAACCTGGGCAAAGTACTTACCTCAGTAAAGTTTCTCTATTTGTAAAACCAGTAATAAAATCCACTCTGATTATATTACAAGGTTTTCATGAGACCCAAATGTCTCATGTAGAAGTATTTTGGAAGCCTTTAAAAATCATCCAAAAATTACAGAGTATCTTCATGTTAATCAGGTAAAGAGCAGCTCATTTTCTGTTTTGTTAAATGTAGTACATATTTTTAATCCTTTCTAGTTTGTTGTTTTTCTCACAGTTTGAAGAGTCTATGGATACTCTCCAATTCTACTTATTACACATATTTGTTTCTTCTGCCATTTAAAGGCTTCCCATCTCATTCAAAAAGAACAGGAGAAATATCCTTATCTAAACCACTTATTAAACAATAAATAATTTTTAAGGCAGTAATGTAACTAACTCCTTAGCTAATTCCAAAGCACATACAATATAACATGGGTGACTTCCACTCCTGATTATATCACTAATTTGTAATGGTCTAAGAGTAAATCACTTCAATCTCCAGGTGCTGCAATTTTTGTATCTACTGATACTATTAGTGTACTATTAGAGTGATCAATTTATTTGATGAGAAAAAAATCACCTTTGTAACTTAAAAGTAAAAACAATCTCAAGTACGAGAAAATTTTCCTTCTAAACACTCTACTAATATACCTATGCCCTTTGAAAATATAAAATTACCAAATAAAGTCACTAATATATGTATAGACCATAAGTTGTTTTCTTTTGAAACTACAAAGACAAATTGAGAAATGACTAATTTCTTTATTCAACAAGAAGTCCCAAAAAGCAGCAAACCAGAAACACAAGGAAAGGTGAAAAAATTCTTTACCAGCATATTTAAAGATTTGCTTTTCAAAAAAATCTTTATACGTATAATCACTAAGGAAATCCATCTATCACTGACAATTTTACCCCAAATAATAAACACTGCATTTTTAGAAAAATAAGACTTTGACAAATCTTCTTTCTTAACTTATTGTGCACTAAGGCATATTGATAAAGACAGCTATAGTTAATTCCTTTATTAATAAAAATTCCTTTTATCTTCTGCTTACTCCTCCTTTCAACTGTTATTAATGTCTTCTTACTACATAGAAGTAACTTTACTATGATCAGTAACCAAGTATGGAATCACATTCATGAAATTTTTTCACAAACTATTATATTTCACAAGACTGTTTTGTGAAACAATTTTGTTTACAAAATAATTCTGACCACACAATTGTGTTGTTTTATAATTTATTACCAAAGATTTCTATCCTTCATTTTTAAAACAATCTAAACATACCAAAATAGTAAAAATACATTTTCCTTTTTGTTTTCTTTGCTCAAAGATATCACCAATACATAGGAAATAGAGTAAAAACATGTAATTAAACAGGAATATTTAAGGAGTACTTTAAATAGTAACTAGAGGGGAATGGAAATGCTGTAGAATAAAGTGTTTGTGATATTAAACCACTGCAATTCAAATACTCAGCAAAATACACTAAAAATCTATATAAGCAGCAAAATATGGAGGAAAAAGTGCTTAATCCCAAATAAATATCTAATATACTGTAACTTCATAAAAGACAAGAATTCCTGATTCTTTGGCTTTAATTTTGAAATGGGTGTATTTTAATGAAATTATGTTTTACTCCAGGACTACTGATGAAGTACAACACAATATAAATATTTATTTATAATTTCTTCACAGTTTTCCCAACTTCTCTTACCTATAATGTATCTTTATACTTGTGAGTCTCTCATCAAAGTTTCACTGTTAAAACTATTTTAAAACTTAACTTAGTTATCACAAATTCATGTATTGTAATATGCACAATTTTCTTATAAATTTAAGTGTGGAATAACCAACTTTTTGAAACTTAAGTCAAAATAATGTCAGAACATATTCATAAATGGATTTCCTTTGTGATATGCAGAATACCTGAGGTTAAGAAGTCCCCAAATCTTTAGTAACTATGAAGAGTCTGATAATTACCATATTAAAATAGGATCGAATTTTGACTCCTCTTGCCAGATCCCATACTATGACATTTCCATCATGACCAGCAGAAAAGAGAACTCTTGGATCAAATGGGTGTGGCTCAAGAACAAATACCTCATCTTCATGGCCCTGAAATGTTTTTGAAGTAGCAAAGAAATATAAATATTAGAAAAGAATATTTGATCAAACACCAATATGGAAACATTTCAAGAAACTGAGTTTTAAGACTTATAAAGTGGCAAAAATCTTCATATATCAATGCATAATAATGAAGCTGAGCTAATACCACTGTCCAGTGCTTTGCTAACATTTGGTAAAACCTGAGAATAATATTGATACAACCCTAACATACTAAAAAACAGCAAGAATCTATATAACCAAGAGAAACCCATTTAATTATATTTTAAAATTATTTCTAATCTCTGGCAAAGATGCGTTTACCTATCCACCAAGTTATTTTAGCTAACATAATGACTTTATTCTACAATCAGCTTCAATAACAAATTAAATTAATCTTTTTTCTCACCATCAAAACATGAATTAGTTGACCTGTGTAAGAATTCCAAACTTTCAGAGTCATGTTATTAACTGCAGTTATAACTGTGTTGTCATGTCGATCCCACGCCACCATAGTTACTTTCATCTTTGTGATTTTATCTTCTATTCCTTGAAGGTTTTGGCTGAAAGTGATGGATGCAGTATTTATTAAAATACCAGTAGGAGAAAAATCTAAATGTGTTTTCATAAAATTTATATTCATTAATGTAACTATCACTTAACAGTTAAGAATTTAGCTTGAATAAACATAGGATGATGGCGAAAATCACTGCACCGAGTCAGCAAACCCAGGATTTCAGCACTCTTAAGCCCTTAAGAATGGCTTTGAATAAATATCACTGCTCTAACTCTATCTGGACCCAGGAACTCTGTCATGCTGCTTTCCATCTTTTACTGTTACTATCATCCCTGCTAACTGCTTTGTTCTCCCATCTGAGACTACTATACACAAATACAAATAGAAAAAATATATAAAAAATTAAAACCAAACTAACAGTTACAAAATATAACATAATTTTTTTGGATGAAGGAAACCATTGGATATAACATATCATCCCTCAGTGACAGATGAAAACATTATAGTATATTCTACTTTTTAAAAAAAATAGTGAAACTTACAACTATTCTTACACTACTCTTACTACTTCAACAAAACTGAACTGAAAAAAAGCATAACTGCAGCAGGCCTTCTCATATATTGCAAAAATCATTTCATAAAAATTGAAGTCTTTCATCCCCAGTAGCATCTCTACTCTTAAAGAAATCATTTTAACATGGACTATGATATACATACTTTTATTGGCTTGAGAGTCCTACCAACTTGTATATAGCATACATTAAATAATCTATCTATATTTGTGTATTTCTAATTTGATCTCTTACCCTGCTGGACGAGTAGCCATATCCAACAAAATGCTCTTCCATTCTCTTCGTTTAAATTGCCAAATACGTGCTGTCCCATCACGACTCCCACTTACAAATCTGCATTAAAAGCAGCCCACCACCAAAAGAAGAAAATCACACATTTTACTGAAACGTATTTTCCCAGAGTTATTTTTTAAAACACTCAAGAAGACAGAACCCATCTTAAACAGCATTCTAATCCAATTAAAATTATTCTATCAGATATTCACTGCAAAACAAAGAACTTCTGAAATACTGTAGACTTTTAAAATTTTATACACACATATTCTAATATGCATGGCTAGGTCTCAAAATAACATTCAAAAGGGTTTCAGGGCCACTATTTACTACCTTAGAAATAGAATCAGTATTTTCCAATGGAAAAATACTGACTTTCCTCTCAATATTAATGATCTTGACTTGTTCTACTTAAAGCTCTTAGAAATACCTTTCTTTCATTTTAAAACAAGAACACGGTAAAACCAGTTCTGCCTCAAATGTTAAATTGTAATACATTTCTAATGTCTACTAGAAGTGTTCCCTTTACTTTGGTATGTACAGGAAATATGTAGGGCAGATAAAAGTCCATATTATTAAAAGTGGCCAAATAAACTGACATTACAAATAAAATATAAAGACATATGTTTGCATGTGAAGGCTATATTCCCTTTACAGTATAACTGGTCAATATCTTTTAGGTGGTTAATTTGTATACAATTCTAATAAAAGTCTTCCATAAAAATTATCTTTATGTCATAACTCTTAAAATTGGAATTAAATTTAAGAAAAATAATTATTTTACCTGTTACTAGTGTTGGAAAACTGGATACTGTCAACTTTGTCCTACATATAAACAGATAAACAGAAAAAGAGGATCCTGAAAATAAACTGTTAGACTTATTTAAATTGTTCTCATCTAATTCTTTTTACCAATACTTACAGTATGAAACTCCAATTCTGATATTTTCTCTGGCTGACCTGAGCCAAAAAAATACACCCTAATAATATGATCTGTGCTTCCTGTGGCCAGAAACATTCCACCTGAAGAATTACAGCAAAAATTTATCAGTAAAACAAAATTTCAAAATCTTTCAAAAATAGATAATTCAGTGAAAACAACATCATCACAATATATACTGGATGGTTAATACTTTAAAACTATTCCTATTTATCCTAAGTATATAATATATCTAAGCTGAATTTAATAAAGTTTGCTAACACAGCTTTGACTAGGATGAATTTTTCAATATACAGAAGCTTTGCATTACAAATAATTTCAAAATCTAATAATCTTAAGATTAAATAAGATTTCATAATCTTATATTAAAATCACATTAAATGTGATTTCATAATCTTATATTAAAATTAACAGTTATCCTCACTAGAAAACATGCTTTTTAACTGCTGAAATCCCCCTCTTGCCCCATCTCCCACCTGTTAAAAATCTATCAAACTTTCAGGGCCCAACTTCTTCAGTAAGTTGTCTTCATAAGTTTTGCAATCAAATGAGCCTGCTAACCTTTGAAGTCTCATTAAGACTTTGTCTTATAGCACATACATTCTATCTTCTATTAGTTATTTGTATATTCAATTTACTCTGTCCTTGGAATCAATACTCTCTTACAGTGTACTGTGAACACATATGCAGTGCCTACATTTATGTTATTACTAGAAGGAAAAATTGTCTTCATAGAAGTAACAGTAGAAATCAAAAAGTTAGAAATTAAAAATGTTTGGATATTAGTATGGCAAAAATAGATTCATGTCATCAGTTTGCAACCACTTATTTCAGGCACTACTGATATCCACAATTATGAAATGAAAAGGTAAAGTAAAACTGGAAATAAATGTGAAAATAACTAGTACTAGGAACATTAAATATTAAATCTATTCACGTTTCATTTCATTTTCTCAAATCTGCAGATCATAATTTGTTTAAAAAGACTCTAATATCAATGAAAATGCTGCTCTATAAACTCAAAACAATTTGAATGTCAGCATTGTTATACAACTAATTTGTAAAAAGGAAATAAAAAACTGAACAAAGTAATTAATAAAGTTATAGATGTATCAATCAAATTTATGTTACTTAGCTATGGGATAACTCCAAAATCCATGGAAATATAAAGCAGATTTAAAATACCTTTCTTCTGGCACGATACCTACTCAAAGATTCATTCCTTAACAGAGTAAATATTGAAACTATTCTCTCTTACCAGAGCATTATAATCTTGTTAAAGAAAAATATTAGGCATATGAGTATATCAACTAAACTCTAGCAAAGCTCAAATATTTCTAAATTAATGTTCATCTTCTGGCATATGTAAAATATGATTTATATTACAATAGTAAATACTTTCCAAAATTTGTGTTCAACTATAAGCTAGCTTCCTTCCTTTCTTTCTAAAAAAACAAAAACAAAAACAAAAAAAAAACAAAAAAACAGAAAACCAAACACAATAGACACCGACTTCTCACAGCTCAGGAGGCTGGGGAAGTCTGAGATCAGGGTGCCAACGTGGGGGTAGGGAGGACAAAAACATTCAGTCCATGACAGTACTGTAAGTAAAGTCAGGAACCCTGAGAGTATCTTTATCACAGAATGTCCCATTTCATTTCCTGTGCCTTAACAAATCTATTTAATCTATGAAAATTTTGGTATTTAATCAACAGCTCTACCACCTCTTTCTCAACTCTAAAACACAGGTTTTGTGTCTTTACATACAATGTACATACACTGTGTTCATTAAAAACCTATGTTCACGGGTCACATTATCTTTTACCATTTTGCATACCAATTACTGAGTGCAGAGAACTTTCTAGGATAGAGCTTACTTCAAGCACATAACTGCCTTTGAAAATACAAGGTGGAGCAAAACTAGGTTTACAGTTGCACATGAAATATGGAATTTATTATTGTATTACTATGTATTAACTATTGTACTATTTTCCATGCAAACAAGTATAAACCTTTTCTTGCCCCACCCTGTATAATATTCAGGAAAAGAGAAAGATTCTAATGCACAACTTTAATCAGAAAATTAGGGAAGGAAAAAAAATCTTACCAGCACTAAAAGAAGAACAGATCATTTGAACTCCAGGCCGAGGGCGCTCTGTAAATTTTGCAGGTCTTGGACTACAAAACAAAAAATAAACAATTAAAAATATCCAAAGTGAATAGCAATGCCAGAAATCACTGTTTTAAAAAATAATCACAGAAGGACAGAATTAAATAAGCAGCAACAGATGGTTGCCTTCCTAAAAACAAGTTTGAAATCATTGTGTGTCATGATCAGATCATGTAGAAACTCTAGGTACAGATTTTGTAGGCACTCCTTATTACACAACAATCTACACATAAAACAATCCCAAAGACACTTGTCATACCTAATCAAATTTAACAGTTTCTCAGTTTTTGACTGAATATAATTCCAGTGCAAAAATACAAATAAGTCATTTGTAAATATGAACACACTAATAAAACAGGTGATGCCTCTGTGGTATATGTGTACCACTAACAACTAGTTTTTCAATGTCTAACATTTTTAATTAGACATGTCCCCTTGTTTATCATCTAATGTGACAAAAATGTCTCATGAGACTCCCAAAACTAAGACTCTCACATTCATCCTAGTAAAAATCTTAAGATTATTTGACTCATATCGACTATAACATTCATTCGAAATAGTGATCAACAGAAAATAGGTCACATTCAACTATATTTACATTAACTGTATAACTGTGTTAGATTATATATCTCATTACTATTATTAAATATTTAGTGTTAATCTTATAATCAACCATATTAAGAAAAAAATTACAGACTTCATATACCAGCTCCAATTCATATATGGTACAATGTATTTGTAATGCTACAATATACTGATTACATTTAAAGTCCATTTAATACACATTATGACCTAGTTTTTCTCAAATTAGTAGAAAACTTCAAAAGGAGAGCCTCTGGAGGCTTCCAGTAAAGATGGAGGCACAGGTAGAAAAACTCTGTCTCCTTGCACACCCAAAAGGACAACAACAAATGTAAAACCAAAAAACCACCAGAACTGCCAGAAAACTGAACTGTATGGAAGTCCAACAAACAAGGAGTTAAAGAAGGAACATTCATCCAGACCAGTAGGAGCAGTGGAGACAGGCAGCCAGGGCGGAGAGGACACAGGGCAAAGCTGTGGCTGGTGGACTGGCGGTCCCACATTTGCCTGCCAATGAACTGGGAGGAACAACTAGGGAGTGAGAGACCACGCAACCCAGGGTACCAGCGCAAAAAAAGAAAGCCTCAAAAGCTCTACTGGTAAAAAACCTGGGGGGTTTGCGGGGATGGGAAAAACTGCCAGTCTCACAGAAGAGTTCGTTTGAGAGACCCACAGGGTCCTAGAACATACACAAACCCACCCACCTGGGACTCAGCACCAGAAGGTCCCAATTTGCTTGTGGGTAGCAGGTAAAGCAACTGAGAGCCAGCCAAAAGCCAAGCAATCAGCATTGTTCCCTCTCGGGCCCCTCCCCCACATACCGGGCCATGAGACAGTGCCTGAGTTGCCCCACCCTCACAAATACCTAAGGCTCCGCCCCCACAACATAAAAGGTAGGCCAAGACCAAAAAAAAAAAAAAAAAAAAAGCCCAAAAGAAATAACAGATCAAAGCTCCAAAAATAGAACTAAGCAATGAAGAGACAGCCAACCGAACAGATGCAGAGTTCAAAACACTGGTAATCTGGATGCTCAGAGAATTGGTGAAGTATGGTTGCAAAATAGAGGAAAAAGTGAAGAGAATGCAAAGTGAAAGAAAGCAAAATATACAGGAAACCAACAGTGAAGGGAAGGAAACCAGAACTCAAGCCAACGATTTAGAGCAGAATGAAGAAATAAACAATCAACCAGAGCAGAATGAAGAAACAAGAACTCAAAAAAATGAGGAGAGGCTGAGGAATCTCTGGAACAACTTTAAACATTCCAACAACCGAATCATAGAGGTGCCAGAAGGAAAAGAGGAACAGGAAGACAATAAAAGCTTATTTGAAAAAATAATGAAGGAGAACTTCCCCAATCTGGCAAAGGAAATAGACTTCCAGGAAGTCCAGGAAGCTCAGAGAGCCCCAAAGAAGTAGGACCCAAGGAAGCACACACCAAAGCACATCGTAATTAAGTTACCCACGATTAAAGAGAAAGAGAATCTTCAAAGCAGCAAGAGAAATGGAGGCAGTTACCTACAAATGAGTTCCCATAAGACTCTCAGCTATTCCTCAAAAGAAACCTTACCGGAAAGAAGGGGCTGGAATAAAGTATTCAAAGTCATGAAAGGCAAGGATCTACATCCAAGATTACTCTATCCAGCAAAGCTATCATTTAGAATGGAAGGGCAGATAAAGTGCTTCCAGATAAGGTCAAGCTAAAGGAGATCATCACCACCAAGCTCTTTTTACATGAAATGTTAAAGGGACTTATCTAAGAAAAAGGTCAAAACTATGAACAGTAAAATGATAAACAACTATCAACAACTGAACCTAAAAAAAGAAAAAAACTAAACAAACAACTAGAACAGGAACAGAATCACAGAAATGGAGATCACATGGAAGGAGGGTAAAGAATGGGGGAAAAGGTACAGGGAACAAGAGGTATAAATAGTAGGCACAAAATAGAAAAGGGGTGGTTAAGAATAGTATAGGAAATGGAGAAGCCAAACAACTTATATGTACGACCCATGGACATGAACTAAGGAGGGGAATGCTGGTGGGGGGGGGGGTGAGTGCAGAGCAGAGGGGGAGAAAAAAAATGGGACAACTGTAATAGCATAATAAATAAATATATATATTTTTTTAAATCTACATATTTAACAGAAAAATTGTTAAAGCTAGATGTTAAAGCTACAGTGATGGAGAGTCCTTTGGGTAATACAATTTAAAGGAATTCATTTTATATTATCAATAAAATTTCAAAAAAATTTTTTTAAAATAGAGCATCTGACCTTAACCAGAGTGCACTGTACCACTTTTACAATTCACAGCATTTTAATACAGAGTGGTTTCAATTGTGACCTTTTAAGGGGGAAAAAAATTCTGATCTATCAATTTTATATTCTGAACAATATCAGTATCTTACTGATTAACAAAACGTAGTTGTTAAATTTTTTAAGTAAATTTTTTTAATTGACATTTTAAACTATTTTTCTTAATAGCCACAAGCTCTCATACAGCATGACACAACTGAGAGAAACTGAAAGTTACTAAAACATTCTTAAAACCTGAATTTATCAGAGTAAGTTTTAAGGAATTATAATCTAAGTAAATTAATTTGAAATTATAAAGAAAAATAATGCACTATATTTTCTCAATATCTTATGGATCATAGCTCTACATTTTTGTTAATTTTTTGGCATAATCATTCATGTAAGTAACAACCACGTAGTTGGAATTCATATCCAGAATATGCAAATAATCATATAGAATGCCATTTTTAATGGGTTTTAATTTTTTAAGTGTAAAAACAGATAAGCTGGCACAAATAACTTATTTTGAAGTGCATACTGAGGAAGTATTTTAAAGCAGGCCTTGGACTCAGACTGAGTTCAATTTCTAGCTCTGCCATTTATTCAAGTGTATGACCTTAGGCAAGTTAACATTTCTGTACCTCAGGCTCTTCATATGTAAAATGGGAGTAAAAACAATATATCTGAGAGTTGCTGAGTGAATTAAATTAGTATAATCCACATAAAGTACTTAGTACTGTGCCCAGTACACACACAATATTAGTATTATTAGTATTTTAATTGAGTTCAACCAGCTCTACAGACTCCAATAATAAATTACTGCTATTTAGTTTGGCACAGTGGTTAAGAGTGGATTCTGACAGTATACTTCCAGTATCTGCCCTCAGTTTTCTTCCCCTTTGCCCTGAAGGTAATATAACTCCCATACACCTTCCTCATAGAGCTGTCATAAAGATTAATGAGATAACAAATGTAAAGTGCTTGGTACTAGGTTGGCAGACTGATGGCTTAATAAAAATTAGATATCATTATGATTACCTGCATATTTTAGGATTCTAATTCTTTCCTTACGTCTATTCTACATATGCTTGGACAACTTCCTCCCACTCATAAATCTCTTAAGCCAGCATCCAAGTCACCCAAGCACCCAGGTTACTCACCTAACAAGCAGCATCTTTACTAGAGGGAGATGTTACCATACACATAAACTCTATATAATAAAATGATTTTATCACAGGATTTGGTTTTCCAGAATAGGTTTCATTTAGTGATCAAACTGATTCTTTCAATTAATGCAGAGAGGGTTCCTGAAGTCTCTTACACAAAACAGTATGATATCTCAATACAATTTTTGCCTTTCGTTAGTAATTAAAGCCTCTCTGACATAAATAAGGTAATTTAAATCCTGCCAAATATTTTTGGCAGCTATCAACTATGTGTAATATAGAAAACAGGTGTTTCTATATTTAAGGAGAAATTACTCTTTATTTTTATGTCTAACTCTAGCTTAAAAGTTTTTAAGAAACAATTATCAGAATAGAAAATACTACTACTTATAAACAACTAGAAAAACGTGTATGTCTAAAAACACAAAAATCACTAAGCAAAGTATGAAACAACTCCATGGAATATAATATAATGCAGCTATTGAAATGATTATAAATGGCTATGATAAACTGTTAAGAAAAAAAATAGAAAATTATATACATTTCCCCACTTATGACTAATTTTTAAAAGTTATGTAAAAAATTAAGGTAGTGAGTTTATGGGTAAATAAATCTACATAAACACACTGGAAAAAATTAATTATATGGAATCACTCACTTCCCAAGTATAGAGATACGTATTACTATACCTAGCAATGTAATCCTCAAGAGGTACAAAGAGTTTAATATTGTAAAACCATTTTTTTCCTATGCTAATTTTAGGATTGCTAATCACTTTTTCTTCTCAGCAAAACAAAACAGAAAAAGGCAAAGGTTTCCTATAAGAAGGTAAAAAAATATACAAAGGAAAACAATAATTAACTACTGCTATTGTCCATATATAAATAAAATGTTTCAATTTTTATTTAAATGTCTACAGAAAGCCTTTAATAGTCTAAATATTAAGAATACAACTAAAATAAAAACTTGCTTTCTCCAAAGAAGCATGTCTTTGATCACTATCCTTTGCTGTTAATCAAGCTGCCATGGACCCCTGATACCCTTCCATAAGAGGCACTCTCTCGGGATGTTCATACACATGAAGTTTATTTAAACACTATTGTTTTAAAGAACACCAACTTACACCAATTATTTATTAAAGAACTCAATCTGTGTTGATAATTTATAAACAGAAGAGATAATTACTGAGATGAACTTCCTAATCTGAATGACTTTCTGTTCCGACAGCACAAAGATGGCCATTTCAACACTACAGGAACACTAGATGCACTACCTCCCCATTCACAGACTGTCTACGGAATAATTAGAGCACTTCCTGTCCCCACTACTTGAGAGGTAGCATTGCACAGACATCACACGACCAAGGAGCATGAAGTGTTCTAGTCCTGGCCTTGCCAACTTTTCAAAACTATTTTAACTATGGGAAAATCATTTAACCTTTATTTGCCTCAGTGTCCTTAATCAAAAGATAATATTGTCCAGCTCACTTGTTTTGATAAACCAAGATAATTTAATTAAAAGCACAATGCAAAAATCTCCAAGGGGGAAGCTCCATCTACCTAACCTTAACGTAGTTTAGTGAAAATTTAATGATTCTGTTTTCCTGAGTTTCCTTAGATCTACAATGAAATGTAAAGTTTATAGACACAGTAACAGAAATAATTATACTTGTTCTAAAGAACAGCCTTAGAGCTATAACATTATGTTCTTAGCATCAGAAGGTGCTATTCAGATAAAACTATGCAGCATACAGAAACAAGTGGTAATAAGACAGGTATATTTCTGAAGGAAAGAGCTACAGCTAGGATAAAGATAAGAGAAAAAAGAAACAAACATATTAACATGAGAAAACTTTCTTTGAAGCAAGAAAAAGAAAAGCATAAAAATGAAGAACCAAAATGACTTTATTTACTCAAGGAGAAAAAGTAAATTTATTCCTATTGTCTACTACTTCATAACTTTTGTAGCTTCAATCATTTAAACACATTTATGTTTTTAATGTTACATCTGTAAAATAAAAGAGCAACTGACTTTATTTTAAGGGTTCCAGCATCCCACAGCCAAAAGCAAATAGTGCCATCTGCCCCAGTAGAAGACAGGTATCTCTTTGAGCCACTGCACAATGGTGAGAACTGAAAAACAATCAAAGGAAAAAAATATCCTTAAAAGAAAAGCGACACAGTCCAAATAATAAACTCATTTTTATCATACAAAGAGCAGTAATAAAAGAATTAGAAAACGCCCAACATTGACAAAAGTCATGACTACCAAGTTATTTAAAGCCATATATTTATAAAGAAAGCAGAAATATTCCTTTTAGTAGGCTTTATACAATGAATTATAAAAATGACTTCTTAAAATTTACTTTAAATTACAACTAAAAAAGATGTTACAAAGATTAAAAAAACTACCTGTAGTGACGTTATAGATGCACTGTGACCCTGAAGAACAGCCAAAGGTGCACATGTTCGAAGACACCAGACTCGGATCATTTTATCACAACTTCCAGCTGCTATCATGGTATTCTCATAGTTTACAGCCATGTCTGATATTTCAGCAGCATGTCCTCTTAAAGTAGCTAACAATCTTCCATCATCTGTTGCCCAGATTTTCACAAGACAGTCATCAGAACCCTTAAAATAAGAATGAATATTAATAGAATTAACTATAAATTTTCATTCAAAATCTTAACACAGATAAAGAACTCATATCCTTATGTCCACAAGTTTCCCATCATTAATCTTCAGTTAAGCATACATATAAAGTCACCCAAAGCCAGTTATATGAAAAACTTTTTCTCTATGGAGTTAACAAAAATAAATAACTTGTTTACTCTGTAACAGCAAAATAAGCTCAGGGAGAAATACTGTAAAACATACAGTGTATTCTATGAATAATTATATTTGCAGTAAAAATGAACATTTCAATATCACATAGTGAAAGCAGAGATTAGAACTTCTAGGCTTTATTTTTATGTTTCTTAATTCTCTAATTTTCCTTATTCATCTTACCGCCAATATTGTATTCACAATCCCTATATCCCCTTATTTTTCATTAATAAAAAGTTCTCAATATACAAAAAAAATAGAGAATATCATCACTAACCCCCATATAACCATTTCCCAGATTCAAAATTTACCAATAGGTTTCAAAGGCAGCATATATTAAAATTTTTTACAACCTCCCAATCTAATTCTTTTAAGAAAGCACCACTGTATCTGACATTACTCAGAGGACCTACAAAAGTGAATGACACAGACAAGTTAGTTCCTTCATACTGACAACAGATACGGTGTATCGTCTGATCAGAGTATTAACAGAACAACCCTAAACCAGACTCTGCCAACGCTACCTATAACACTCTCAATTAACTATTAGACCAATTCTTCCAACTGAGCTTTGAAACAAATTAAATGTGTTACCAACCACTAAAGACTAGTAATGAAAGTTAACTTTGGTAAATTATCCATGTTAAAATCTGGTATTACCATCATGTTCATTTAATCTCAGGCTCTTCATCTATAAAGCAAGGAGGTTAAATTGGATGATCTCTAAGGTTCTCTTTCCTTCAAAATTTGGTGATTTATGCATTCATTTATCCATCTGCCTTGCAATTACATATGTGCCAAAAACACTGGAGATACCAAGGATAAGATATAAAGACACAGTATTCCTGTCCTTATGAAGCAAAGCAGAAGAGCGTAAATACAGTAACACGTCCTAAGTGCTATACAGATGACATCCAAACAAGGGAGCAGACTGTTCTTCCTATGAGGTGGAGGGGTAAGATCTGAAAAGGAAACCAGAAGCAGTGACCCTCAGACAGTCTTATGCATGAAGAGGTAATGTAGTATAGTATCTTAGAGCACAGACTCCAAAATCAATGTTTGGGTTCATGACCTACTATGACTACTTTTTAGATGCTTGACCTTCAGGAGGTTATGCATGCTTCCTGTGCCTACTTATTTGTATCTACTTCATAGGGTTTTTGCAAAAATTGTAAGTAAATGAAGGTGGGGTGCCTGGTACATGGTAAAAAGCTATATATAACTATCTACCTACACTACTTTTGTGGGTGGTACTATATTTACTCTCAGAATAAAATCAGGGAAAAACTGTTAAGAACCTTTTATGGTATATTAAGAAATATGGTGGGGACTAAATGGTAATGGGAAAAAAAAATACAATGAAGATTAAAAAAATAAAAACTATTAAGCATTTCTAGAAAAAAAAAAGAAGTATGATATAAAATGGGGACCACTTGTAAATTACCAAGGAGGACAGTATCAGGATCAGATATATGGTTTTCAGAGATCATCCTGTCATTAGTGTAAATCAGGCTAAAAAACAGAAAACCAGTTGAAAGTTATTAAAATAGTACAGGCAGGAGAGAATAAGTGAGAAAACTGAGATTATTATAGAAAAGAAAGATCAGAAGGCACTAATAGAATCTCTGTTTGGAAAATTAAAGAAATGGGGATTATGTTACTACTATCTAAGGGATGTAAAGAATCAGCTATATTAGACTATGACTTCCAGAAAGCTGGTTTACTGGGCACATGGGAAGTATACAGGGTATTTGTTTAATTTTAAAAAATGGTTTTAAAGCGTTCACTTGACTCTCAATTTCTCTAAATTCCATAAATTAAGTCAGTTTATTCACTTTCTATTATTTAAGGCAATATTTGGTTCTGACTTACATTCACAACAAAAATTAAAAGTATTCCAATAGACAGAATATATTAAAAAAGTAAAATCATATCATTACATTAGGAATCACAGTGCTACTGTAATTCATTTGTTCTTATGTAGCTTTGTTAGACTTTGCTTTACATTCTTTAGTAGAAGGTGTTTCACATGTTTTTCATATTAACAAACAGGAAAAAAAAAAAGAGCTTTTTTGACCAAAACTTTACTGAAAGAAACAGTGGCAACCTGTGGTCTAAGAATCAGCCTCCAGCGCCTTTTCACCAATTAAAATCTAACAAAAAGACCCACTATATTCCTACTGAATTCTTATTTAGTAATCTCATCAATTTAATGTCACTTTATAATTTTGTTCTATTTAGGCAAATAACACTGTAAAAAACAAAACAAAAAACCCAAGACCAAAAAACACTATGCACATTTTCATCTAGCGTGTATTATCCCAATTAACTTCTCTTTTCTTCCATTAAATTGCAGGAGAGAAATCTTTGTCACTTCAAGGAAATTTCTGTCCTTTGAAGGAAACATCTCATCACTATCCTCCTTCCATGATCCTATAGTGTGCTATCTCCAACCTCATCCCTGCTCCTCAGAACTGGTAGAATTTCATACAGAAATATAAGGCATCCTTAAGCAATTTCTAGACCACATATCATTACTTGTGATCATTAATTTATTTTAATGGGAATGTGAAACTAAAGATGATCTGACAAATTCAGCTAAGTTATTTTAAAATGACTATCAGAAATATAAATACACTAAATGACTGAAAAGGACTGAAGAAGAGAAGAAAAATTAACTTTACTGGGAAAACATTTTTAAAAGCACTATAAATGTGTTTAAATCAAAGGTAAAAAGGACAAAATTCTTTTTAAAAAGACCAAGCTGTAGGGTAGAATTTTTTAGAACAGGCGAACTTTCTTTCCACAAGCCTACCTCAAATCTCAGTACAGTCAATAATAAACCAAAGAGTAGGACATTATAGTCTTTCAATTAAAATGTTTAAAAAGAAAGAGTTGTGGACATTAAAATAAAAGCAATGTTATATTAATGGTCAAAGGGATGAGATCAACTATATTAGCATGGAGGGTTGGCCTTGGCTAGGAGGAAGACCAAGCTAGGAGGTTTCTAAGATGTGTGAAGGCAAGAAAGGTATAATAGAGCATTTTTAAAGTAAACAATAAAGAAATTAGATGATTCTAACCTTAGTATATAAAACAAATATCTGAAAATTATTTACTAAAAGGGGGAACAGGAAACAAAAAAAGGAACCCAGAAAAGTAGTTCAGAAATATGAAAAAAAAAGCAGTAAGAAAAAAAGTAAAAACAAACAACAACAACAAAAAAAAACAACTATGAACAACAGTTGAAAGTCTTGATAAAATTAGATAGTGTGCTTTTAGAAAAATCTCACTGACAGTTTTTTCCACAAAGCTCCAAGGCCTAGGAGAAAACAAAGTAGTCACTTTTTAGTAACAGCAAGATACTGGTAGGATTGTGGATTGGCAAGGTAAAAAAAAAGCTGGGAGAACAAAGTGAAGTAGAAATAATAAGAAATTCAGCTGGAAACATTTTATTTAAGAAAGATAACAGAGTATTTTTTAAATGCCTGTTAAGGAGTTTTGGGTTTAACAACAGTGAGGTGACTACAGAAGAATTTTGAGCAGACAATACATGGTCACTATACTACATTAGCAACAATGTTTTAAGAAATCCATGAGCTAGCTAGGTACAAAACTGAAAATGCTTTTTGGAATTCATTTTTAAATCAAATTAGAATATTAAGCTAGTGTTTAATGCCAAGCAAACAGACAGCAATAAATCACTAGCTTCACTTTTCAATAATGTAAAACTCTTTTAATGATTGCCAAAGTGTGCTCATTAATGTTACCACTTGTCTATGTCAAACCTAGCATAAACTGAAAAAAACTAAAATAATAAGAATGTGTAGTTTTAATTTACTTAAATCCCTAAACATAATGTTACAAAGACATCTTGTCAATGCAAAGACAAAACCAAGGAAGGTGGAAAAAAGTACCTTTTCTCTATCCTGAAAACAACAATGTAGATATTTGTGAAAAGGCCTGGTAAGAAAGGGTGAAACTTAAATAAATCTTAAATTTGCCTAAGCATATAAATTTAGCTTTAAGTATCCTATAAATCTGCTTATTCCACCACACCTAAAGAAGCTATGCACACAATGATAAAAACTTGTGTGCTCCTTATCTGCCTAGGACAGAAAAAGAAAACTGAACTGGACACTTACTCCAGAATCACTGTTATTTCCTTTAATACTTTTAAGGAGACTATGTGGCATCAATGACTTTTTCTTCCAGCACTAAATCTAACACTGTGGGTAACTCCTTTTTTTTTTTGGTCTACCACCCCCAAAATTTCCTATTTTTTGAATCCCCTTTGTAAACTGCAAAGCTTCTTCAAAATAATGGGGGTTTTTTGAGGCAAAATTCAGATAAATAAAAACAAATACTGACATTCTCCATAGATAAAGTCTAGCATACAGGGAATATCTAGTACCCATCTGGCTTTGGTAAGTCTGGTGAGGAAAAGTTCCACAGGTCTCTGTGACATGGCTGTCTACTTTGTCATACACTTGGGTATTAAAAATCTCCTTAAACCAAAAAAAAAAAAAAAAAGTATGCCATACCTATTACTCTGAAAACATCACAAAATACCTTTAGATATGGGCCTTAGAATCACTTAAATTCTATGCAGAGACTAAAGCAGAACCTAAAGGCTATACTCGCGAATTTTTATAATTTCTGGAAGGCAAGTTTTAAACTGTTTAATTAAACTATTTATTTCTGTATTTATTTATTTAAAGAAAAAGCTAGAAATGAGAAGTGACAACTATGTAAACTGTTCAATAAAAAGTATAGGATGGAGCTCAGTGGATTGAGCGCTGGCTGGCGAACCAAAGGGTCGCCAGTTTGATTCCCCAGTCAGGGTACATGCCTGGGTTGCAGGCCAGGTCCCCAGTGGGGGGTGTGCAAGAAGCAACCATACATTGATGTTTCCTCTCTCCCTTCCCCTCTCTCTAAAAATAAATAAATAAAATCTTTTTAAAAAAATTTAAAAGTACAGGATGGCGCAGTAAATGACAAAAAATTTGTTGACTTCGGCAAGCAGAAAAGTGCATACATTTGGAAACAGTATAGCAGGTTACTTCTCAGATGGCCTAAAAATTAAAAAGTAGATCAGCAAAACTTTTCATAAGAGCCAATCATAAAGACCAACCAAAGATTACCACTTTGACATGAAGACAGAAGAAATTATGTAATTTCTAAACTTACATCTTAGAGAATTTGGTATTCCTTGGCAGAAGCAACAAAGAAAATTCTAATTTCTCTTGCTATAACTACATAGCTTTGTAAGTCAGATTTCACCTCTTGGTGTCATTAGAACAAAGAGAATTAAATGTTTAAAACACCATGTATTCTACAATGTCATTTTCTTATTCAAGCTAAAAAGCACCCTGGTCTTCAGGCAGCTAAAAATTGCTTACAATTTAAATTTAGTTCAATGTTTTTGTTTTTCAAGAAAAGGCCACTGCTTTCCTTTCTTACCAATCAATCAGATGAATTCATTTCCCTTACAAATTACCCTAAACTTCACTGTCAATAATTTCAACACATGCTCAATTTTTTCACTCCCTGTCCACCTAAACCACCAATGACTAAGCTAGCATCAAGCTAATCATCACTTGCTCTGATCCTAATCCCAAGATGCCAAGTACCATTATGAAAAATAAGATAAGCATACTAAATCTCCAACACTGCAAATTCAAAAATCCACTATGTATTATATTAGGGAGGTTAAGGCTAATCAACAATCTTTTTTTTTTTAACCCCTAACTGGTCTCTATTCACCACTCTTTTCCTATTACCAGGCTTTATCTCTCATGTCTACAACCCAGTCCCATTTCCTAACCAAGACTCTTAGCAGATAAAGTATTCCACATTGACAAGTAGGATCTATTATTCATTGTGAACCTAATTAACTATCTTTCTAGTCAAAATAAGCTGCTCTTTATACATCCCATCTTCATCTATTTATTCATCTATCCATCCTCCTTAAAGACCACTGCATATCAATTATCTCCTCTCATCTTTTAAGTCTGCTCTCCTAGTTCCTTCCCCTCGACCCACACAATTTTTCAGTTATCTTCCTATAAATTACCATACTTTAACTCACCCTTCCATTATTAACTTACTGAATATTCACCATCATTCCTACACTACCTCTCATGCACTTTTAAAAAATAATTTTGAATTTCAAACTTAGTTTTTAAGAATAGCACCAATGCCTTCCATATCTCCGTCACCCAGATTTGTCAACTATTAACAATTCACTACATTTGCTCCATCATCACCTTTCTACCCTTCCTAGCTCTCCATATAATACACACACACACACACACACACAAACACACACACACACACACAACCATTAGTCTTTTTCTATACCACTTAAGAGCAGGCTACAGAGTTGATGCCCCATCACTTCTAAATATCCCAGGGTGTACATATTTCTCTAAAACAAGAAAACTGTCATCAATCCTCCAGCCCCATACAAATTTTGTCAACTATCCCGAGAAATGTTCCCTTTTCCTTTCTGCCAGGATACCGTATGCCAACATGTTATATTTCAGTTACACTGTCTCTTCGGTCTTCTTCAATCTGGAAGGCTTTCTGTTTTATGTCCTCAGGAATTCATAAAGAATACTGACCTGTAATTCTGTAGGATGACTCCTGACCCTCAGTATGTTTAATGTTTCTTCATAACCAGACTCAGGTCATACTGACTTGGTATCCTACAGAGAAAACGCTGTATTTTTCTCAGTGCTCAATTCAGAGGACACATACTGTTAAGCATCCCACCACTTGTAAACTTAATTTTGTCATGTTAGTTATTTCCAAGGTTTCTACCCTGTAAAGTTGCAGTTTTTCCCCTTTTAATTGATTAGTATCTTTAATTAAATAGTATGCTGTGGAAAAATTATGCTAAGATCTTCAAACCAAGGGCCTTTACCAGCGTTAGCCTTCACTGATGACATTCAAATGAATCAACCACCAGTATGATGGTTTCTAACCCACTCTTCTTTCTAAATTAATAGTTGGCATTATACTGTAAAGAATCTTCCTTTCTCACTTATTTACCTATTTAAAGCAGTATATACACTCATGGATTTCTACGTTAGGCAGTGGTAATAAAACAGTCAAGGTCTCTGTCCTCACAGAGCTTGGTAAAAGATAAAATAAAAAATATTTAAAAAGTAAGAGTTTCAAAGAATAATATTATAGGAAAAATACAGTAATGAGATAGATAACGATGGAGTATGGGGAGGGATGGTCTCTAAGAAAGTGGTAAATGAACAGAGAACTGCTAATAAAGGAATCAGCCAAAGAAATGTTTTGGAGAAGACAATTCCAGGCAAAGGGAACAGCTCATACAAAAAGTCATAAATGGATTTTGCAAGTTTGCAGTACAGTAAAAGACCAGTGTAAATGAAGCACAGAAGGGAATCTGTCCCACAGATATTTGCATATATCTCCCCTAATAGAGTCTAAGTTTCTTGCAACAAAGGACATCATTCTTTTCCCTCTAATTGACTGGCTGATCCATTCATTTGTTGTAGGCCTACTGTATGCACCGGATACTCTGTAAAGCACTATAAATCTAAAAAGGTTAAGAAAGACTGTTTGCTATTAGGAAGCTCCTAACTTAGACATCTAAACAAATTTATTGCAACATAGTAGGAAAATACAATATAATGGAAGTATGAAGTTCAGTGGTAGTACTCCATATTCAGAAAACAGCCTTTTTTATTCAATTGTCAAGCTTTTTGGAGTACAAGTCTGCATTAAGTCTTAATTTTTCAATTTCTAATCCCTCCTCAGTGCACTGCAATCTCACTCCTATTCCCAATACTAAAATAATACACTTTTCTTTTTGGTCAAGGTTACTAATGGCCTTGCCAAATCCCAAAGATGTTTTTTAAGTTCTAATTTTATTTTAGGTCTCCATCTCTCATGAAATACTAATCCTTTGGCTTTTAAAATAATACACTTTTCTTTTTCATTTTTTTCTAGCATCTTAGGCAGCTCTTTCTCAGTCTCAGTTACTGATTCCTCTCCTTGTCTTTGGTCTGCTTTAAAGGGTGAAGTTTCAGCCTTCTTGTTAGATATATGTAAGGTAGTATAGTCAATTTCCAAATTCAATGATTCCCGAGCTCAATATTCTAACCTAGATCCCTCTCCTGAGCTCCTACTGCCTTCTGAATTTTCTATTTGGCTAGCCACATGGATATCTCAAATTCAACATGTCGCACCCTCACAAAACTTCTCCACCTAAATTGCTACACCACAGTAAGTGACAGAATTTTCTAACCAGGCACACAAGTTAAAAACACATCATCCTATAATGTTCTCTATTAAATCCTCCCTACATTCAAATGAATCTCTTAAATCCCTAGAGATTCTATTTTTAATCTGCTAATTCCATACCTACTTCCACTGTAGCTCTGTTCAAGCCCTGATAATTTCTTTCATGGATCACTGCCAGAACCACTCCTCTGTATATAGACTTAGTTTCAATCCATCTTCTTTAATAATGCTGAAGGGGTCATTAAAAAGAGAAATTCTACTCACTTTTCTGTCTAAATCTGTCATGTTCTCTTTATGGCCTTAGAAAAGAAACCCAATCCTTCATGTCATAAAAGGACATTGATGATTTTGTCCCCCACCAACATCCATAACTCTTGCTTAACGATGATCCATATTTATTCTTTGCCATATCCCATAATACACAATTGCATGTTACATTCTCCCAAAGTTTACAAATATCTTTCACTAAGTCTGCAATATCTTGCTCAATTGAGGTGTCACTTCTCAAGTAAGCTGCCCTTACCATCTCCTGCTACACAATGGATTAGATGCCTCTCTCCTGTGATAGATACCTCAGTATCTTGTGCAGTCTCTATGTCACATTATATCAATATTATCTGTTGACCATCTGTGAACTCTCCAAGGACACATATTATGCTTTCATTTCTGTATCTTAAGTGTTTTAGAATAGTGTCTGGCTCCTAAGACTTAAGTCTGTTAGAAGAATGCATAACCACATAGTCTTCATTATAACTTACTACATTTATGAAAATATTTTATGCTCTTCTGCCTTAATTTGAAAAAAAGAGACATTTTGTTTTTGGAAAAAAGGGGGGAGAGATGACCTTTTTACATGATCCTCAACATACTTTTACTTTTGGTGAATGGCTTACTACTGAGATGATTCATTAACTTTACTTTTCTTCAGTAAATATTATTTGAGGCAATGGTTCTGAAACCAAGTAAAAATAATTAAAAACTAAGAGAGAGAATTAAAAAGCAAACCTAACTTGGTAATTGTGCTATCTCCCTCCCTGGGTTATTCTCATTAATCTACTGGGAAATATCCATTATTAAAATATTCTAGTACAAAATACTGGTAAATTTTCCTAATAATTTCACTTATCAATTACAATGATTTAAGTTTAAATTTTGTACAGCATTCATAAAAAAGACTTTAGTTGGGTAAAAAAATAAAATGGATAAAATTTATTTAAATCTATCTATAAAATTAATACCAGCAAGTAAAACTTAACGACTGCTTACTGCGTATCTTGTTCTATACTAGTAACAGAAGTATATCATATAATCCCACAAAACTTGGGTTGGTATTATTATTATCTATTCTCCCACTTTTTTTGAAATGAGACACTGGCGATTAAAGGAGTGAGGTTATCTGTCCAAGCTGTACTGCTAGGAAGTGGTAAAGTTGTGAGCCTTCTACTGCCAAGCTGATGCACTTAAGCACAGTGCTATCTAAACTGCTTATAGCTGTTCCTACTCAGAAAGACTCAAGAGAATTAGTTCCCTGGGAAAAGTTTTTAAATATCTCTACACAAAAACCTTAGTAATAAATGTGCAAGGTCTTAAGATACCAAATACATAAATGGGAAATACTGGTTGGTCTTTCATGATCTACTATTATCTTTAAAGCCTTATTATATCAGCTTTCAAAACTGATTCTCAAAGCATTAGGCAGTGGCTAGTGTGTTCCCAGTGGAATGAGGGAACACCCAGCAGCCATGTGACTTTATAAATTATTATGAACAGTGAAAACATATTTACACTAACCTAGGATTTGAGGAAAATCATAAAAGTACAAGAAAATTTTAAATAACAGTACTCTCATATATTTGCATTTCTATTCACAAAGAAACACTTTGGAATCTGTTAACTGCAAATCACCCATAAAAAATTACAAATGACTCTGACTTTGACACTTTGCAAATTATATCACATATGTAAAATGTCAAGATTTTTAGACTCTTGGTGAGACCATATAAAATAACACAGTGATAACTTTTCCCCTTTATTTATACATCTTCAGCAAAGAAAAATAATCTGAAAGCAGATCCCTCTTCATATATTGTTCCTGCTCCCCAAATTGAGTGCTCTTAAAGTAGGAATTACACATTTAGAACAGGGACTACAAATTTTTTCTGTACAGGGCCAGATAGTAATTGACTTAGGCCTTCTAGTCATAAAAACTCAACTCTACTATTGTAGTACAAAAGCAGCCACAGACAATATACAAACAACCGAGCACGTCTGTTTGAATAAAATTTTATTTCCAAAAACAGGTGGCAAGCTAGATTTGATTCACAGAAGTAGTTTGCTAACCGCTAGTTCAGAATGGGGCTCTTCTAACTCAATACCTGCCACTCTGGCTAGACTTATGAGATAGCAAAAGAATTATTATTTCACTCCATCTTCCCTAAAAAATTGTAAATTATGGGCCTAGTTCAAATCAAAACACGCATAATGCTTTATAAGGTACAACAACCAAATGCTTACCATCCCTATTGTTTTTAAGAAAGAATTCCCACAGGTACTTTACAAACATTAAAAATTAAGCAATTATATTTTTTTATAATCTCAATGCAATGGCATAACTTTATACTCACTAAAACGAGGTACAAACACAATGTAATGCTTCTTTCTAATTATTTCAGTTTATTATTATTTTTAAAAGAATTCTTTTAAACATTAAAAATGATACACTTACTTTGTTTTGGGAGCTGAATTTAAAAATTAGTATACTAACTTAAAGCTAAATGTAATTTTCTATTACTCTTTGAGGGCAAATTATTGTTGCAGATATGTCAAACACCTTAGCAAATAGATATACCTGTTCTTCACTATGAAAATCATAATGTCAGAAAATTTTTTAAAATTTCACTTTTATGTTACTTCACAAAGAACAATGGAGGAAAAAAAGGAGGGAAAAGGGGTGAATTTTAAGGTACGAAAAATGACCTACAAATGCTAGAAATGGATCAGAACCAGGGAAAAGATGTACACATATTTCCTACATCCTGCTGTTTAGCTGTTTTATATATATTGAGTGAGTACACAAGTAGAGAAGTAGATATAAATAAATCTCAGTTTATAAGCATGTTTCCTTAAATGAGGAATCTATAATTGTCTCAACTGTGTAAAATTCACAGCTGCTCTCTTCGAAGACAGAAATAGGGATTTCCATTTTAACTTCTATTTGCTATTTTCTTATTATGCCAAAAGAAATTAAGAATATTGTGAATAAATGCACTACCTTCAGCTCACAGGGTAGTATTTAATTACAAGTACAACCTATTAGTGCAGTAAGTATTACCCTTAGTGGATATAATAGTTAAGGTGCCTAAAAATAAACTGAGAAATTTCCAAAATGTTCTCACTTAAAGCTCAAAAGCTGTGCTTCTCTCTATTCAACAAAAAAGAAACAATAAATAAATAAACCCAAAGGGTCTCTTGGAATATATCATATATATTAAAGACTGAGGTGTTACGAAGAAAAGGTAATACACAAAGCCTGTTAGATATGTTCAGGATTTTTTCTATCACTATTTAAAGGAAAACTCCCCATAGACTAGTGAGTGGTTTTCTACAAATAATTTTAAAAGACACATTTAGTAATCTCCTCTAATATGCTTAACACATTTTTGAAATGCCCTTGGTTTAGAATTAAAATTATTATATTTTACAAAATTTCAAACTGCTTATTTGTTTTAATGCTGGGACTTACACTTATCCATAACGTAGGACTATAATATAGCTGTGACTGTGGTATAATATGTCTTTCAGGAATTTTCCAAACTTGGATAAAGTCCAGCCTTAAGTAAAATGTTCTGTTTCATAATTTTTTAAAAAAGATTTTATTTATTTATTTTTAGATAGAGAGGAAGGGAGGGAGAAAGAGAGGGAGAGAAACATCAGTATGTAGTTGCCTCTCACACACCCCTAAGTGGAGGCCTGGCCTGCAACCCAGGCATGTGCCCTGACTAGGAATCAAACCAGCAACCCTTTGCTTCACACGCTGACACTCAATACACTGAGCCACACCAGCCAGGGTAAAATCTTCTGTTAATAAGCTAAATTACCTGAATTTCCAGTTTTTCACTAAAAGAAAACACAAATGTTTCACCTGAAGTTCAACTATAAATGTTTCTTCAATTCCACATATGAATTAAGGTATTTTAAAAATTACTTACAGTAAATATCCGTCTGCCAGTTCTATCAAAAGTTACGCAGTACACAGACGACAAGTGTCCAAGAATTCGTTTATGCATTTTCATATGCTGATACACTGCGGTTGGAACAAGTCGCTCAAGCCTGTATTTCCCATTCAGCCTCCTTGAAAACAAAGTATCCGCTACCAAGAAAAGGGGAGGAAATATGTATAATTTAGAAATTATTTTTTTATATTATCAACTTTTAAGAGTTCACGTATTCTAATTTGTCATATATTGGTAAAAATAAAAATGCTTTCTAGTGTACATGGTTCCTAGTTAAGTCTACAAAAAGTCAAAAAAACAAATTATTTCACCTGTAATACACTGAGTTATCCTCATTTTATAAAGAAAATTCAGTTAAAAGACCTGTTTAAAGTCACGAAGTAAATAAGGAATGAAGCTAGAATTTAAATTCAGACTTCCCTACTCTCTGGCTAATGCTCCTTAAAAACCAAAATAATTTCATGTGATATTATTTTTTTAAAAGGTCCCTATGAAATAGATTTTCTTACAAAAACGATTAAACTGGATCCATTAATTTCTAGTTTTCATCATCCAGAAATTCAGGAACACTCTAAATCTAACACGCCAAATGATGTTTTAAAAAACTTTGCAAAAAATGAAAACAGAGGAATAATTCATTGAATTACTTTAAAAAATAAAAATTAAACTTGCCAAACAACTGTATGATGATTTCTTCTCCAAAGCCTATTTGCTCTTTTCTCAACTCATCCATTTTAACCATTTTTCAAGATATTACTGAAATTCATCTCTAATCCCAAAGCCTGATGTCCTGACTCCAGCATCAAATGCTCTCTTCCATCTAAATTATGACTGTACTTATCTTCTATAGATAATTATGGACAAATAAGGTTTTCAGTAAACATATGCTGAATGATCAGTGGGCATATTATTCACCTACAGATTATCTTTTAATAGAAGGCTTCTTTTTTTGACTGTGACTGCTATCTAGTAAACACTAGGATGGATAGTATGCACTATAGTTTCTCACTTGAATTTAGTCCCAAATATAATTAAATATGTACACAAAATACTATTTAACCTAGACTTAGCATCTAGCAGTTATGTCCTAAAATTGATGAAATACAAGTATCTCAGCTATATTGTATAGAATATCAGTATTTATTGTTTTATCCACATATGATAAATGTATATTAAAAATATTTGTATACTTGAAAGCAAAAAAACAATCTTGAAGAATGGTAAGGAGGTATGTAGAAGAATGGTTTGCAAGTTCTAAAGCAATAATATTTCAAGAAATAATTACATTATGCTAATTTGTTCTTTTACTACTTCCATCATTTTATATTCCCATAAGAGTATCTCTCCTGCTAGGATAAAAGTTCTATGCAACAATATGTCAACATCTAAAAATATCCAAAAGATATGGTTCAACAATTGAGAATTAGCATATTTAGGCTTAAACTAGTTATATAGTAACTTAATAGTGATTCAATAAATTTCTAATAAGCTCTGATATATTTCTCCTTATGCACAGAAATGGCTGGTAAAAGACATCCTCCAGCTTTTTGGCTCCAAGTTGATTTAGAGAAGGAATCACACAGAACCAGACATCAATTGTTCTGCCAAACAAGAAAGCAAATGATGTTTATCCAAATACTAAGAATCAATGACAATTCAGGCTTACCTGTCTGTTCTGTAAGAAAGTAATGACATAAAACACAAATACTGACAGTGTTACCAAGATATAGTTTAATTCCCTCCATCCAAAATTTAACAAAATTCTCAAAATGTCAGATTTTACTAAAATATTTAACATTGTCAGAATTGTTCAAAATGAATTTGTTTATAAAGACCATCTGGAACATCAAGGTTGATGAAATATTTTCTAAGCAAAAAAATACATCCCTTAAGTAAAGCGAAAAAAATGTTACTGCTCTCTTAAACACAGTTTTCACTAAATCTTTATTTAAACTGGGATTAAATCTTCATTTTCATTTTGGGAGTCAATTGGGAAAAAAAATCTTTTCAAAAAGTTACTTAACAGTCAACTTTGCAAGTAAAACTTTTCAGAAACATAACATTAAGTGCAATATATTTACAGTTAAAACTATATTCCACACTACCCTTTGTTCTGCTTCACTACCACTTAACTATTGAGTATCTACAGTATGACTGCACCCTAAGGGAGAAGATACCTAGCCAAGACCTTGCTCTCAAATTACAAACTTGTGTTAACAGTGCTAAAAGATATGACCTGCAGAGAGAGCAGTATACAGAGTTCCCAGGCAGTAAGTTGGTAATTCAAACTTGATACTGGAGTTAGACAAGAAAATATAAGTGTGGCTCAATAGTTAATAGTTCGACTTGAAGGGGCTGAATACAATCATGTTCATACAGTTATAGTTCAACTTGAAGAAGGTCTGAACAGATCGAACAGGCAGAGAATGCCTACAAAGGTAAAGAGGGGGTTGTTCTAGGACTCCAACTTAGTAAATTCACATTTTATTGTACTATACTGTTTGCATGTCTATCGCCCTTACCGGATCTTAAGTACCTTAAAAACAGAAATTGTCAAATATTTCCCACAGCTGAATGTAGAACCTTTCAAATAAAGCATATATAAATGAATCTTAGTTAATAATAAGATATACAAGATGGTTCAATTTAATTTATAGTTTTATGGGCAGAAAGGCAAATGGTAATTATTCATTTTCTGAAGAAGTTGTTAGACTAATTGGATTTGAGTAAAAAAGGAAATGTCTCTTGGATTATAGGAACTCCTTAAATTTTATTAAAATAGAACATCAATTTTCTAAATGAGTATAGTTAAACAGATATAAGAGGTCACAAAGGAATAAGTTCTTCATATGACATTAGAACAGTTTAACCTTAAATCAAATAGTATATATGGCTTTGGTTTAAAAGAACATTTATTTTCATAAGTATGGTGATGGGAAATACTCTTAAATTAACTCTGCCAGAGAAAATCTCTACCTTCTTCACTTGGTAAATTCTTTCTTACTCTCCGGGGCCAGTTAAAATGTAACCTCCTCTAGCAAAACTGTAGTGAATTGCAAAAGCAACCTAATTGGTTGCCTTGCAACATTACTACCCTGCTCAAAACTGCAATGCTCTTCATTGTATTCAGAATAACAACAAATTCCTTATATATCAGTCTACCAAGGACCTACATAATCTTCTCTAGTGTCACCTCTCTGACCTTACCTACCGTTACTTCCCCCATCCCTATTTGTTCTGCTCTCATTCACTCTAATCTTCCCTATTTTTCCAACACATCAGCCATGTTCCTCATTTAGAGCCTTGGCATTGGCTATTCCCTCTGACTGGAATACTCCCCGCCCACATACGGCTAATTCCTTGACTACTTTCAGGTCTTTGTATATGTCTGTCAACAAGGCCTAACCTGATCGGCTCACCGAAAACTATAACCTATTCCCTACCACCACTACCCGTAACTCCTAATCCACCTTTATGTAGCTCTTTATTTGTTCTTTTTCTGTCATTTATCACCTGATGCTACACACTTATTTATTAGTTCACTACTTATTTCCTGCCTCCCCTGCAACATATTAAGCTCCGTATGAGCAGGATTGCTCTGCGTTTTGTTCTCTGATTAGCCTAAGAGCTAATAGTGGTGCCTGGCACTTAGTGGGTGATCAATACATATTTGGTGAATTTAATGAATAAATTAAATGTTAATAAAATAATTAGGTTTAGGAATAAAAATGAAGGTTTTCTTTATCATCTGGATTATAGATGCAAAATATCTCTAAATAGTTTTTCATTTCAAAAACCCTGCTAAATGGGTTTAATTTGGAGGGAAAGGGAGAAGTAAACATGTATACTCAATTGTCTGAGTAAATAAACCAGTAAATGAAACAAACATTCCAGAAATCACTGTTATCCACTTGGAATATCAATCTCTTTAAGGTCTGAAGAGAGAAAAGGAGCAAAATAGAGACATGTCATTTGTGGCAAATCATTCAGAACAACCTTTCAAGCAAAGTCTATGTGCACAAGTACACAGAACTAATTACTAAAGAGAAACAAAAGGTCCATGATTTCCTCAAGTTAGATATAACTGAGTATACATCTAACCAGTATATTCTTATCTATTCTGAAGATACTAGGATGATAAATTAAATTTTATCACAAGTCAATTTTTCCTAGTTCACACCTAATTATTTTTCAAGAATTGATTTATTTCTCTAATCATAATACTAATGCATCAATGTTAAAAAAGAAAAAGAAAAATCTATAATTCTATCACTTAAAGCATTCACTTTTAGAACTTTGCAAAGGTACCCCTCATGAATAGCATTTTAACAGCTCTGCTACACTCTTTAATGGAATAAGATCGAGGCCTTAAATTCAAAATTTGACATTGTGGTTGACTTCAAGCAAGTTTCTCTCAACTTTAAATTCTCCAATTAGATATCTAGGAACATTTTCCACAACATACACTGCTTTCATGCTGGGTTTTGTGTGTTTTTTTTGACATTTCATGATTTTAAATCTTACATAGTCAATTCTATCATTATTTTTCCTTTCATTTGTAATTTCTTCTACTGCTTTAATATGAAGAGTCCTCCTACCAGCCAACAATATAATAAATATCCATTTACAGATTTTTTTTCTGTTTTTACTTTTCTGTTTTAAATTTCTAATTACTTAATATGGCTGGAGTTTTAGTACATATTATGAGGTGAGTTTCTAAAAATTTAGAGAAAAGATTTTTCTCCCCCAAATGATCAACCATTTATTCCAGCCTTTTCATTTACTAATCCTTCTCTACTCCATTAAGTTGTGATTAAATCATCTTATATACATGTTTTTCTACCAGGTCACTGACAACATGTCTATTCACATGCCAGTACTAAAATTTTAATTTTATACCTAATGATGTTTTAATATTTATCAGGCTATTATTCTTCATTATGTGTCCATTTTCAAATGTCTTAGTCTTGATTATTTATTATCTAATTTGAGGATCACTGAAGTTTTATAAAAAATCAATTTGTTGGAAATGTAACTTTAATTTCGTTTACTTATAAACAACTGACATCTTTCTTCCAGAAACCTGATGTTTTCTTCCTATAGCTGGGATCAAGTTTTCAATGCAAATGATTTTAGAAAGACAAACATAAAGTTACCTTAGTTTTTCTTCACTATACAAATCTGTACCATTTGAACCAAGGTTTGCAGTGAGTGGAGGGTAGCTGCTAGAAAAGAGCATCTGCAAGAACCATAGTAACTACTTATTTTAGGACATTACAAAACTACAAAATAAAATCTCTGTAAATAAGAAATAACTGAAGCAGAAGTACCATCACCCCCTTCTAAACTGTTTTTCTTTTTCTGCTAAATACTTTGTAAAATGGACAAGGACATATGGTACAGCCGCAATAAATTATCCAAGATCAAAATTAACCATTGTTTAAACAGATGAATTGGAAAAATGTTAAATTACTATGAATTAACAAAATGCAGACGTTAGATTTTTGTTAATGTTTTTTAACTGTTAATAATGGCATTTTAACTAATTTTTATTAAATTCAGTTTGTATTATATTTTGACTAATTTTATTCTGTAATTTTAGTTAGACCTGAAAAGCTCCCAGAGTTTCTGAAAATAAAAAGCAGAAGTAGTTATAATGTTTAATTGATAACAGAAAAATTCCTAAATTAAAGTACAAAAGAGTAAATTCTGGATAATCAGTGTCCAGGTTTTATTTTAAGTTTCATTAACACAAACTGTGTTAATAAAGGATTTCTAAATGTAAGATTAATAACTCATAACTATAAAATAAGAGTCTGGAAACATATAAACTAAACTACAAAAAAATATTGATAAACATGTAAGCAAGACCACACAAAAACAAATTCCAAAGTGATTTACCCTTTAGATGGGGTAATGTTTCCAGTACACTAATGATACTCAAGCCCTTTATATAAAGTGGCACAGTATTTGCATATACATACCTCCTACACATATGCTCCTGTATACTTTAAAAATCAGCAGTCCTCAACCTTTGTGGCACCAGGGACCATTTTATTGGAAAGCAATTTTTCCACAAACCGAGGTTGCGGGAGGTTGGGTGGGGTAGGATGATTCAAATGCATTACATTCAAACTCACCTCCTGCTGTGTGGCCCAGCTCCTAAGAGGCCCTGACTGGTACGCGTCCGCAGCCTGGAGGTTGGGGTACCCCCGCTTTAAATTATCTCTGCATTACTTATACCAAATACAGTGTAAATGCTATGGAAATAGTCATAGTCAAAGTACTATTTAGTAAGTAATGGCAAAAAAAAAGGTCTGTTCTTATTCACTATAGGTGCAATCATCGTAGGCCTAACTACATAGGTACATACCAGCAGGGTAACACTATTTCTCAAATATTTTGGTCAGTGGTTGGTTGAATCCAAGGATTTCAAACTGACAAATATGAAATGTGGACTGTAGTTTTCCAAACGAAATAATGCTATATCCATGACCAGGTAATACTAAATAAAAATGACCGCCCAAGTTCATCTCAAGTCCGAAAACTTGTCTATATATAATACAGTGTTGGTGATTTCAGAATTCCTATCAGACAAATATATTGCGTGGTATAAGATATTTGATAAAGTGTAAAATTTTATTCATTTTAAAGAACCACAAAAATATTCTTAAAAAAAGGAGAAATGACTGGGGGTCAAAAATAGCTATAAAATTCACTGAAACAGAAGTTATGACAAAACCAGGAGTCAAAAATACCTTGAGAAAATGGCTATGAAGAAAGAAGTCACAAGGGCTTAGAGCTAGAAAAAGGTTCTTACTAGAAAAATTTCAAGAATGTGATGGTAAAAAAAGGCTTATCTGTTGCAATTAACAATGTGGGTAAATGTCAAAGTACAATACACAATGTGGGGAGAAAAATGGCAAGAGAACACTCTTATGATGTATTGCTGGTTTGGGAAATAATGGCTAATACATACTGAGTGCTTTACAACATGCCAAGCACTATTCAAGGTGCTTTATGCATATTCTCATTTAATCCTTGCCCATCTTTTAAGGTAGGCACTACTATTATCCCCAATAAGGTAATATTCCTTACCAATAAGAAATTGAAGGACAAAATGTAACCTTCCCAGAGATGAAGCCTAGGAGCGCGCACACTCCATGCTGGCTGGGTAGGCAAATATTATAAAGACTGAAAGGAAACATACCAATGTATTAATAGCAGATAACCAGTGAGACTGACTGATACTTCAACTGTTCTCTGTTTTCCAAATTTTCTCCATTGAGCATATATTCATACTGATCGATTAATTTTTTAATTTATAAAGTATAGCTCAATCTGCCTCAAGGAACACAAAATACCAGTATGAAAAACCTAAACTGTCTGAAGAGATTAACTTATATTCAAAGACTGGGAAAAATGGGCCCACAGATAATGATGCAAGGAATTTAAGTTTATTTAATCATATAAAGGAAAAACGTAAAGATTAAGGTATATTAAAGTATCTGAATGTATATACACTGCAGAGAATAACCACTTACTATTTGACAATGGACTGAATGATATGCTACAAAGATATCACATCTAGTTTGATTTGAAAGCCGTAAAATAATCCATAGGGCCATCAATTTTGTTTGTAAGTTTTGTTTCTAATACATCAAAGATAGTTTAAGTTCAACATTATTTGGGAAGGAATCATATAAGAAAGAATTTTTAACACTTAATTTCACTACAGAGACACAACTGAAAAGCTTGTCACAATAATCTCTTTCAAGTTACTAGCCAGAAATAATCTGAGAAATAATTCAATACAGGTTGGTTTATTTCTACAGCACCTAGTCTCCATATTATCCTGCACCAGTAACTAACAACTAACCAACACAGGAACAAGATAAATAAATAACCTAACTATAATAAACAAAAGGCCCAACTTTAAAGTAGAAGGGGTTGCAATATCAAAAGAATAATCCTGTAATCATCTGTTTGTCTACAAAAACAAAGAAGGAAGGAAGGTGAATGAGAATGAAGAGTAAAGGGAAGTAATCACCTGGGCGACACAATGCCCATGAGAGTGTCTCTCATTTTACTACTGTAACTAACGTAATTATTATGCACAGTAGTTATCCTCCAAATCTCTACATAGTCAATTTTGATGGTTAGTTGTATCTCCTACTTAAAAGACTCCATGTTTTTAAGATTTAGCATATACCACAAAGATGAATAATGTCTGAAAAGGAGAACACAAATACTAACTCAAATAAAATACAGAAAGTGATGATGATTGCAAGAATTAAGCAAAAAATCATGAAACATACGTAACAAGAACTAAAAACAAAACAGGTGGTACAATTACTAGGATTGTAATTTACTATAATTGTATAATTACTTGATTTGTATTATTCTGCCTCCTCTTTCCTTCTCTGGAAACTAGTCTGATGGCACCTCGAAAAGAAAATACAATAATATAATATTTTCAGTTTTAAACATTTTATAATTCTTTTAATAAAAATGTATTTTTAAAAACTATAGTCTTGCTTTATGTCAAATATTTTAATCATTCAATTTTGAGTCAATGAACATTTATAGAGTGCCTATTTAGGCCAAGTGTGATCTAAGGGATATAACAGAAAAAAATAAAGACAAAGCACTTACCCTCCTGGAAAGTGTAGTCTAACAGGGAAGACAGACATGAAACAATGACAACAATAAGTGTCATCAAATAAAAGGTATAAGGAAATTTAAAAATATATAGAACAGGGTCAGAAATGTTAGGGGGGAGGAGATTATCAGGGAGTCAGAGTAGGCTCCTCTGAAAAACTGACATTTAAACTGAAAAAGTTCAGCCTTTTAAGAAACATTTTATTTATTTACTTTTAGAGAGTGGGAAAGGGAGGGAGAAAGAGAAGGAGTGAAACATCAATGGGTTGCTTCTTATACACGCCCTCACTGGGGACCAAACCTGAAACCCAGGCATGTGTCCTGACCAGGAATAGAAACAGTGACCTTTCACTTTGAGGGACAATGCCTAACCAAGCCACACCAGTCAGGGCAAAAGCTTGGCCATTTTTGACTGAAAAATGAACAGCAAAAGAATGTTGGTGGGAGGGAAGCAAATTCTAGGTCAAGGAAATAACATGTACAATGGTCTGAGGCTGGAAAGAGTATAACATTCAAGCAACTTAAGAAAGCTGGGTGTGGTCAGCACACAGAGCATAGAGGGATAAATGTCAAAAAAAGAGACTGAGAAGGTAGAGGGCACACTATTGAATACTTAACTAAAGTACAGTAAAGAATTTTAGACTATTTCCCAAGAACAATAAGCTGAAGGCTTGTAAGAAGAAAGAAGTGGAAGTAATATAATAAGACAGCTTTGAAGTAACTGCAGTTTTATCTCGACTTCCATGAGAACAGATAAGAAGGGATATAACTAAAAGCAAAAAGCGGATTTTCCCAAAGAAATCGGAGGTTTCCAAAAACAAAACTTCATTTTAGAAAAAATTAATCATTTTGCCAACAAGATTCTTAAAGCTTTCTCAAGAAACTGAAGATATAAATTTAAAGAACAAATATATCATATGTTATTGTTTCTGGAGTTCAGATTCTGAGGCAGAAGGCTCCTATACTGAAATCAATGCAGGCATACCGCATTTTAATGCGCTCTGCTTTACTGTGCTTTAGCTGTCGTGATTTTTACAAATTGATGGAGAGACCTTCTACCAGTAAAAAGATTATGACTCGCTTTACTGCACCAGCTGCTTTACTGCAGTGGTCTGAAACTGAACTTGGAATATCTCCGAGGTATTCCTACAAATGGACACAGGTAGTATAAGACTAAAGCACAAATGGTTTCAAGAGGCAAAAAGATGCTATATGAGTGCATAAGACCACAGATAAAATAACCAGGGATATAAAGGAGTTTTAGTTACCTCAGTTAAGTTTTATTTCCTCATAAATGAAAGTTGGGGTATTTTGCAGAGTTGTTATGAAAAGCAAATGAGACAAAATGTAAATTCAAAGATATTTTATACTAACTTCTATATTGACTGTCCTTAAACAATCAAATCCTTTTATTTATTTATTTTTTTACCCCAATGTTCATAGCAGTGTTATTTATAATAGCCAAGTGCTGGAAACAGCCTAAGTGCCCAAGTGCCCATCAGTAAATGAGTGGATCAAAAAACTGTGGTACATTTACACAACGGAATACTAGAGAGCAGAAAGAAGGAACCCTTCTTAACGGCATGGAAGGAACTGGAGAGGAATATGTAAGTGAAATAAGCCAGGCTGTGAAACACAAAATACCATATGAACTCACCTATAAGTGGAACCTTATCAACAAAACAAACAAGCAGGCAAAATAGAACCAGAGACTCGGAAATAAAGAACAAACTTAACAGTGACCAGAGAGGAAGGGGAAGGAGGAGGAGGAGGGGGATAATGGGGGAAAAAAGAAGGGTCAAGTCAAGGAACATGCATAAAGGGCCCATGGACAAAAGACAATGGAGTGGGGGCTGAGTGTGGGAGGTAGGGGGTAGATAGGGGGGCAGGGGAGAGTAATGGGGGATAACTAGGGACAACTGTAATAGAACAATTTTTTAAAAAAGGAAAAATAAATAAATAAATAAATAAAATCTCTGTTCAATGAGACTTACTTTTATAAGATGTAAGCATTTGAGGAAATCACACTGAACAGAGTTGTTTTTACTTTTAAAAAAGATTTTTGTGGGAAATCATTTTTCCCTTGCATCTTTGTTAAGAAGCTGAACAAATTACTTCTCTGTTTATATACTAGTAAATATCTACTCAGCCTGATCATGAACTTCCCGATTTCAATATGTCTAGGAATATGTTCAATCCTTAACTTCAAAGGTTCTCTGAAGAAACTCAAATTAAAAAGTCACAAACTTTATGAGGAAAATTTGTTACTTTGCTTTACTTACAGAGATATGAAACGCAACATCAAACCTAATAGTCTGGAAAAATATGTGACACAAACTAAAAGGGAAAATGGCCAATGCTTCCTAATGTCTACTAGAATTGCTTGCAAGACACATCACATGGTGTGTGTGAGTGGGATGCCTCAAAACAAATTTCATTTTACTATTTAAAAAAGAAAATAGAACACAGCTACAAGAGCAACAATGTAAACTGACCTGAAGAAATTGTCAATCTTCAGTGTCCCCTTTTCATGATCAAACATAATTCGAAAAGAAATTTAAGCAAAAGAAAAAACATATATAATGTCTTTTATATGTTTGGCACTTTGGCATAATGAACATTAACTTTATTTACCTTAAAAATCAAAAGCATGCCCCGGCTGGATGGCTCAGTTGGCTAGAGCATCAGCCCGTGCACCAAAAGGTTGCAGGTATTGATCAATCCTGGGTCAGGACACATATCTAGGTTGTGGGATCAATCCCCACTTGGGATGAATGTGGGAGGCAACCCATCGATGTGTCTCTGTCTCTCTCTCTCCCCTCCCTCTCTAAAACTGATAAAAACATATCCTCTGGTGAGGATTAAAAAAATAAATGAAAAACACATCTTAGAAGTCTCTCACAGCCACCTGTTCTTAGGGGGCAGAAAAAGCAGCAGCAGGACCAGGAGAGCAAAAACAGAGTTAAAAAAACAACCCGTGTCAAGTGGATATATGAACATCATTCTAAACTTTTCTTATCCCACCTAGTTCATCAATTACCTATGGCCTCTTCATTTAATATTTACTAATGCTGAAGAGGTGAGTCTATAAAGAGCAATAAAACAATCTCTCTCCTCTAGGTCTTAGTGGTATAGTAGAAAAAACAAAGGTATATAAGTGAATATTATTCAGGGGATAGATTAAAAAACATATAGCTACATCAGAAATTAATTGCACAACAATACAAATCATAAAACTATAAGACTACAAAAGTAGAGAATAAAAGGGTAAAAGAAAAATTCTGAAGGAAAAAATGGTTACTGAGAAAATAATAGGTTAAAATAAATATATTTAAATAATAAGAAGTAGACAATAAGGATAAAGTATGTATGAGGCAGAAAAACTGTAAGGCTAAATTGAGAATATTAAGGAAAAGTATAAATAAATAGGAAAGAAACCACAGATTATTATAATCTTATAATTTACTGAATAATGTCTACTGTTAAATTATATATACATTAAATCTTACAGGTTTGTAATAATATACAACAATCTTTCTAATTAGTAAGAAATATAGTCACATGAGGCAAAATTAATCCTGTACTCCAGAGCCTAGCACGGTGCCAGATATATTAGCAATTGCAGAATAATAAGTCAAATATAATATTGGAAATACGGCAAAGTAGAACAATGAAAATGAGAAAACAACCTTCTCTTCAAAAAAGTACTCTTCAAAAAATATTAGCAGCAAAGTAATTCATTAAATGATAATCACAGGCAGAACAGGCAGAATTAACATTTCTTGTCATATACTTCATGCCTTACTTTGCTACCTCATTTAGGCCTCCAAATAACCAGATTTGATAGTTATTTTCCCCATTTTAAAGATGAAGAAGTTGAGGGGCTGAAAAATAATTTGCTTCAGGCTACATATCTTCACTAAAGCAGGGTCAAGATTTATAACCTAATTTTTAGTGAATCCTTGTTGCCCTTTGTTCAAACCAGTTTTCTTGGAGAAAATTATAAAGATAGACAAGATCTAAGAATTCTTTTAACGTATAGGCTTATTAGCATTAACTGGATGCTTGTGTAGTAAAGTTATTTTCCAAGGCAAAGCAGTTTCTTAACACTCATACAATACTCCTTTTTATCCCCAACCACCCAAGTGAAGCCTTGCAGCAGAAGCTACAAGTAAAACAACAAAGATATGGATGTAACTAGGTAAAACAACAAAAAAGACCATATATGGATATCTTAGAGATAAAAAGTTTACTCAGATAATTCGGTAAACATAACAAAAAAAATACAAACAAGGCAATTCACAAAGATTGCTTTCATTTATTACAATCTTTTTCATAAGGCAAACATGCATTAAACAAATCTCCACATTTAACTTTAAAAACAACTTTAATGTATCTAAGTCTCTTCTGTCCTGGTCTTCCCTAGCCCATGTCATGTATTATTGAAGTAGGGTTTATTATTGTGGGCAAATAAAAGGAACATTAAATCTGAAGGCAGGCATAATATGGGTAAGAAGGTTGGAGAAAGGACAATACTAGGGATTTGTTAATACTTTTAAAGTAAACATTATTAAAGGGTATTCCAGAGGGCTGGAAAACAATGGACCACTTTCATTCTTGTCCCAAGAATAAATTCCAGTTCAATTATCACAATTTACACCATGGACTAGGAGGTAAAAAGCAGTCAGAATGGGATTTTTAAGCAGACAATAAAACTATGTAAGAAAGCACTGAGAAAAGCTCAAGAGTTGCTTCTTAAACTGTATAGGAATGGGTTCTAATAGTCCAAGTGCAATTAAATGGTTTTCACTAATAGACCTTGATTTCCTAAAAATAAGTTTCTGGATTTTTTCCCCTTACCTCAAAGCTATCCTTGGACCAAATCTCTCTCTTCTTCTAACCATCTATTCTATTTTTTACGCCCATCCACTTCTGAACTTTTCTTCTCTCACCCCAGTTCATCAATTACATCAATTACCTACTGCCTTTTCGTTTAATACCTACTAATGCTGAGGAACTGGGTTTATAAAGAGCAATAAAAGATCATCTCTATCCTCCAGGACCTAAAAGTATAGTACCAAAAAAAGATAAATAAATAGCCAAAACTACATGATAAAAGCTATAGTAGAGATAACTATAAGCAATTTATTCAGTGACGTTTAAGTTCTAAAGGGTGAAGAGACAACAAAAAAACAAAAAAAAGGGAGAGAGAGAAAGAGAGACATTGCAGAAATATTGGGCTGGCCAAAAAGTTCATTTAGTTTTTTCTGTACAATGGCTCTAGTAGTGCTTAGTTGTCTTTAACTTCATTCTAAACAATTTTGTTAGATTGTATTGTGACAGCTGTCATGTCAGCGTGCATTTAAAAAAACTTTCAAAATTCGTGAATTTTTGTGCAGTCATTTTAATATTGAAGATGAAGGAAAATACACAACATTTTTAGTATACTATGCTTTATTATTTCAAGGTAAAAAACAACTGAAATGCAAAGAAAGATCTGTGCAGTGTACAGAGAAGGTGCTGTGACTAATCAAACATGTCAAAAATGGTTTGTGAAGTTTCTTGGAACTACTGACATTTTGGCTAAATGATTCTTTGCTGTGGGGTTGTCTTATGCATCAGAAGATTTTTTAGCAGCACCTCTGGTCTCTAACCCACTAGAAGCCAATTGTGGGAGACAGTCGACACACTAAAAATATCAAATCAATAAAATTAATGGTGAAAATGAAAAATGTGCCTTTTATTTTATGGAAAAAGCTAAACAGACTTTTTTGCCAACCCAAGAAATAAAACATGTTTGGAGACAACAGGATGAAAGAGTCTGACTGATTCTAAGAACTGTCAAAGAGTTGTACAAAGCTAGAGTACAAAATACAGGTTAGGAAAAGTGGGGAAAAGTTTTGTGAGCCACATTACAGAGCTGAGACTATTCACACTTGCATTTTAAAAAATTCAGAGCAGTAATTTTCAACTGGAAGCAATTTTACACCAGGGACATGTGGGAATGACTGGAGACATTTTTGATTGTCACAACTGTGGGGGAGGTATGAGAGTGAATGGTTTGCTACTAACATTAACTGGGTATGATGCTGATAAACATTCTACAATGCACGGTACAAAGAATGTAAACCGTGTCAAGATTTAAAAAACCCTTATTTAGAAACCCTTGTGGAGCTAAATACTACGGTACAGGAATAAAACTGGAGGCAGAGAATCAGTAAGCCTATAAGTTCTAGGAGAACAGAGATATGTCCTTGTTTATTCTGCAACTCCAAAAAAATACATATATCATAACCCACTGACAGATATAAAGTAGGGACACTCAGTATTTACTTGGTAAGTGAATAAATGAAACAGAGCACCAGACATGAAGTACCAAGGCCTGAAAGGTTGCTGTGGCAATGGAAATGGAAAACAGATTCGAAAGACTAGAAGAGTATTATTGCTTTTATTTACTAGAGACTCACAAAAAAAGAGTAAAAAGTCTACAATAAAATGACTCTTAGGCTTAGAATAACTTTTAGAGAATCAAAATTTCCATTTTAGACATTTCAAAGTTTGAGACAATTGTGAGATATTTAAATAGAGGTCCAATAGTTTGCATATAGTTTGAAAAAAAGCTAAGAAAGGAAAACCCAATTTATCACTACACTGATCTTAAATGATCATCTGTGCTATGGCAAGAAGTTCAGTGAAAATGAGTAAACACTTAGTGTAGTATGGTATACTGGACTGAAAATGCTGGAACAAGAAAATATAAGTAGTGGGAAAATTTGGTGAGATATGAATAAGGTCTGGTGATTAGTTAATAATAATGTACTAATGTTGGTTAAGTAGTTTTGAGAATGTACCAGATTATAACATTAGGGAAAAATGGGTAAGGGCAAACAGGAGCTCTCTGAACTCTCTGTGCAGGTTTAGGTAAATGATTTCTTATTCCAAAATTAAAAATTTATTTAAAAAATAACTCTATATTCCAAATGTGTCAAAATTTAAATATATGGATCTATAGTAAATATTTAAATCTATCGTTTATGTTAAGAAAAGCTAAAATGTTACGGTTTTCTTTCTTTCTTCCACTGACACTTGGTAATACCACATTTACCAAGGAAAAAGCAAAGAAAATCTTTAAAGGTGCCCGGACAGAAAATGGCAAAGAGTAACCAACAAAAGAAAAATAAGTCAGTACTATAAAAGTCCATATTTTTAAGAAAATGTCTTCTGACCCACACTTAGTAATAACTTAAAATGATACACTGTATCATTATGCAGATAAACTTATGTCAAAAAGCTTAATGAATTTTTCTTTCCATTACTATCCTATTCATATTTTTCTAGCAAAGACATCCAAGGCTGTCACCAAGGTAAACAAGACATGACACTAAACTATGCCTAAAATAAGTAGAGTCATTTTGATTAGTCCAGCTTTTCTTTTTTCTTTTTTTCAATTATAGTTTATATTCAATATTATTTTGTATTAGTTTCAAGTGTAGAGCATAGTCGTTAGAAATCCACCTATTTCTTAGACA
Source organism: Mormoops blainvillei (assembly GCA_004026545.1). Taxonomy (NCBI): domain Eukaryota; kingdom Metazoa; phylum Chordata; class Mammalia; order Chiroptera; family Mormoopidae; genus Mormoops; species Mormoops blainvillei. Next base: position 144,841 of record PVJD01000734.1, on the reverse strand, counting down.
TTTCAAAAAATACATGTAAATAAAACAAAAAAGTAGGTAAAATTGGCATTCTAGTATAGGTATTTTTTAATATGAAGAAATAGTATTTTCCTGACCATATGACTAGAAGAAAATAATTTATAATAAATCCTAAAAATGAAAAAGTCTCTCAGAAAGATACAATTACCTGCTTAGTAATTAATTTTGTTATCTGAATATACCAGTAGCATTTCTCTGCTGTAACACAAAACTCAAGACATTTTTGTCATATTTGCATTCCCTATATCCATGTCAGCAATATTTACTGATCTGGCAAAAAAGTTTAGCATCTGTTCAACTGGAGTCCCAGAATACAGAGAATGAGGCAGAGACAATATATTAAAAGATAATGGATGAAAATTTTCCAGTGCAATATAAGACATTATATATAGATTCAAGAGCCTAATAAATCTCACCCAAGATTAATTTACACAAATTGACACCAAGACACAAACTGCAGAAAACAAGAAAATATTTAAAACAACCAGAGGAAAAAGAGATCACTTTCCAGTAGCAATAGTTAGAGTAGATTTAAACCCAAACTATATATCAGTAATTACATAAAGAACAAAATACCCAGTTAAAACACAAAAATTGTCATATTGTACTTTTTAAAAACCACTTCTAGCCCTGGCTGGTGTAGCTCAGTGGCTTGAGCACCAGCCTGCAAACCAAAGGGTCGCTGGTTCAATTCCCAGTCAAGGCACATGCCTGGGTTGTGGGCCAAGTCCCAGTAGGGGGTGCACAAGAAGCAACTACACACTGATGTTTCTCTCCTTCTCCCTCCCTTCCCCTCTCTCTAAAAATAAATAAATAAAATCTTTTTTAAAAGCCCAAAACACTTCTATACTATTTTTAACAGATATGGAGAATAAAAGGATACAAAAAGTTTGAAAATAAGACAATGAAAAAAGATACAGCATATAAATATAAAGCAAAAGTTAGGAAAAACTAATAATACTGATGATTAGTAGGTATGCACAAAATGAAAAAAAATAGGTAGGATTTGGGTAGATGGAAAAAATAACTCCTGCCTAGACAGGAGGATGGGGGCGGAAAAAGAGGTTATGATTAAAATATGAAGGTCTCTAAAATTCACGAGTTTAGACCTGGTGGTAGAGGAAGCATAACACCATTAAAATATCTTAACCTCTTTCCACTACCTTGATCACAAGAGCGACATAGCTAAAGTAGAATTAAATGAGATGAATATTACAGTGTTATACAGTATGACCTGGAAGAAGGGAAGGAGATGATATCAGAAGCAAGGAGACTAGTTTGGAGGATATGTAGAAGTCCAGGTAAGACAAGGCCTGATAAGGTAAAAGAGACATTTCTAGGAGGCATTTCAAGAGGAAGACCTATCTGCGTCAGTTTTCCTTCTTTGAACTTTTAAAGGCAAAAAAAACAAAAATGCACTATTCCTTTTAAAAAATAGAACCATTTTTGTTTTCCAGCCTTATCACTATTCTGTACTATGATACAGTTGCTCATTAAATAAACCCAACAATACACATCAGTAAAGCAACAATTTTCAACTTTTTTCATCTCATGGCACACATAAATTACCAAAATTCTGTGGCACATCAAAAAATATACGATCCAACAGAAAAACAGGTATAATTTTGATTGATTTACAATAATAGTAGTAGCAGTAGCAGTAGAAGTAGTAGTAGTAGTAGTAGTAGTAGTAATAGCAGCAGCAGCAATTACCTATCCTTTCTGCTCCATAGTGACTTTAAAAATTCAGGCGCCTATACTTGTATATAAGGATTTCTGGTAGCAAGAATTAACCAATCAGATGCTACTTTATGCAACATGATCAATAATATGTAACTCTATTATATGACCTATATATTTATGGCTCAATACAGGGCATTCACACTAGATGAATACTGTTCTGTTAACTTGTTTTTTTTTTAATTTGACAATCTAAGGGAAAAGAGGTCAGTGCCCCTGACTAAATAGGTATTCTATGTTTTAAAATTTTTTGAGGCACATACAGTGTCATATGTGGCTGAAAAATTGCTGTCGTAAAGTCTTTTATAAAAATAAAATTACCAATGAACTAATTAGCCTATATTAGCTACCATACACATAATCTATAATTATATATTATTATGACTTCTTTACTATTAAGATCACTTATACAGGGTCTGGCAGAAGTAAGGCCTGTGTGTGGTTGGTAGAGTAATAATATGGGTGTAATAATTTAGTTTTAATTTGAGCATTTCACCTAAAATATCATATGGTGTGCTTGAGTGTGATATTGTTATGTTACAAAATTACATACTTATGATTTTGTAATAAAATATTTTGTAATAAAATGGGGTATTATTGGTGCCAGACCCTGTATAAGAAAAATATGATAGCTTTTTTCTCTTTATATTCTAATGCGCATAATATGAAATTCTCTGATTTCACAGTAACTAAAAAACATTGTTATTTTCAGAAGTTCTTTACCAAAAGACTAACAACTTGGTAATGAGCTTAAACAACTCACCAATGCTGGGTGGGCTACCATAGTTAATGGGTGACTCAGGTGGTCGTCCACAGTGCAATGCAGCCAGAGCAGATCCTTTCCATACAACATGCTTGCAGCCTATTAAATACACATATTTTTATGGATATAAAGATAGGACACAAAGACAAAAAGGAAGAAAAAGAATGTCTCAATGCCATCAGAAATTTTTCATACTTTTGTTTGTGCGTAGCAAAGACTGTCTTCCAGCTCCTAATAAAGTCTGTACTCCAGGAACACTTTGTGGAATTTCTTGTTCAAGAAGAGGTCCTAATCGATGACATATTTGCAGCAAATGATCAGGTGCTAAATGTCTGTAATACTTCACCTATTACATGAAAGACATAAAATATTTGCTAAATAAAGTGATATAATTCTTCTAGTAATAAAATATACTTTAGAATATACAGTAATATGTTCTGGCTAGTCAACTTGTCATTTTACTTGGGAAAAAAGTTCATGTTTATTCCATGAAATCATTTGACTCACAGGATAGAAGAGTTACCCAACCATTACTAAATACGAAAGAATTAATGTAACCTAAATATAGAAAGTTATGAATTAACAGATACTAGTCAAAGCAAATACTGGATGAAAAAATATATAGCATTATTCCTAAAATGATGTTTCAGTTTAACATTTTAATTTGCAAAAACTTCAAAAAATCAGCAAACTGTAAAATATAATAAATGTTTTGTATCCTTGATATTATAAAGATTTTAAAAACATGGTGGTTCATGTTCTCATTACAAAATTTAAAAACACTTAAAGAACATCTACACTGAGTTTTGTAATTTACCCAAAACCTAACAGAAAGGCAAAATTCTAACTATTAACAAACATATTTTGATGACTAGTAAATAAATCTACCTACTAGAAAAAGTTTGAGCATTTTTGGAACAACTTCTAAATACTGCTTAATTACTGAAAACACATTATGAAATGCTATTATTTTTATTACTTATCCTAAAGTCTTTTTAGTAAATAGACAATATTTGCATTATAAGCTAAGAGAATTAAATTAGAGAAAATAAAATATACTATGCTATCACTTTATACTTAGGTTATCAAGTTACTAAAAGTTTCGCACTGTAGTACCTAAACAATACCCTAGTTGAGCTACTCTTAAGTGCGTTCTGGGAACCCCTGGGGGTTCCTCAGGTAAAAATTACAAATAGTAAGACATTATCTCCTTTTTCACTCTCATTTTCTCATGAGTATATGGTGTTTTCCAGAAGGTACATGACATGTGATGTTACAACAGAATAAATGCAGAATCAGAAAAGAATCTGTCTCTATTAAGACAGACATTAAATGGCCCCAAAAGTGAAAACTGATGACATTATTCTCACAAAACTGTTTTTGGAAAGTAATTATATTATAAAAATAGTTATATTAACATGAAATGAATTTATTAGATTACTTAAAACATTTTAAAATGTTTTAATTTTGCATGATATATAAGAATATCATCCATGTAAACAAAAAAACTTCAATAATTTTTATTAATGTAAATGCGTTTTGAGGCCATGAAGTTTGGGAATTACTCAAGTTCACTTAATAGCAATTTTAGTATGAATTCCTTATATGATTAATTTGGGCAAGAAGTGAAAGGTTAAATCATTTCATTCCATCTTGTAGTATCTGTTATACTCTTAACTGCTGAAGACCATAAGTGGTATCTCTAAAAACTTAGCTAATATTCATCTCTCTAAGCTGAAGCTAATTAAGAGGAACTTACTTCATTTTTCTCCTCATAATACACTCCTGTTATGGAGACAACATGGAGCCATATTGTCACAATTTGACAGACTAACTGAAAACTGTGTGGAGTCTGGCATAAAGTAGATTGTCAATAAGTGCAAATAAAATGAATAGTTCTGGAAAAGGGGTTCTAATACAAATTATACATACATTGCATTTCTGCTTTGGAGATTCACAAAGCTCAATGACATTAAAGCCTCTGAAAAATCTTAAAATAAAACTATCTAATTTTGTTTAATTCACAATTTCCAAAACTCGGTTGTTATAGGTTCCCTTTTTCCCTAGTATCATCATCTTGACTCAAAACATACTTTTTCAAATATCTCCTTTAGTATGATTAGCTAACTAGAAAAATCACTTAAAATATACCAAAATAAGAATTTTTACAATTGTATTTACACTTTTCTCTAATCTTTCCTAATTTGCTTAAATTAAAATTTACAAGAAAAATATCTAAAATATTTATAGGGTCCCTTCCAGTTCTAAGCTGGTATATGATAATTATTCTAATGTGACCTCTTTAAATTCATCAAAGTTCCTTATAAAAATTTTACTTTAACAAGAAAGTTCATTATTAATGTTAATTTTGTGATTTTGTCTTAGGGTCCTCTAGCAAAATACATTTTAAGTAATGAACCTGAAAATCTTTACTGCAGAATTTCATCTTTTAATAAAATATTATGAATACACTTTTCCCAACTAAATCTTTCCTTGATGACTTAGTGTGCTACAATTTTTCAAAATCAACTTTCATTTTAAAGTTAGAAAAGATACTTTTAGTTCTTAAAATCCTCATGCTTTCTGGCTTTTGAAAGTTTATACAAGTTGATCCTTCTGCTTGAAATCTTTTCTTTAACCACCCACCTTCACTTATCATTCCCTTTTGTGTCTCAGCCTATGCGCCGTACATGACCTGTTGTTGCCCCACCACTGCCCTTCTTTATGTTTCCATAGCACATTGTACTCCTTCCAAAATGTTCCTTTATGCCCCTCCACCCCCAGCACTTTGTAGTACTTATCATACCATATAAACTGTCCTTAATAAATTAATAAATTCCTCAATGGGAATCTTATGAGTTATGATCTCTCCCTCCTCTCCAAAAACCATATAAACCCTACCACAATCTTGCCCTATTTGTGGGTTTAATAAGACCCCTGCACTAGACTAAAATTGCCAATGTATTGGTCCATATCCTGCATAAGACATGGAATTAGATCTTGTTTATTTGTCAACCCAGTACCAAAATGCAGTACTTACAGTTGAGTGCTTAATAAGCTGTTAGATAAATGAACACATGAAAATATGCAGAAACCACTGACTTCTCTTCTATCTAGCCATTAAATGGTCTAGTTCCTTATGGTCTGAAATCCCAGAAACCAGTTCCAGAACCTCTTTTCTTCACACTCCATACTCTCCTTGGACAATCCTTATACACATCACTTTCTTAAAAGATATCTCTCTTTGGAGTCCCAAAACCTCTTCAACATTAGTAAAAATGACCTCACAATCCTCATGCCAAACACCCCCTAAAAAATGTTCCCCACCTTAGTGAATGGCAACACCATATATCCAGCCTCAAACCAAAAAGTCGTTTTTCTTCACATTGCCCATTCCTTCCTTCCTTCCTTCCACCTCACCCCCAATATCCAAACTGATTTTTTACCAAGTCCAGCTGATTTTTCCTCCCTATCCTAAAATTCATCTACCTGTCTCTTTTACCACAATAATAGCCGAACTTCAAATCATCTTTGCAATAAACTCCCCATCTTTGCCACATCCACTCATGCCCCCTACCCTCATTCAAATACATTCTCCATTTACCTTAGAATCCTCTTTCCAAAGCATATACTTGGGCACGTCACTGCTACTTAAAACCACCAGAAGCTTTCCTTGTTCTTTAGAAATTCAAATAATTAACAGGGTCTACAAACCCTAAAATGCATTTGTTTCATTCATATTTCTCTGCTTTATCTGGCACATTCCCAGCCCTACACCCTCCGGCCCACTTTCTACATTTAAACACAACAGTCTTCTTTCAGGTTCTTTACCTGTACTCTCTTGTCAGGTTCCTCCCATGTGATACGCTCAACATTCTCTTGCCCACACAACTCTTCTTTATGCTTCAGATCTTCCCTCCAGTGTAACTTCCTTTGTTTTCCTTCACCCCATTTAGTCTAAATGTATTATCTTGGATGTATACACTCAGTGACTTTTCCTTAACTCATATACCAGTTTATGATTATACATTTAGAAGTATACTGATTTAATGCTTTTCTTCTCAAGTTCACCACAAACTGTAAGAAAACAAGGACCATATCTCCTTTTGGTCCCAACTGTGTCATACACACACAGTACATATTTTTAAAAATAAATAAAAATCATCTTTTGCAGCTGCCTTTCTCTAAACATTATTCTTCATGAATATTAATTCATGTCACTATGGTATTTAAAATGTAAAAACAAAAATAAATTTTAAAAAATTAAAATAGCTCATTATGGCCATACATAATTTTTAATTTTCAAATTAGTAAGAACCTTTATCTTTAATATTAAGCTTTTTAGTTTGAATAAACATTTATTTATACTAATAAATAATTAAAAGAAAATTAAAACTAAAAGGAAACCTTGAAATGATAGTCTATTAAAATCCCTTATCCAAAATATCTATATTTGGATATTCAGTAATTATTTATACACTATTGTTTGGTCAAAACAAAACGAAACTTGATATCCGCAAGTTTTAATTCTCAGTTCTAATATACCTACCCGTTACTTTCTATGACCAGAGCTGCTTCAATCTCTTTAGAAGTTCAGCAAGTAAAAAGTATGACCAAATTATAAAGTGTGATTAACAGAGCTAACACATTATGGTTGTACACTAAATGCTAGCCCTTGTGGTAAGTGTGGCAAGTTTTACATGTAAAAGCTCAGTTAACTATTTTAACAACACTAAGATATATGTACTATTATTATTCCCATTAATAAAGAAATTATGCTGCAAAAGATAAAATAACCTTGAAAGGTCACACACATTTAGTGGATGGCAGAGATAAGAGTCAAACCAAGGCAATGTTAACTCCAGAGCCCACATTCATACTACCCAGCCCCAAAGTACCTATTGCCTCAAATATATGTACGTATCACTGTGCAAGCAAGCTATGAGACATCTTAATAGTTTTCAACAGACATTTAATTGACCCAGAAAAGGAAATGTTTTAAGGTTCACTCTCACTATTAGCAAACTAGTACAGAAGCATGAATTCCTATAGGTATAGGGAAACACTTAAACTCTAAGGATAGAAGTAGAAAATAAAACTATCACAATGATACTGTGACAAAACTAAATACTGTCCCAAAACGGCCAAAGGAAATCAATGTGATCAACCCAACTTTTCTCAATATTTCTAAGGTTAAAATTTTAAACTCTTAAAGTTAGAAGAGAGGTATAAATAGATTACACTAAAGTGTTAATAGTGCACAATTTATAATTACTATTAAAAAATAAGAATTTTTTAAAATGCATTTATCAGTAGCCCTCCACTTTTTTAAATGCATGTTACCTTTCATAAACATTTCATCTCCTCTCCCACTAAGATTCAAGAGGGTGCTTTATGGATGCAAGCCCTGATGCGTCCTCACTGAGATTCACTCGTAGACCAGTTGGCTAGTTAGAGCTTTTTCAAATTTCTCATATCCCTGCCTCCATATCCAATACCAATTGAGAATCACTTGATATACTAACAATCTTTGGTTAACTGTACATAATTAATGGTTAAAGCCTGATTTAAACAAAGGTCCTTTTTGTAAATATCATGTTATTTTACCTAAAGCAGAGGTCAGCAAATGCATTCTGTACAGGGTCAGATTGTAAATATTTTAGGCTTTGGAGGCTACTATCTTTGTCACATTAGCATATATATTTAAAAACTCTTTAAAAAAAAAAAGTATTAACTTTAGCTCAGGAGCTGTGCAAAAACATGTCTTCTGCACAATTTGCTCACGTCAGCCAGTTTACCCACCCAGATCTAAAGAATGATCCTTGGTTCTAGAAACTTTTCCAGCAATAAGGGTAATACGATTCTACAAAACAGAGGTAACTCTGCTCATGCCTTCTCCACCTTGGCACAAATCATAAATCTGCATCACTCTTTTCTCAAACTGCACACATAAAATAGTTCTAGAATTATCAATTATCAACTACAATCTGAACAATAGGATCATCTTCAGAAAATATGAACTGTAGCAAGAAAGGACCAAAAAAAGAAATTTAGTTCTTTAAGTGGTTTAATTTCCTGCATCTTTGGCTAAAACAATCTGCTTCTGCTTGGTATGTTACTTCATATAAACAGCTATCCTTTCCAGTCAAGAAAATTTCCTCCTTATCGGTAAAGGGTATTGTTAAAATGTACTTATTTCACAGTCTCTTTCAGTGGAAAGAGAATATAAACAACCTGGAAGCCACTGCATTTCACCTGTTCTTAATAACAGGTATAGTGTTATTAAGAACTTCTCTAATCAATTTTTAAAGAAAGGTCAATAGTTTAAGGGCTCCAAAGTCAAACTTGCCTACGTTTAAGCTCTCACACTGAGTGTGAGAAAAATATTTACTCAAAGTCTCAGTGTCCTCATCTGCTGTCACTACCTTGGGAGACAATCACAGTACCTGACATAAGAGTTGACTGTTACTTTTTAATTATACTTCACATTACATATTATATGTTGACCTTTCATGATGAAAAGAAATCTTTCTAAAGATAAACAGGGGGAAAGAAATGGTTATCTTTTTAAGAAACTTTTCCAAGTGAGAATAAATCAATACATTATTGTAATTCCAATTAATTAATTTACCTGTGAGACCTAAATGTCAGTCCTTCCTCTAGCATATAATTAACAAGTTTCTATGAAAATAAAATCCACCTAATGAGTAGGACTAATATGATCTGATTTGACTAAGTATTTCTAGAAAAACTGACCAGTCCTTAAAGTCAGTTTTCAGATTGTCTCACCTACTTTCTCACAATTTTTTCAGATCTGAAAGGCTAGTTGCTTCTGCTCTCTACTATAGTTCCGATTACTAAAAAGTCAGCTTAATAGAATACAGTTCCTATTTTTTATGACTATTCTAGCATATAAACAAGAATCATAAATTTAAAAAACCTATTTGCTATTTAATCGCTCTATAAGCCTATTATTAAAACCCAGCCCCTAAATTCAAAACTTATAAAATTGTAATTATAAATCCCTTACCATTATTATAGTCTATGTTAAATTTTATCTATAATCTTTAAAACAAGTTTACACTTTCCCTGAGTACTTTTACTAATAGCATCTTCACAGACAAATATATGGAATACTTTGTGCCAAGTATTCTCCAAATTTATTTATCTTCACAAACAAGGTTAAGTATTCTTCCCATTTCACATGTAAAGAAAACTGAAGTCCAAAGGTTACACAATGTGTCCAAGGTCATACTTTTAGAAAATAGGAGAAATAATAATCAAACCCAGGTCTCATTACTTCAAGTTATCTGCTATTTTTATTACATTACAGTTTCCTTCCCCAAACTTTAGCCCCTCTCCCTTTTGTTACACGGGTTTTATGATTATAAACTTATTAAAACCCATAACCATTTTTCAAGTCAAATCTTCTAAGCTGGGTAACTACTCTTCAGAGGTACCCTCACATGCTTTTGATTTCTTTGTAATTAGATGTAAAGGTGTCAAAATTGATCTTGGTTATCTGTTTACTCCTTTTTTAAAAAAATATTTATTGATTTGAAAGACCAAAGAGAAACAACAATTTGTTGTTCCACTTATTTATGCATTCATTGGTTGATTTCGTACACATGTCCTGACCAGAGACAGAACCCATAACACCTTGGTGTACTGGGAGGATGCTCTAGCCAACTGAGCTACCCTGTCATGGCCTATTTACTCTTAATTAACTGTGAATAAACACACTTGAAAGACTGTGTGCTATATTCACAGCTTGGTCAACCACCTAAGAATTCATTTAGATAATTCAGTTAGTATGATCAACACAATTATCAATACAAATTGTCATTTTTAAAAAAATGCGATCCTGCTCTTTCAAATTTTATTCATCACAATCTATGTCATAATAAACAAACAAAAAAAAAAAACCTCTATCCAAAATTAAGGTTTCCACAAACCACAAAGGATGTTCTAGAAAAATTTAAAACACAACTTTTTAAAATAATACATTTTGAAGTTTTGTTTTTAAACCAAGTCATATGTGCTAAGTAAAACTTGTGCAATAAAAAATCCTTTAAAACATTTACTTAGTAAAGTATAATTTAAAATTCAAATCCGTAATTCTGATGAAGTTACTGTCTATTAATTTAAAGACAGAAAATTCTTACAGTGTTTATGCTTAAGACGCCAAAGTAAATAATCTTAAGAGAACAACCAGTTTCATTTTCAGTCATGTTTCAGTTTCAAACAATGTACTCAAAATACTAACACCACACATACAATAGCAGTGAAATTGTTTCAGAAAATGCGTGTTTCTCCAAGTTACCTAGAATTTATTATTTCCACACCCCAAAACTAAACCAAAATGAAGTGACACCAGCAAAGGTAAATATTTCTTGCATTTATATGATAACCTCTGTGAAGACAGACTATGTGCCTGTTATCCATCCACGACAGAGACCAAATGGGTCATGCCACCATGACAACAAGCCATCTGGAGTCCAGATTACACAGATTCTTTGTGTGTTTCCTTTGCAGAAGGTTGCCATAATTCATGTGACCACGAATAACCTAAGCCTTATACTACAAATCTCTTTTCTCTTACAATGTAAATTACATTTAACTTAAGTAGAAGCTGTATCTGACCATGTTGCTACCTAATTTCTCTTAGTATCAAAACTTTTCACCCAACTATCTTGTTCCTTATGTGATTCCCAAGCTCAAATAATGCTGCTTGTATGTGTGTGTGTTGTGTAACGCAAATAACTAAAGGCAGACCTGCTTCAGACTGCCTTCTCTGTAGACACCAAGGGCTCTCCCACTTAAAATATTTTGCTGCTCAATATCATAATTTTGATTATTCAGTACCCTGAATTCTCAAATTCCATAAAGAAAAAAGTACTAAGATTTCCCCCAATCTGCTATAAAATACCAATACTCTATATTCCATATGCTCAATAACATATTTAATAATTCCAAAATAATTTATATTTCAAAAATTAATCATTTTACAAACACAGCATCTCACAAACTAGAAAACAGAAACTGATAATCTTGACACATTTTAAATTTATTTCTAAAATTTTAAATATGGTTTCTTTTATATAATGACCTTTATCACTTTAGACAGAATTATGAAATAAAGTTAAATATACAAAAAAATTACTGTTAATAATTCTTTTCTAATACACTTACTTTAATGACTGGCTTTCTTGAAGTTAATTAAAATAGAAAGTGATTCTAAATGGGTACGCTCAGTATAACTGCCACTTTGCTTAGTATGACAGACATTTCTATAAAATCTAAAGTTTAGATGAGGAAATTACTAGCAAGAATATAATTAATCTCTTTGGTATTACTTGTCCAGAATAAGTTGGGTAGAATACAATTTTATTTGCTACAATTCTGTAGTGAACATAATTCACAAACTTTGAGGAAAAGTATGGCTGCAGTAAGAGGAGTTTCTAAACAAACAAAAAAAAAATCTTGTGGTTATCTGATTAAAAAATTCTGAGTGGATTAAAAAATTGACATTCATAAGATTTATTTAACCTAACATTCACTTAAGAATTAATTCAAGAAAGTCTTTATTAAAACTCTTTAAAACATATATATCAAGCCAGATTGGCAAAACAAGGAAAAACATCTCTCTGACAACTTCCAAAAAGAATGCAAACTACTGTAATGGTTTTAAATTACACAAATCTCTGGACAGGAGGAGCTAGATGTAACAGCCAAGCTCCCTTCATATATTCCTAAAAGTCCCCTGATCATTACCAAAAGAAAAAAGCTTCATATATCCTCTAATCAGTTCTGGATATTTCAACCACTCAAATACTTCTTAAGGTTAACTATTCCATAAGGATAGTCATAGCCAGAATTACTATACAGATCATCAAAGGTTTTCTAGATGTCTACCCAACATGGTTTAAAAATTATTTATTTTTGTTATTTACTATACTTCTTTCTTTGTATCTTAGGCTTAATTATTTTATCCTTGACTCTAAAAGTAATTATACTAATAGTATCTTCTGAAGTTTTAAAGTAGCCTTTTCCATACTGTAGCTGTTATGTTCAGGAAGTTATGCATAGTTGTTTCTGAAATAAAAATGTTTTTCTTAAACTTTAATACATTATAAAGCTGTAATTGGGACAATCTTTACTATGACTACTAAAGTTCTAGTAATAGCAAACACAAACCTTTACTTAGTACTTGAATTGTGCCGGTCCTTATCACTCTCAGAATCTTACAAAGTAGAAGCTATTTATCAGCCCATTTCACAGGCTGGAAAAGAGACTCCTGATGTAGTTACTATTCTGTCCCATAACAATCATCTACAACACCACCGTGTAGTTAGGGAGGTAATCCAACTCCCTCTTTACATAATGCCAATTTAAGAGTATTAAGATTTTAACAGGTACTCATTTCACTTTGAAATATATGTAAATGTCTCACTTTAAAAAATAATGATGTAAGTACCAAAAGAATAACTGCACGGGTAAGAAAAGATGAAATTTTTCCCACTCCAGTCCATATTATATTAAAGCCCTGTTTTAGAAGCCACCAAGCTAAGCTTACCATTTCACTGACAATCCACACACAAAAAAATGAAATGGAAACTCTGCAACACACATTTACTTCATATGCCACACCACACGCCAAATTATACCAGTTAAGTTTTGAAAAGTACTATATTATCTTTAATATAGAATTGAAATTGCTGATTCAAAAACATTTGAAGTGTTATATACATTTTTCCCTAAAATTTGTCTCCTAGGTTTTATACTTTAACTTTCACATTAATCAGCACACTCTAAGTAAATGCATACTTAAGAAAGATGCCTAAGTAACTCCTATTCATGGTTCCTAACCATCTCTGACTTGAAGACCACCAATTAATTTATGAAAACTAATACTTAAACCATACTGAAAAACCTACTAATTATAACATAAAGAAGTAGTCTACAATGTGGTTAGTGTCTCAAAAATCTTTATCCTTGCAAGGGAACATCATATTACAACCCAAGAATGGCACTATCAAAAGCATTTATAAAACTTTAAAGTTGCATGATTTCTCTGTATCTTTTCTGTGTTTTTGAATAATCAAACGCCAAAAAGAAAGAATTGAACGAAACAATGTATTGCTATTTCTAGTTCAAAAATCCGATTTTCAGATTAGAAAAATTTTAATTCACTTATTTCACGAATGAGATAGCAGGGGCCCACAGAAATTCCATGACTTGCCTGAGATAACCTACAGGTTAACTGCTAGCAGGGCTAAGATCACAATCCACATCATCTGGCTCCTAATCCTTTCACTGAAAATAAAATAAGGATTGTATCATTTTAACAGATTAGCAAAATATGAAACCAATTTAGGGGGGCAAAGGGATGCCTTTGTAGAGCAAGAAATATGATCACAGTTCCAAACCTGGTAAAAGTGCTTAAAAATTTTGCCTCAAGATCTCATAAATATGCAATCACAACCAATTAAGGTGGTAACTTAATTATGCAAACTAAGAAATAAAAAAGTAATTGTCCAAAACTTAGTTTTCTCATTCTATAAAGTTTGTCCTTTAAGTATGGCTCCATTCAAAAAATAAAAATTCTGATAAAAGCTTAAAAACAAATCCGTCTGCTTCCAATTCAACCTCATATTTAAAAAAATATAAAATTGATTAGACATAGACCATGGAGCCAAAAAAAAAAAATCCAAAACCCTTTAACTTTATATCAAAAATGTTTTAAATCTTAAGGTGGATGGTAATAACTACAATGCAGTTTCACAATAACTTTATCAATCACACTTGAAATGCATCTTTTTTTTTTTATAATCTGTGAACTTTTAAGAACTACTCACAAAACTCCACTTTCCTCTTGGTCAAAACTCAATCACTGTGATTCTATCTGCAGGGTGACTGCAGATGCTAATTTATACCTATTTTAAGCTCATAAATACAAAATTACAACCTATTCCAAAAAGGTGTAATTTGAGATTTTTCTAGAAATTTCAATCTGACATAGGAATTCTTCCATTTAAACTATTATTCAATTTTCAGTAACATGGTAACAAATTTCCAGGTAGAAGTAGACCCTACTGAAACTGCAAACGATAGTTATTAATTTGGTTTCACTCACCAAAATAGTCTTGCAACCAATGTTAAATAAAAGCAATTTGATAGGAAATAAAGTTAAACATGTTTAAGGTATAAGAATACTTAAGACAATAGAGAATAGTATAGTATACAAGGTTTTGCGTGGTTCACCTAAACATAAAATTTCAAGATCCTATTAAACAAAAACTGGTACTTGGTGTTGTTCCGAAATGCTTTTAGAACTAACTGTCAAAAAGTCAAAGTTAAACCAAATACCCCCACACACCTAGATAGTTTGATGGATAGGAAAGCACCAGGAATGAAGTTTTGTATCCAGTAGATAAAGAGTGAGCAATATGCTGAATGAATAAAAAGTGAAAATGAACCAGAGAACTCTGAAGTCTAATGAGAATTCTTAACTGTCTCATGAGTATGCCAACATGATTGATCTGGTACAAAGATGAAAATATTCCAAGTAAGAAGAACCACTTCCATGCAAAACAGATGGATTTTTATAAATAGCACACCGATAAAGACACTGCTTATTGTGTCCTAAGTATTGAGAAAGAGAACAGGAAAATAAATTCATTTTGTTGTACTTGAGAGATAAGAAATCCTCTCAAAAAATTAAATAAAGGAAAGATTAACATTGATAGCTTTGTTGTTACTTAAGTAAACAAAATGATTTTCCTATAAGGATTAGACATTCCCATTATTTGGTCAGATACCATTAGCCACTTCATTTTAAAAATATAAATATAACATTATCAACTGTCTCCAAGAAAATAGCAATCTTCAATGACTTTGGGTTTGTGGGTTTTTTAAGATGCAAAAATGAGTTTTGCAAAATCTGCCCAATTCTTAAAAATGGAAAATAATCTTTATATCTTTCAAATAACAAGACATAAAAATCCACTTGAGATTTTGTCAAATTTTTACAATCTAAAAATTTAAATATTGCAGTTATTGAATTTGAATTGGTTTCAAACTCTATTCACATTAGCCAAGTATTGAATGAAAAGTAGCCTAAATCCTTACTTGAAAACTGTTGTTTCCATTCAATTTACTAAACCTAAGTACCCTTGCTTATTTCCACAGTTGTGAGCACTTAACAACCTATGTTAAATCAGAAACAGATTCAGATGCATGTTAAATGTTCTACATCCAAGTGACAAACGAAGGCCATCAAAATCATGTCATGCCTTCACCTCACTCAAGACATTCAATTCTAAGCTACCTTTGAAACTTCCTAATCGTTTCAGAAGCCCTCATTAAGAAATAGTCATTAGTAACTATATCACAACATCAGCTGCAATGTCTCAGAAAATCAATTTACTGCCTAGATTTCAAAGGTTTGATTTGCCGCGTGTGACTGTGCTTTAACTGCCCCGACACACACACATTCATACAACCTAAATCGGTTTAGAAGAACATGGAAAACATAACTCCCAAAGTGATAGGTCCACATTTAAAAGTCAATTTCTACAAATTACTAAAATATTCACCTTGAAAACTTAAAAGATTAAATAGTAGGTATTCTCACGCTATTTGACAAAACATACCCTAAGATAAACTAAAAAACTTTTACGAGCCCAGTTCCATCCCAATACATGGATAAAAACCAAAACTCGACTGGCCTCCAACAACAGTTTTTAATTGAGCGAGGAGCATAACACGAATATTAGCAATCTTAGATAAAGTCTGTTAAACCTATGGCTTTAGGATTACTACAGGCTTTACACTCCTGCGAGTGTGATTCGTACACGCAAGATGTCCTGCTGGCCAATATGATCACACATCCGAACCCCTCCAACAAAAAAAAAACAAGCTCTGAATTTAGGAAGAGCAAAAGAAAAAGGAACGCAAAAAAATATAACGTCTCGCCAGGGCTCCGCGGCGGCGGAATAGCCTGCTTGTGAAATGCTAATGCCATTTCGGAGCAGTTAGTCACCAGCTATTGTGTGGGGCAGGAGAAAGCCGAGCGGACCGCGCACGCAAAGCGAGCGAGCGCGCCCTCTTCCCTCGCGCCGCTCCCGCCGCCGCCGCCTCGCGCGCCCCCGCGTCCGCACGGACGCGCGCGCCGGCCCCTCCTCCTCCGGCCTTGCACTGCACAACACTCATGACGTATCTTTATTTCTAGCACATTAACAAAATATCACAAATAAATTGTCGGCAGCCCCTGCGGCCCCGGGGTGCAGGTACCCCCGGCCACTGCCCCCCGAAGCCCCCGCGCCGGCCTCCCAACCCTTCCCCTGGCCTTTGGAGCTTTCACGTTCTGGGGCCAAGTTTTTGTCTCTGTAAAAAATTGCGGGAAATTCAATTTTTATTCGACTCGGGGAAAAGTTTCTTTGCTCCGCGACGTGAATGTCTCACCAGATTCTGGTAGGTCCTGGGATGCTCCTTCCCGGTCCAGTCGGTGCGTCGGGGTAGCAGCTGCGGGGAAAGGACGCCCCATTAGCCGGGCCCCCGGCCCCAGCCCGCCCGCTCCCCTCCCCCGCCCGCCCCGCGCCCCGGCGGGGACCCCAAGCCCGGCGCCCCACGCCCCAGCGGCGACGGCAGCGGTGGCGCCGCGGCCCAGGGGCGGCCGCGCGGCAGCAGGACGCGGCGGGCCGCCGCCGCCCTTACCTCTTTCTCGGCTACCTCGCGGATCAGCACCTGCAACAACAAAGCGGGGAAAGCTGAGCCCCGCGCCCCGGGCCGCGGCCCCGCCACCGCCGCCGCCGCCCTCCCCCACGCCCGCGAGCCGCGAATGCCGGCCCTGCCCGCGCCGCGCGCCGTCGTACCTGAGCCGCCTGCTGACAGGGTCCATCTTCCAGGAACCGGGCGATGAGGAAGTAGAGCTCTGCGCGGGAGAGAGGGACGGGGAGACACACAGGCTGAGCGGCCGGGCGGCGGGGGGCGGGGGACCGCGAGCGGAATCGCCCGGTGCCAGCGGCCCCAGCAGCCCCCCGACTTACCCGATCGCAGCTCCGAGAGGCCTTTCCTCTCACAAGACATGTTTATGGGTCACTTAAGGGCCGCTGGCGGGACACCCCGCCGCCGAGGGGAAGCGGGGATGGTGCCGCCGCCTGCCCTATAGCTGTCACTGTGTGTTCACGAGCCGAGCCTCGGCTCCACCATTCAAGCAACGGCGGCGGAGGCGGAGGAGGAGGAGGAGGAAACAACAACTCTCAGGCAGCGGCTACGGCAGCCGCCGCCTCCGCCGCGGATCCCTCCGCTGCAGAAAAGAGTCCTCCACCTTCGCGGTCCCGGGCTCGGCCCTGTCCTCGGCCCGTGCCCCCGCCCCCTGGCGCAAAAAAAGGAGTGCCTCCAGCCCTGCGACCCCAGCACCCCCGTACTCAGCGCGGTGAGACCCCCACCCCCTCCTCCAAGGTTGAAGGTGCGATTTATTTATTTATTTCCAGTGGAGAAGATGTCGGAGCTAGAGCCGCGGGTTGGCTGGGAGGTGCTTTCTCTGTGGAGGCCGATCGCAGGAGGGAGGGGGCCGGGCACTGCTCCGCGGAGGGATCTGACGCACACGGTGCCGCAGCACAGGCTCTATTCTGTGGCGCTGCTGGGTCTGAGATGGAAGTTAGTTTCTATGTAGCAGAAATAGGAAACAAATGAAGCAAAACTGCCCAAAGAGGGGAAATGCCCCGAGGATGGGTCTCACTCTCACGCGCGCACACAGACACACCCGCAGAGCGCACTCTCACGCTGGGCAAACTCGGGATCGCGCTACCCTGCCCGAGTTGAATGATAGTGTTTGGTTTCTGTCTCTTGCCATGTGCATGTGTATAAATGCTGCGGATTGGCATCTGTGTAAGTCCTGTCCTGCGTTATTTCTGCAGCCTATGCAAAGTGTTGTGTAATTTATTGGAGTGCTTTATGTTGCAATAGAGGCTCGGGCGCTTTTTGTTAAGCACTTGTGTTTGCTAGCCCTGTATTTGCTGAAGCCACCTATGCATATCTTTTATTACTGCCATTGCCTTAAGCGTAAATTTTACAAATGTTTTTATTGTTGTTTGAGCAAAGCGAACTCTTGATCTGTACTTCAGATACTCTTTTTTTCTTGATTACAAAAAGGCTAGTGATGGCTAATTATGGATTCGGGATTAAAGAACCTAAAAGCCTTTTTTTTTAAGTGTTTACCAGAAGGAATAATGTAAACATGAAAGAAAGGAAAGAACACTAATATTTATCCTAATTGATTTGTAGGTAATTTAGTGACAGATCAATAACCTACCGAAGGATATTGAAACACTATACTACACTTTAGCCAGGGTTGTTAGTGATTAAATAATTTAAATCTGTGAATCTTGTTGACTTCGTCATGCTAATTAATGGCTTCTAATTTGAGGTGTAAACCATTCCTGTTTACAGTTAATCAAGGGAAGACTTCTTGAAAACTGACAAAAAGAGAAAAATTAATCTTTCGTAAATTAGTATGTAATTACCGGTTTTATGTGCTAAATCATACATCTCCGTTTTGTGATGAGGATAAGGGCCTTGTTTGTTTAAAAAAAAAAAGAAGAAGAAGAAGAAGAAGAAGAATATGAGTGAAATTAATAGAAACAATGGAAAAAACCGTTTGTTAGAAAACAAGGACACTAAGTGATATTTATCTCCAGATGATTTAAGCACTTTTCAAAAAGACTTGAGAGTTGAATTTTTTTTAAGGATTGAATTTTAAAGGGAGTTAGGATAGTCGTTCTTTTGTTAACATTTAACAAAAGATTCTTCTTAAAATTTTTAGATAATAAACTGCATTTTATAGATCTGGTCTGAAAAGGTTATTTGTGGGGAAAGGACCAACAAGCTGCATTGTGGTTTTCTAGATTGTTTCCTCAAGCCTTGCACCCGCCTAGCTCCTAAACATTCCTAGTGGGAAATACTTGCTGCAGCTGCCTTGGGCTGCACTGCAAGACTGCATTGGTGTGATACTAAAACATCTAGAAATCATCATACTTGTGATGAAGAAGAAAAAAAACCTAAAGCTCCTTGGAATAATACGATGTAAAAATTGCCTTTTATACAATCAAATAAAAAAAGAGAAGTTACCATGACTTGTCCCATTGCAGCATAATTATCAGAGAAACTTATTGAAATGGCTATCCTTCAAATATTGAAAATCTTTGCATTTTTAAAGACAGTAATTCCATTCTAACTATTATAGGTAAAGTATCTTGCTTATAAATGGTTAGTTTTGAAGAGATAGACATTTAATATGCCTTTATGCAATTCTGTTTATTTCTGTGACTGATGCTTTCTAGTGTATCTTTTCTTCTTAAAAAATATTATATTCTTCAAATAATTGTAATATTTTATATTATGATGTTCTTTAAATAAACAAATCTTAAGAACTAAGGATTATAGTTAGCATCTTGTGGTTTTGAAATGTTTGTATTAGTCTGATTCTTACTAATAGATGTTTTATCCTTGCGAAAGAAAATAAACCAAATTATGACATGGAATATAAAATTACCCTGGGTAAAGTTTTCCATATATATCTTGTGACCATTATGTAAACATGGAAAGCTAGTATGATTATCTCATGTATGTTTTTCATTTAGGAGTTACAAAAGCTTTTCCTAAGTATGCTACTATACTTAGCTCCTAAATTTAAGAAAAATTCCCCTTCTAAGTTTTCTGAATATGATGTTCCCGTCATTTTGACTAACCTTAACAACATTTATAGTTTCTTTTCCAAAGATATAATTTGAAAATAGTGTCACCCTGCCTTTGAACTAATTTATAACTATCAGTCTGTTTTAAGAACATATGTAAACTGCTAAAAAGTAAAACTTCTCTTCAGCCAAATAAATTATTTGTTTTTAACAGTGTATGTTAAATTGAATTTTACTAGGTCTTTTAAATGTAATAAATACTACTTATAACATTTTAATTTCTTTAAACATAAAGCACACATTTCTGGATTCTGTCATCATCGGTTAACTATAGGGTTTATTAAGTCATTTATTGTGCATGTGTACACAAAAAAATTGTACATATCAAATAGAAAGAAAATCTTACCTTTAAGTCCTATATTTTAGTTCCTGCAGTAAGAGCACTTACAATTCTTTTCTAAGTCTTGTCTTTTGCATATAAGGATAGCTCAGATTTCATCTATATCCCTTTCTATTTGTTTATTTTAACTTTTTCACGGACTTCAAAAATAAAATGTCAATTGAAAAAGATTTTCATGCCTTTTGTATAAGAGGGCTAACAAAAATAGTAAAAGTTTGGCAAGCCAATGATTAATGTTTTTAATATAATAGTCTCTTTAGGAGAATTACAAACATTTTTTGAAATGTGAAATTTCAAGAAAACGTTCAGTGAAATTCATCACTTGTTTTCACTATGCACCCCATGAAGCCAGATAAACTTTTAACAAAAGTTTGTCTTGATTGTGACATGATATTATTCTAATAATCAAATGCCGCCATTCGAGTTCTTTCTGGAACAAGATGGGATAGTATTTATAAATAAAAGGATTCTATCACATTTATGAAATTTGGTTTGTCTCCACTGGTATGAAATAATACATAGCTCACAAAAATCTCTGCAAAAACTTCTAAAATTATATATTATCTTTTTATTTTGATATTATGCTTTTTTATAGCTATAAAGTATACAAATAAAAAAGCAGAAAACACTTTTCTTCAAAAAGTACCTTTTTTTTAATACTCATTTGTCCCGGCAACAAAATACAACTGTCAAAAGGATCTTGTGCAATACACCACACTCCCACTTCTGGATTGCCCCCAATATTATATGTTTCTGTCCATGACAGTCTGACTTTCTCTCAACACACACATTTTCTCCCTTCACAAAACCTGAATATATATCAAATTTATGTATTTCGCTGCTACAGAAAGAATAGAGATAACCAACTTTAGTAAGCCAAATTGTTATTTAAAAATTTGTATTGTCTCCCTTATATCTCACTAAGAATATTTTTCACTTAAATTAGTCCACAATTCCTTTCAATCTAATAAAAATTAGCTGACAACCAGCAATCAAATAATCCCTTACCTGTTGGGTTGGCCAAAAAGTCTGTTTAGTGTATTCCATAAAATAAAAGACACATTTTTCATTTTCACCAATAAGTTTATTGATTTGTATATTTTGAGTATGTCAGCTATCTCCGCAGTGGTATAACATCGATTGTTCTCAATTAATGTCTCGATTTGATTGCCGTCAACTTCAACTGGTCCACCCAACTGTGGTGCATTGTCCAGCGAGAAATCTCCAATGTGAAACTTCACAAACCACTTTTAACATGTTGGATCAGTCACAGCACCTCCATACACTGCACAAATCTTTTTTTATTTTGCATTTCAATTGCATTTTTACCTTGAATTAATAAAGCATAATATGCCAAAAATTGTGTGTATTTTCTTCCATCTTTAATATTAAAATAACTACACAAAAATTAACAAATTTTGATAAGTTTTTTAAATGCACGCTGATAGAACAGCTCTCACAATACAATCTAACAAAGTTGTTTCAAATGGAGTTAAAATTAAGTGTTACTAGAGCCATTTTATTGGGGGGAAAAATGAACTTTTTGGTCACCCCAACATTTAAATGTCATTAGTAATTCACCAATCAACTTTTTAAATCCAAATTTAATATTCCTTGTAGCTTACTTTTTCAATATGTTTTAGTTTGCACAAGAAAGACATCTTCATGGATTTATTTATATATTTTACTTTTAACATTACATCATGATCTAACAGTGCAATTACAAAGATTAATGGAGAAAAACAATTTTAGAACATATTCCCCCAAGATTTGGAGCAACACAGTGGACAAAGTAGAAAAAGCTGTTCCACAGTCTGTAGGTCTATCATATGAAGATGTCTGATGGTTCTAGAGTAGGCTGAACTGAACAGAGAACAGTGGAAGAAGAGAAAATAGACCCCAGGGGAAGGGATGTAGAGTCTTTCAAAGTCGCTAGTGGTGGTGTATTAAATAAAGCATACTATTGTCAATGTGATTTTAAGATGGAATTTGATGACAGGAGTTAAGGTATTCACTTGCCTTTACTTGTACCCAAATTCATAAACTTTAAGAACCCCAAAGAAGAAAAATTATTTTATTCATGGAAAGGAAAGGGGGGGTGGAGGGTTTACCTGACAAGTTAGTGAGGAATCACTACATAATAAAAACACTCAGAATCAAGGACACTGAAGTAGACACTGTTGTTGGAGAAAGGAGAATCTTTGTTTAAAAGAGTAAGATCTGACCACCAGAATGCCTACAAGTCTGACTTGAAACTCAGATATGAGGGTAAGATATATATGAAAGTAAGATCCAACTCAAAATTGAGAAGAAAGCCAATTTAGATCTAAACTGACTTTCTAATAAAAAATGGTGTTTCCATTTTCTGAATTCCTGTAGGAAGTCTTGTCTAATTTACTACCTTATTTTATAAATCGCTTTTATTTTTCTTCCTTTATATACTTGGCAAAGATCTTCTTGACTTATGCCTCTGTTACTCTATTCCTTTTGATGAGTATAGTCATGTGTATTTGTTGAAATAGTGGTTAGCTAACTAGCCCAAAGAATGAGTTCTATTACATAGTTACAAAATTTAAATAATGTTGATAGCAAGTAGTTCTTTTAACTGAGATGTTGTATGTTCAAAATTTAAGAAAAGCTTATAGGTTAGGTTTGAGGTTACACCTACAAATCTTATTACATTCATAATTTTTATGCTTACATTTGAGTGCATAAAAATATAGGTGTGGATAAAATGGTTATAGTGGATTTTTTCATGTTCATCAGAATTTACCAACTTATAATAATTTGTATAAAAACTAATACAGCCTTTAAATAGGATCTACTGGTAAGAACCTATGTGTTATTTTCTCTCAACAGTTACCAGAAGTAATGTCACTGAACATTATTTGAGAACATCTTTGTTAGTAATATTGAGTAAGCTGTATTGCATAAGAAAGGAGCAATATATTGTCTTTTTATCTTGCCATCTTTACCTCTCTGGTTTGCACATATTACACTTTATACTTGTTTTTACCAATACTTTGGATTTTTGGTAAATATATGTATAAGATTTCTATCTTCCCTGATATCTCAAATTTTCTGGGGGTTTTTGTTTGTTTGTTTGTTTTTTTAGTGTCTCTACAAATTTCCTTCTTCCCATCACTGAAACTTTAGTTTACAGTGGTAAACCAAATGTGGGAATTAAGATATGTAATTAATTTAAACAAATCTTAAGAGCTCTAAAAATGTAAAGGAATCTGTTCTTTGCTTCTTATAGTTGAGACAGTCACACTTTAAGATCTTCAACATCTCTTAGTTTCAGCTCTCCTAGTTATTAGACAAAAGACTAGAGAGAATTTACACAACTGGTGTGAAAAAGAGGAAAAACAGCTCCTCCCTTCTACTTTTCCATAAGGAATAAAGTGAAGTGTCAAACAGCACAAATTTTCTGTTTGTGAAGCATATATTTGCATCTTTGTGTTACTAAATTTTTCATATTTCTTTTTGCCAAAGTCAAGGTAAATGTGACCTCTTTAAATATTAAAGTTTGCTGAGTTAGAGGAATTACTGGTTTTTAAAAAATTATTTTTGGAGTAATTAATGCATCTTTCAGACTCTAGTTTATAAAGTTTCCAAGTAATACTGGCTGAAGAGGAATTACATTGACTCAAATCGCTCTGCAGGCCAACAGTTTTGCTTACCTTAACCTCTTTGAGATGTTTAGGATGGGAAACTCACTTCATTTTTTTGAGAGCCAGATCCCATCACACCTAAAAAACATTAAAAAATGAGCCCTGGCTGGTGTAGCTCAGTGGATTGAGTGCTGGCCTGAGGACGAAAGGGTCTCCAGTTTGATTCCCAGTTAGGGCACCTGCCTGGGTTGTGGGCCAGGTCCCCAGTAGTGGGCAAAACACACATTGATGTTTCTCTCCCCCTCTTTCTCCCTCCGTTCCCCTCTCAAAAAATAAATAAATGAAACTAAAAAAAAAAAAATTTAAAAATGAATCCTTGACAAACACAGAATGGTAAATATCAATGGCACGATAGTAACATTTTTTCCAAATGCCTATTAACATAGCATTCTTCTATTAGGATAATAATTACAAAGGTCATTTCCTCTTTCAGCCAGTTTCTCCTGTTGTCTCTTCTTTTTCTTTTTTAATATTAAGATGTTATTTTAATAATTTATCTTTGTTTAAAAAGGTAATGTTAAATATTAAAAAGAAAAAATAAATAAGATGTTCTGTCACAAGTTCTGGTGACTTGTTCGACTTCTATGAAACTGCATTTCTTTTTCCTCAGCAAAGTCATATGAGTTAACGTAAGGACCCAAAGTCAATCTGTAATATCTGTCACTTCTCGCCACATATCATTCCTTCTCCTATCTTATCCTCATTGCAGCATTCTTACTTTTTCTCTGTGCGGCAGCTAAAGAACCATCATTTAAACACTGCCTCTTAGTTTGACACTCATGTGTACAAATTGTATCTAACATGTGGAGATACCCAGCTCACCAGAGGCTGATGGTAGATATGAGAGCTAATCTGGAGCAGCTGATCCCCTCTACACCTGGAAAGCAAATGTTTCAGTCATTGTCTGGCCAGTCTCCAGAAAGTATCAATTATTAAAACTTTATTTAGGAACAATAACTCAATTTATTGAATGGAATGCAAGAGACATGAATCAATGGCTAAATGTACCCTTTAAATTTAACTATAAAGAATTCATATTCCTTATACTTACCTGGCAGGGGAGATACCATGATCACGAAGGTGGTTTTACCAGGGTGAGGCTTACCCATTGCTCTCTGGATGTACTGACCCCTGCGATTTCCCCAAATGTGGGAAACTCAACTTCATAATTTGTGGTAGCAGAGGACTGCATTCGTGCTCTCCTCTGAGGAAAAAAAATTCATATTCCTGAAAGTGAATATAAATATATATATTTCACACGCGCACGTGCGCACACACACACATACACATATAGAGAGAAAGAATGTGAATGCTTTTAGTACAAAATGTATATATTTTACAAATACAAGCAGGAATAATTCCACCGAGCTAGTTTTAGTATCTACAAAATCACAAAAAATTTTGTGAAGTAATCGATTGAGTGTGATATAGATAAATGTGAAAGCATTTTTTTCAAAGTACTTTTTGGAATGAGCATATGATTTCCATATTTTAAAAAATTAACTAATTTCTAGCAGATTAATTTTAGTTCTGTAATATAAACTATGAAGAGGTTTAAGTCAAGTAGTTCTCTAGCCAAAATTAGATTAATAGCTTACATACCTAGAAATCAAGTGTTGCATAGACTCCAAAAATTTCTCATAGTGTCCAAAGTTTTTCATTTACTACAGTTTTTTTTAAGTTACAAACAAATTATCATCTTTAAAAGTCTAGCTCTTTTTAAACTTGATATTTATACTTCAACACATTAGTCTTTGGGATCTAGAAATCAGGTCACCTTAACTTAGGAGCAATTTTTAAAACCTCTTTATTAGGGAAAAAGTAAAAAAAATAGAAATATCCCCCAGGTACCAGATTCACAGCATTCATAATTACCCACATTTGATCAATCATATTTTATCTAACCTTCTAACCACCCCCTTTCTTGGTTAAATGTTTTAAAGTAAATCTCATCATTACCCCTGTAAATAATTTGATATGTAGTTCAGAAGCAAATTCTAACTAGCTTAGCTCTTCATTGATTGATTGATTCATCTATTTACTTCCTGATAATATGAAACATTTTTTGAGGATCTGCTATATTCTAGGCACTGTATTAAGCTCTAGAAATTGACTGGCAGGAGAGAGTCATTTGGATCCATTCTAAGAAGTTCTCATATGGTTGGAAACGTAAACTGCTTACAAATCAGATCATATCACTCAACTGCCTGAACTCTTCCCAATGTTGCTTCATGAACTCCTGGACAATCCTTAGTATGACATGTGAGATCCGTTATAATAATCCCCCTTTGAACTCTCCACACTTAATTTTACCCACTGAACCGAACCAGGAGCACTTTACACTCCTTCTATATGGAAATAGTTAACCAAATATGCCTTTCTTTCATTTTCTGTACATCCTGGTCCCTCTTTCTGGACTCTTCATTCTCAAAATCAGACCAATTCTTATGCTGTTTTCAAGACATGACCTTACCATCACTTTGAGAAAACCTGTATGCCTCTCCTCCCAGCAAACGGCTTGGTGTTCTTTCTCTGTGTTTCCAGAAGCCCTTTTGTATGTCTCAGCTGTCACACAGCTTTCAGGTATGTTGTAGTTCGATATTGTTCTGATTCACTAATATTTTTTCTTTAGGACAGTCTCTCCATTTTAGATTTCTGTATTCCCGGTGTGTAAAACAATTCAGAATATACAACAGGCACTTAATAAATTCAGTTTTTTTCTTGGAATATGTTTATTAGATAAAGAAACCATGGTCATTTCTACAGTTATATTAGTATGGTTCCTATCAATGACCGTAGTTTGCCATAATTTCACAGGGCTAGCTGAGGCACATGGAACCATTGATAGTTATCTTATTGAAAGGAAGGAAACAAAGTATACGGTTTATTTATAGTAACACCAGAATCATCATACAACATTTGGATATCAACTCTTGTCTTTTCAGAGCCTTCATTACAGTATTATTTGAATATAAAATGAAGGGATGCCATGGTCACTAAAAGAAAGTCACAGAATACCAAAATAATGACAAAAAAAGAAGCCTAACTTAAAGTGAATGATATCAGATCAGCTTCCCCCCACCTTTGCCACTTAACTTTAACTTCTTTTTTTAGTACATTGTTGTTACTCCTCTTTTACCTCTGGCTTATATGTAATGTTCTGAAGAATCAGGAGGAAAACAAACATACATGTAAATAGGGGATCAAATAAATGGAATGGTGCATCAGCAGAGCCCCTATAGCAAATGGAAAAGAGTGTCTGAATCAATACATCCATAATTATAAAGAGCTGGGAAGGCCCCAGAGATTATCTAGTCCAAATCCTCTTTCAAAGAGGTTAAATGATTTGTCCAAATTCCCACCCTCCTTTTAAAATTTCAATCAGCCTTGCAATCTTTCTGAGGTTATTGGTGAAAATGGAGGATAGCTGAATAGCCAAAAGAGAATAATTTAGCATAATGGAGTCAACATGATTTCTGTACAAGAAATGATGTGTTTTGCTTCGACTAGACTTGTTTGAGGGGGTAAATAAGCATGACTAAGGAGATTTGTAAAGAATTTATACTTAAACTTTCAAAAAGCTTTTTGACAAGTTCTTACATCAGACTAAACAATTCCCATAAGAATTTGGCTTGGAAAGAAATAAGGAGAAATTTGAGTAGTTAATAAATCTTAATTATGTTTTTTGCTGAGTGTCCTTGGGCAAATTATTTTACCTTGCTTATCATGATTTTCCCACAAATAATAAAGGCAAAGTGAGTTTACCTAACTCATCGAGCTACTGAGAGGTGTGGATAAAATAATAATAATGATGTTATAATTAAAGCTAACATATTAGTATATGTCAGACACTAAGCGTTTAACAAATATTATCTCTCTTAACCCTCACAGGTCCCTCGTGTGGAAAATACTGTTATTATCTCTCCACTGTTAAGAGAACTGAGGCATAGAGTAGTGAAGTAACTTGTCCTGAGTCATGAAGCTAGTTATTGGTGTAGTCAGGAACTAAACCCAATAAAGCTGGTTCTAGAGCCCTTACTCTTAGCCAGTTAGTCTCATGACTCTTTTGCTATTAATATGCATAAACCCCTTTCCATGCATAGTATAGGTACATAAGGGCATAAAAATGTTAGTTATCAATATTTTTGTACTTTGTCAAGTGGGAGGACAAATGGGGGCCTAATATTGACTGAAGACCTACTGTAAGCATGAGGCATTCTTTTTGCAACCGTCTTGGAAGGCCACAAAAGCCCTGAGAGTTTCTATGGTTCAACCATGGTCAGAAGCCAGTATAGGTCAGAACTGGGATTTAGAAGACATTGATCTTGTTCCAAAACCCATGTTACTTTTACTTTATACCAGCCTACAGTCTTATTTGACTTCATACTCTCTTTTTAAAAATAATTTTGTATTTATCAATTACCATTGATATGCAATATTATATTAGTTTCAGGTATACAACATAGTGAATAGACACTTCTGTAACTTACAAAGTGATCACTGAAATCTAGTACCCTTCCGATACCATACATAGTTATCATAATATTGTTGACTCTATTCCCTAAGCTGTACTTTACATCCTCATGACTATTGTGTAACTACCAGTTCGTGCTTCTTAACTCTTCTTCTTTTTCACCCATGCCCAAATCCCCCTCCTATCTGACAACCATCAAAATGTTCTCTGTATCTATGAATTTGTTTCCATTTTCTTTGTTCATTTACTTTGTTAGATTTCACATATAAGTGAAATCATATGGTATTTGTCTTTCTCTGTCTAACTTATTTAACATAATACCCTGTAGGTCCATCCATGTTGTTGCAGATGGCAATTTTTCATTCTTTTATATGACTAAGACATAAATATTCCATTGTATATATGTACCACTTCTTTATCCATTCATCATCTGTTGATGACCATTAGGTTGCTTCATTTCTTGGCTATCGTAAGTTATGCTGAAATGAACATATGGATGCATATGTCATTTCAAATTAGTGTTTTTCTTCAGATAAATACCCAGAAGTGCAATTTCTGGGTCCTTCTTTGTCTCATGTTATAGTCTTTGTTTAAAGTCATTTTTTGTCTTGTATAAATATTGCCATTCCAGCTTTGTTTATTTGTTCCCATGTTCATGAAATATGTTTTTCCATCCCTTTACTTTCAGTCTGTGTGTCCTTCAGTCTGAAGCGGGTCTTTTGTAGGTAGCATATGTAAACGTCTTGTTTTCTTATTCATTCAGCCACTGTATGTCTTTTGATTGGAGCATTTAATCCACTTACATTTTAAGTAATTATTGATATATATGTAGTTACTGCCATTTCGTTATTCATGTTTTTGATCCTTTATTGTTCTTTTCTTTCTTAAAGAAGTTTCTTTAACATTTCTTGTAATACTGGTAGGTGGGTATGAACTTTTTTCAGTTTTACTTGTCTGGGAAGCTCATTATCTGTTCCTAGATTCTAAAGGATAGCCTTACTGGATAGAGTAGTCTTGGTTATGGGTCCTTACTTTCTATCACTTAAAATATTTCCTGCCAGTCCCTTCTGGCCTGAAAACTTTCTGTTGAGAAATCAGCTGACAGTCTTATGGGAGCTCCCTTGTAGGTAACTAGCTGTATTTCTCATACTGCTTTTAAGATTCTCTTTGTCTTTTTTTTTTTAAGATTTTATTTATTTATTTTTAGAGAGAGGGGAAGGGAGAGAGGAGAGAAACATCGATAGGTTGCCTTTTGTGTGTGCCCCAACTGGGGACTGAACCCACAACCCAAGCATGTGCCCTGACTGCAAATTGAACTGGCGACCTTTCACTTTGTGGTACAGTGCCCAGCCAACTTTGCCACACCGGTCAGGGCTTTCTTTGTGTTAAACCTTTGGCATTTTAATTATGAAGTGTCTTGATATGATAAGTTCATCTTGTTTGGGACTCTGTGCTTCCTGGATTGTATGTCTTTTTCCTTCACCAGGTTAGGAAAGTTTTCCACCATTATTTCTTCAAATAGGTCTTCAATTGCTTATTATCTTTTGAGGTTGTCCTAAAGGCCCCTTAAACTATCCTCATTTTCTTGGATTCATTTTTCTTTTTGCTTTTCTGGTTGGGTGTTTCTACTACCTTTTCCCAATTTTCTTATTTGATCCTCTGCTTCATCCAATCTACTGTTGATTTGTCGAATGTATTCTTCCTTTCAGTTATTGTATTCTTCATTTCTCACCGGTTCGTTTTTTATGTTGTCTATCTTCATTTTTATGTGTTCTGTTTCTTTGTAGAAGCTCTGAGATCATTGAGCATCCTTATAACCAGTGTTTTGAACTCTATATGGTAGATTGCTTGTCTCCATTATGTTTAGTTTTTTTTCTGGAGTTACGTTCTATTTTTTCATTTGGGACTTGATTCTTTGTCTCATTTTGATTGCATCACTTGTATATTTTGGGTAAAAATCCTGTATCAGATGTGTGTTTTCTAAATATTGTGAACCCATGGCTTGTCTTCTAATTCTCTTGACATTGTCATTCACAGAACAGAATTTTTTATTTATGGTAAAGTCCTGCTTACCAGTTATTTCTTTCATGTTTTTGGTGCTATATCTAAAAGTTATCACCATAACCAAGGTCATCTACATTTTCCCCTATGTTATCTTCTAGAAGTTCTACAGTTTTGCATTTTACATGTACTCCTATCATCCAATTTGAGTTCATTTTTGTGAAAATGTAAGATATGTGTCTACATTTATTTTTTGTATGTGGATGTCCAGTTTTCCAGCAACATTTATTAAAAGACTATCTTTGCTCCACTTTGCTTTGCTTTTGCTCCTTTGTCAAAGATCAGTTGACTGTACTTATGGGGATCTATTTCTGGGCTCTGTAGTCTGTTCCATTGATCCATACCACACTGTCTTGATTACTGTAGATTTATATTTCTGTAAGTATTAAAGGTGAGAAGTGCCAGTTCTTCAGCTCTGTTCTTGTCCTTCATTATGTTGGCTATTCCGAGTCTTTTTTCTCTATGTATAAACTTAAGAATCAGTTTGTCAATATTCACAAAATAACTGCTGGAATTTCAATTGGGATTGTATGGAATCTATAGATCAAGTTGGGAGAACTAATATCTTGACAATGTTGAATCTTCCTATCCATAAATATGAAATATCTCTGCATTTCTTTAGTTCTTCTTTGATATTTTTCATTAGAGTTTGTAGTTTTGCTCATATAGATTAGGTATATATTCCGTTAATTTATACCTAAAATTTCATGTTTTGGGGCAAAGTGAAAATGGTATTTTGTTTTTAATCTCACATTCCAGTTGTTCATTGCTGGGATACAGGAAATAATATTTGGTTGAAGATATTTACATCTGTGTTCATGAACGATATTGGTCCATAGTTTTCTTTCTTGTAATGTCTTCATCTAGTTTTGGTATTAGCCTCATAAGATGAGTTAGGCAGTGGTCTTGGTGCTTATATTCTCTGAAGGAGATTGTAGAACAATAGTATAATTTCTTTCCTATGTGGTTGGTAGAGTTCACCAGTGTTTTCTGTTTCAGAAGGTTGTTAATTATGGATTCAATTTCTTTGCTAGATATAGGCCTATTTGGATCGTCTATTTCTTGTGTGAGTTTTGGCAAATTGTCTTTCAAGGAATTGGTCCATTTTATCTAGTTTGTCAAGCTATAGGCATAGAGTTGCTCATAGTGTTTTATTATTATTTTAATGTTCATAGGCTCTCTAGCGATGTCCCGTCTTTCATTTCTTATATTAGTATTTGTGTCCTACCTCTTTTTTTCTTTGTTGCCTGGTTAGAAGTTTATCAACTTCACTGATCTTTTCAAAGAAACAACTTTTGGTTTTATTGATTTTTCTCTATTGATATCCTGATTTTGGTTTCTTTTATTTCTACTTGCATTCTTATTTCTTTTTTTCTGCTTATTGTGGATTAAATTTGCTCTATTTTTTCTAGTTTCCTAAGGTGGAAACTTAGATTTTTGATTTTAGCTTATTTTTCTACTCTAATATATACATTTAATGCTATAAATTTCCCCCTAAGCACTCCTTACACTGCATCTCACAAGTTTTAATAAGTTGTGTTTTCATTTCTATTAGTTAATAATATTTTTTAATTCTCTTGAAGTTTTTTCTCTTACTCATATGTTATGTAGAACTATGTTGTTTAATCTCCACATTTTGAGACTTTTCAGTTATCCTTCTGTTATTTACTACTAATTTAATTCCATTGAGGTCTGAGAGCAGACATTGTTTTATTTCTATTGTTTTAAATTGTTAAGGTGTATTTTATGGCCCAGAATGTGTTTTATCTCAGTGATGTTCAATGTAAGCTTGAGAAGAATGCTTATTCTGCTGTTGTTGGATGAAGTAGTCTATTGATGTTAATTATACCTAATCGTTGGTGTCGTAGAGTTCACCTGTGTCCCTCCGATTTCCTGCCTGCTGGATATGTCCATTTCTGATAGAGGGGTGTTGAAACCTCCAACTGTGATCGTGGATTTATCTATTTCTCCATGAAGTTCTAGCAATTTTTTGCCTCTTATAATTTGACACTATTGTTAGGTGAATACACGTAAAGGATTCTTATGTCTTCTTGGAGAACTGACTGCTTTATCATCCTTTAATGCCTATCTTTATCTCTGGTAACTTTTCTTGCTTTGATGTCTGCTGTCTCTGAAATTAATATAACTACTCCCATTTTCTTTAATTAGTGTTCATATGGTATATTAGCTTTTGAATAGACTTGGAGTGGTGTCTTGTCGTTTTAATTTGCATTGCCCTAACTACTAATGATTTTCAGCATCATTTCATGCACTTATTTACTATCCCTATATCTTTTTTGGTGAAAGATCTGTTGAAATCTTTTGGCCCTTTTATAATTTAATTATTTGTTTTATTATTATCACTATCTGAGAGGTGATTTTTAAAGAACATCTGGATAGAAATTCTTTATCAGATATAATGATTATTTTCAAATATTTTCTCCCAGGCTGTGGCTTATGTATTCATATAACAACTTTATTTAAAATTTCTCTTCACCCTCTTAATAGTATCTTTTGAAGAACAATTTTCAATTTTGAAACCAATTTATCAGTTTTGTTTTATAAGCCATGCTTTTGGAATCATATCTATAAAACCTTTGCCTAACCCAAGATTTTCTAGTATGTTTCTTCTAGAAGTTTTATAGTTTTAGATTTTACATTAAGTTCTATGATCCATTTTGAGTTAATTCTTATATAGGATATGACATATGGATCAAAATTTATCTTTTACTTTGGGTCAAGATGGTGGCATAGGCAGGCATCGGTCACCTCCTCCACAACCGCATCAATATTATACCTAAAATATAGAACAACCATCACTAAGAACTGTCAGAAATCGAGTTAAATGGAAGCCTGACAACAACAAAATTAAAGAAACATCATCTATCCAGACTGGTAGGAGTGCAGACACAGAATGGGCTGGTCCCCCACACACATGTCATGGATAAAAATTCAGGAGGAATATCTCAGGAGTGAGGAGTCCCAGCCCCACACCAGGCGCCCTAGCCCCAGGTTCCAGTACCAGGAAGCTAAGTCCCCATAACTTCTGACTGCAAAAACCAGCAAGAATTGAGTCAGTGGAAGAAACTTCTGGAGCCCCAAGCAGGTCCTCTTAAAAAAAACCCCACACACACTCAACTATTCAGATTCTTCCCTCTGAGCTCCAGCATCAGGATACCAGCTTGAAAGGCACCAATGGCATACTGGGAGAAACAGAAGTGTCTGGAATCAAGGCAGACAGAGGCCATTATCCCTTTTTTTAAACCCTACCTCTGCAGAGTCCCAGAGCTGGCAAGCTGGTGCCATATCTGGGACTCCATCAACCTGGCAAACACTGTTTGACCCACCTTGGAGTTTCTCAGAGACTCCAGCCACCCAACTTACAGGCCTACTCAGGCTGCTCTTCCATCTGAATGGCTGGTCCTGGCTCGTGCTTCACAACTTCCTAAATCCTCTCAAAAAAGCAACAACTGGCCTCTGTGAGCCGAAGGCCTGGCACTGGCAGCAACCAGCCTACATTCACAGCCTAGCTTTGTCTGGGAATCTCCAAGCTCAGCACAAGTAGCAGCCATCTCAGATTGCTTTATAGCTCAGGCGGGGGGACACTGGGAAAAACACAGTTAGGGGCTAAACTTGTCCTGCACCATCCAGGAAATCCCACAACCACTGTGTCCAGTGGACAGCTATAGACCATGTCAGAGCACCATCACCCCACCCCTACACAGCTGATCCTCCACAGAGGGCAGAGGTTGGTGGTAAATAGTCACAGCCAATCCTTGTAGCTGACTGGCCTGGGTTAATTCCTCCCATTGATCTGCCAACAGCAACCAAGCCTCAATTACAAGAGGAGGGTGTACTCAGCCCACACAAAGGGCACACCTTGAGTACCCAGCTTGGGTGATAGGGGAGGTGGTGCCACTGGACCCTATAGGACATCTGCTTCATTAGGCCACACTACCAAGACATGGAGTCAAAGCAACTCTACCTAATACACAGAAACACACACAGAGATGCTGCCAAAACAAGGAGTCAAAAAACATGGCCCAAATGAAAGAACAGATCAAAACTCCTGAAAAAGAGCTAAACAAAATGGAGAGAAGCAATCTATCAGATCCAGAGTTTAAAACACTAGTTATGACAATGCTCAAGGAACTTAGGACCTCAGCAGCATAAAAAAGATCCAGTCAGAAACAAAGGATATGCTAATTGAAATAAAGAACAATTTACAGGGAAACAACAGTAGAATGGATGAAGCCAAGAATCAAAGCAATAATTTGGAAAATAAGGAAGTGACAAACAACCAATCAGAACAACAGGGAGAAAAAAGAACCCCTAAAATGAAGAAAGTATAAGCAGCCTCTGGGATGACTTCAAGAGGTCCAATATTCGCCTCATAGGGGTGCCAGAAGGAGAAGAGAAAGAGCAAGAAATTGGAACTCTATTTGAAAAAGTAATGAAAGAAAACTTCCCTAATTTGGTGAAGGAAATAGACATACAAGTCCAGGGAGCACAGAGAGTCCCGAATGAGTTGGACCCAAAGAGGACCACACCAAGACACATCATAATTAAAATGCCAAATGTTAAAGATAAAGAAAGAATCTTAAGAGCAGCAAAAGAAAAGAAATTAGTTACCTACAAGGAAGTTCCCATAAGACCATCAACTGATTTCTCAAAAGAAACTTTGCAGGTTGGAAGGGACTGTCAAGAAGTATTCAAAGTCATGAAAAGCAGGGACCTACAGCCAGGATTGCTCTACCCAGCAAAGCTATTGTATAGAATCTAACAGCAGATAAAGAGCTTCCCAGACAAGAAAAAACTAAAGGAGCTCATCATTACCAAACCATTATTATGTGAAATGTTAAAGGGATTTATTTAAGAAAAAGAAGAAGATCAAAACTATGAAGAAAAAAAATGGCAAATATACAAATCTATCAACAATTGAATCTACAAAACAAACTAAGCAAACAAGAACAGACAGAATCATGGATGTGGAGAGCATTTTGGTGATTGCCACATGAGAGAGGAGTGTAGGGCAATGGGTGAAGAGGTGAGGGGATTAAAAAATACAAATAGGTACTTAACAGAAAAGCCATGGGAATGTAAAGTACAGTAGAGGAAATGGAGTAACCAAAGAACTTAAACGCATGCCCATGGACATGAACAATGGTGTGGAGATTTCCTCAGGGAGTGGGAGGTGCTGGGTGGAGGGGGCAAAGGGGAAAAATCATGCCCACTATAATAGCATAATCAATAAAATATTTTAAAAATTTATCTTTTTGGCATATACATATCCAAATTTTCTAGTATCATTAGTTAAAAGATAATCATTTTCCCACTGGTTATCATTGCTTCTTTGTCAAAATTTCTTTTATAATTTCCAATTTTTATTGCTAGTGTCCAGAAAAACAACTAAATTTTGTATAATGCACTTTTATGCTTCAGACTCACTAAACTGTATAAGTTTTAACATCTTTTATGTGTTTCCACAGAATTTTCCCTACAGGAAAACCATGTTTCCTGTGAATAAAGGCAGTTTCACTCTCCAGTATTCCAACCTTTTATTTCTAATCTCCAGTAAAATGTTAAGTAGAGATGTTGAGAACTTGCCTTATTGCTGACCGTAAGGAAAAAGCACTCAGTCTTTCACAATTAAGCCTCATGTAGCTGTGGGCTTTTTTCCTTTATCACATTAAGGAAGTTCCCTTCTTTTCCTAGTTTGCTGAGGGTTTTAATCAGGGATGGATATGGATTTTGTTCAATCATTTTCTGTACCAGTTGAGATAATGATATGGTTTTCCTTTTTAATTTGTTGCTGTAATGAATTACACTGATAGATTTTTCAGATGTTAAACCTACCTTGCATTCCTGAGAAAACCCCACTTGGAGTTTACTTTTTGATTCAAATTGCTGAAATTTTGTTTAAAAATTTTTTGTATCTATGTCAATGAAAAATACTAGTCTTTGTCCTACATGGTCTTGGTCTATATAGTTTTACATAGTTTTTATCCCATATAGTCTTGGTCTGGTTTTGTATCTGAGTAAAACTGGCCCCATCAAATGAGTTGGGAAATTTTTAAAAATTTTCTGGCAACGTTTTTTAATAAGATTGTTATCTTTAAACTTTTGAGTAGAACTCACCAGCAGAGCCATCTGGACCTATAGATGGTCTCTGTAGAAATATTTTTAGCTAAAAATTCATTGTCTTTAATAAATATATTACTATTAAAATGACCTATTTCTTCTTGACTGAGCCTTGATAGTATGTGCAGGATATTTCTGTTTATACAGTTTTCTCCTCTGTGCCCTGCAAACTCTAGCAACCTTGGCCTCCTTGGCCTTCAAGTACGCTTCCTGAACCTAGAGACTTCCCAGTCTCCACCTGGCTTCCGCCAGCCTGCACCACAATCTAGAACCTGTTTCTAGGCATTAAGCTAGGGCAGTTTTGGTGCTCATCGCATTTGTTTCCTGCTTCTTAGATCACTGTCACTGATTTTCTGATGTTAAATTTCTTGAAAACCAATGATTTATATATTTTATTCTATTTTTTATTTGTTTCAGGCAGGAAAGTAAATCTAATCTCTGTTGTTCTATCTGGCTGGAAGCAGAAATCCATTCTTCAACTTATAAAATGTTTATCTCACACAGATTTGACTAGCTTATCTCTCTTACATTATGCTTATTTTTAAGTAATATTTTAAACTTTGACACTCTAAGTAAGTGTGACTTTTCCCCAAGGGGAAAAAAAGCTTTTCACTCTTGTATTTATCTTGGTGCTTGACTCATATAATTTTTACCTATCAGCTTCAAAAATGTCTTCAGTGTAAGCTATTGGTATCAGTTTGACAGTAGGACTTTGTATGATGAATGCATTCTCTAATTGGAAAAAAAAATCTAAGCAAGAGCTTTAACTTCTGTGCCTACCCCTTCTTCACCACTGCAGTATTCTTTGCAGAAAAGCTTGAAAACCACCCATATTCCCTTTTGTGTTCTTTTCTTTTCTTTTTTCTCTTTCCTTTCCTTTTCTTTTCTTTTCTTTTCTTTTCTTTTTCTTTGCTTTTCTTTTCTTTCCTTCTTTCTTTCTTTGCCACCAGAGTTAGCTGGAACGTCATAATGACATTTTTAACCATTTAAGAGGAAAATATAAGTTATTTAACAGTTACTTTTGTAAAGCATGCATTTGTCTATTAAATCTAACATAAAATCAAGAGATAAATTTGAACATTAGACAAATTTTGGTTTGACTTCTTTGAGGCTGTCAGTGATGACAGACTTACTAATTCTCAGGGCTTCTTTATTCCATTTGTATGCTGGAGTTTACTACTGGTACACAAAGATCCTCTCCTTTGGTGTTTTATCCTCAAGCAAGCATTGTATCTACTGGCAGGTAAGGATATCATATGATGGAAGTTATGTAGACTTCAGTGACAGGGAAAAGTCTGTGCTCATAGTAGCTCATAGCATATGTGACATGGCAAAATAATTTCTTAACCTATCATCAGGTGCATAAGAGCTCTGGAATCTGTGAACATCTTGATATCGTATTGTTTGTGTAAGTGTTCATATTTTCTTTACATATATTCCATAACTTTTATTTGGTATTTGAAGAGAGTTTTTATGTACTAGGACCCTTCCATCTTGTCCCATTGCAGAGTAGAGCAATAGAAAAACCAGACCCAGTCAAAGTACTATAGAATAACACCTCCATAAAAATACCGTCTAAGGATAGATTAAG
The DNA here is from genome assembly GCA_004026545.1 of Mormoops blainvillei. Lineage (NCBI taxonomy): Eukaryota > Metazoa > Chordata > Mammalia > Chiroptera > Mormoopidae > Mormoops > Mormoops blainvillei. The sequence goes on along the minus strand of PVJD01000734.1, from coordinate 106,280 downwards.
AAACTAGATCACTCAGGCCTCAGAGTGGACATTTTTTGGCCCAGTGATCTCCTGCCATATCCCAAATTGTAGGTGGTGGTTTAACATCAGGATAATCAGCACTTTTGGTGCCTTAAAACATATAACTGTCTTATATTTGCTTTTCTCTTTCATATTAAAAAATAAATAAAAAGCCCTGACTGGTGTGGCTCAGTGGATTGAGCACCAGCCTGCGAACTGAGGGGTCACCAGTTGAATTCCCAGTTGGGGCACATGCCTGGGTTGTGGGCCAGGTCCCTAGTAGGGAGCATATGAGAGGCAGCCACACACTGATGTTTCTCTCCCTCCCTTTCTCCCTTCCCCTCTGTCTAAAAACAAATAAATAAATAAATAATTTTAATAAATAAAAATTTAAAAAAATAAATAAATATATGTTCATGTGAAGTTTTTGCCTAAGGCTAGAAACCGACATTAAAAAGAAAAGTTATTCACCTACATGGTCAACTTCAAAAGTGAAAGCAGTGAGATGTTAGTTTACCAATGTGTATGCTAAATCATGAAGCCAGTTTATAAGAATAATTACATTATGTATCAAGATGAGTGATTTTTTAAAATCACATTATCCTCTATCACAGTAAATCATTTCTTTGCTACTTCCTCTTTCTAGTCCAGCAACACTAGTTCTCAGATTATAGGTTAGTCATTTTAATCAATATATGATAATACACTATCATTATTATATGGGAATTGTTATTATTTCTATGCCATTTCTGGCAAACCAGAACCTCCAAAGCAGCTTATGTTCAGGAACAAGTTTACCTCCTTATTTTCGAATAGTGTTTATTAAGAAAGCACCATCTTTTGTTCTAACGCTCCCTTTAGTTTCATTTTTGATACCTGGGAATGTTTCTGTGGTGGAAAGAATGAGAAAAATGAAGTCATTCTTTAAAAAATTCCATCATCCATTCATATTCTTTGTTTTCATGCCATGTCTTAGATTCAACTTATTCAGTTCTCCTTTTAGTAGTTTCCCATTTTGATTTCTTTAACTCAAAAATTAAGCAGCATAGATTTTGAAAAAGCAATTCACCCATTAAAAACAGTCAGTAATATACCAAAATAAAATATATTTCAAAAAGGGAGGTTCTTTCTTTTATCATTAAAGCATTTTACTGCATTATTATTTGAGGATTTATCTTACTTGCCAATTATCCAATACAATAAATAGAGCTAGAGCTTCTGAGTTTTTCCTCAAAGTCAGGGTGGGGTTTTTTTGGGGGGTGGGGGATAAAAACTACACTTTTTTGTTTTGTAACTATAATAAGTGAATATTGATTTTTAAAAACACTTTTTTTAATGAAAACTCATCCTTTTATGTGTTCTTCCTAAAGTTATTAATTTAAACCATTAAAGTTTGTCCATTGTACTCATTATGTTGGTGAAATATTTTTCTCCCTGAAAGAAAATTTTCATTTATCTATGCAATATTGATATAAAATGTCAGGGTTCAGAAAAAAGGCTAAATTTAATAGCAGCAATTATAATCTCAAGAGTAGTATATGATTATAGGAAATGCTTTTAATGTGTTCTCTTAATTTATGGACTATAATAACAGTGATAAAGATGACAAAGTCTGGTCATGCTTACATGTGGTTTCACTTGAACAACGGTGGGCAGTTGGTGGCACAGGTGGCAAAAGTGACAGGATGCAACATTTGAGCATGATATGGGGACTATTTTAAGATCTGTGCCTTTGGAAACTTAAGCAATCAAAGGAACTGAATCTGATCTGTATTGATATCAAGCTATAACACTCCACACCACTTTTTACCAGAGTCCTGATGATAATAAAAGGTAGGTATTCATTTACATTTGAAAATTAAACATCTGTACATAGTGAAATTTTGCTTTACCAAAGGTCATATTAACATTAAAATATTGTGACACAACTATTGATAAAAATATCAAATAATCAAGAAAACCACATATTCTTGTCATAGAACACAAATTCTAGATAGCCCATGGAGTTCAATTAAATGAGTGATTCTGAAATAAAAATTCCCAGTACTGCTGCAACTCTGAACTAAAGATCGCCCAAATATTCTTAGATCAATTGATAACAGAATAAAAGGAAGGGTATAAAAGGATCAGCACATGTCCAGGTATGTTTACTAATGATCCTACCATCTCAGTTGTCACCAGCCTCAAAGGATACAGTTTTCAGTGTTTTTAGAGCAGGTTTATTAAATGTTTTAAAGTTGCATATTTCTTGTTTCAATCCCAATCAATTCTTAATCTCTATGGGAGTTTAAAAAGTATTCCTAAAGTGGCAGTGAAAGTCATTTAATCATCACCAATGGTTTTGAATAGATTTCCTGGTGGAAATCTCTCATAAAAAATTTTAAAAACTTTTTTTACGAAAGATAATTTTTAAAAGTATTGTAGATGAATCTTATAGAACTATCAGTCTACAACAGGTAATTATATCCTGGAAATTTTAGAGGATGAGGAGATAAAATTATTTATTAAGCAATTCAGTTGGATCTGGGTGTATTTAATCTGAAAAAAAATTTTACACCCATGAATATGAAAAGCAGATACTGAAGTCACAACTAGCAATCTGTTAGAAGTAGAGAAAAAAGTATATGGATCTCTCAATTATATGGTAAGTTGCCAGCAATGTTGAAATACCTCATTCATTTTGCTGTAGCTTTCAAGGATAAAAACTGTATTAAATGAAGATAACTTATTTTAATATGCCAAGAATGATTCATTTATCCATATAGTTACGTACTTTTTTCTTTTAGCAGCCAATCAGAATTTGAGATTAAACCTACATGTCTGACATCTAAGAAGTCTACATTTTGTTAGGCTATTTTTAATTGTGGTGGCCAACTGCTTTTCATTGTTTATGCTCAAACATTGACCTTTTTAACATCATAAGGCTTGAGAGGAGGATTCCCAGGCATATTGAAGAATACCAGTGTTTTTCTTGCACTTTCTCTTTGGGTAAAATCACAGGTTTTTTTTGTAAATTAAAAATTACTTTTCTTAAAAGCCAGCTGGGAGCCTTTGACAGATAGATGCTCAATGCTTTAGTGAAAGGTTTTCACTTCACATAAACAAGATTCTCATTTAATTTAAAATTTAACAGCAAATAACAAAGTCGAACAGATTCCTTCTAAATACAGGTTTGCACATGTGCAGACAATGACAACATATTCTCTTCCCCTGCCTCATAGCTGGCAGGTTTGTGGGTTTTTTTTTTAAAGAAAATATCACTCTAAAATATATTCCAACTCTAGACACATTAAATGTGAAGAGAGAAGACTAGAATTTGAGAAAGTAAAGTATGTTTCAACTTCTTTTCTATTTTGTATATCAGTCTGATATGTTTCTGTCACACTTTTGAATATTATGGCAGCATATTGAAAGCATTCAAGACTTGAAGCAAAGCTAAAGTGAGCAACAATTACAACAAAATCGATGGCAACTGTGTAATAATATCTCACCTATAAAAGTGGAGACAGTATCAGACAGTTCATTTGGTTGTTCTTTTAATACTGTTGGCTGGTGTCTTAACTGTGTAGTCTTTAATACTCACCAGGGCAAGTTCTTGAATCTTCCCATGCTACATGATTTTTTCTTTTTTGGCAACCTAATGTTACTTTCATGAGACTACTTACTCCTACTGCACATTTTCCCACTTGAACTACTCAGTTCAGCATCCTGACAGAAATCACCTTAAATATGTAAATCCTAGTTGTAGCAGATATTAGCTGGAGGGAGGGAGTGGGGGAGAGAGAGAGAGAGAGAGAGGGAGAGAGAAAGAGAGGGAGAGAGAGAGGAATCTTACCTTGTTAAAGCAAAAGAAGAATTAAACTGATTCATGTAATCTAAGGAAATAAAGAACAACCAAACCATAAGTAACTCAGGAATCTCTGAGTCTCAGGAAACTCTGGACAAAGACCCTGGACCAATGTTAATTATGTAGATGAAAAGAGGTTTTTTTCTAGAAGAGAGTGTGAATCAGAAACTTTCAGATGTCCCCTATGTAGCAAAAAATAAAATTTACACAATGTTTATAATTTGTGAAAACTTGTGATACTCTAGATGGGAAAATATTGCCCTGGCCAGTGTGGCTCTGTTGGTTGAAGCATTGTCCTCTAAACTGAAAGATGGCTGTGGGTTCAATTCTGGTCAGGGCACATGCCTAGGTTGCAGGTTCTGTCCCTGTCCGGGTGCCTCCAAGAGGCTGCTAATGGATGTTTTCCTCTCGTGTTGATGTTTCTCTCCCTCCCTTCCCCCCTCTCTAACAAATCAATAGTTCCTAGAGTGAGGATTTAAAAAAAAAAAAAAGCATAGGTGGCAAAATCTGGTGTACAAGTACTATGATTATGTCTAATAAAATAAAGTATTGCAATAGCGGATCATTGACACATTCTGAAATTTTATTCTCCAGTAGTAACTTTTAAAGGTTTAAATAATCATCAGAATTGCAAAGGTTACATTGATGTTAAAATTTGTCTTTTTCAATTCCAGTGGACATTTGCTCTTTTAGTGCTTCAAAAACCAAAAATATAAGGAAGCACAACTAGCTAATACTTTTTATTCTTTTGTCTATCGTCTGTTAATATTTTGAGACTGATTATAGACTCTAAAGAACAAAAGTGTCAGAGCAAATGTGCTCCTAATTTCCTAATTTTGTTAATGGGTATCTAAGAAAACAAGAGCAAGATGATGTTGCTCTAGGTGGAATATGAAGAAAACCCAAACAATAACAACAAAGGGAAACATTTTCAAGAAGAGTAAACTGATGATGTAAGAGCAGAGAAGCAATGAAAAATTCTTTTGGAGTGATTTTTAAAGTCAGAGGTCTTCAAATCATCAAAACAAAGAAAACATGAAAATCAAAGTTTATATAGTTCATTACACCTTAACCATAATATTCTCATCAACCCCAGTCCCTGTTTGGTGGCACGGCTGCCAGTGGCAGAGCTAGAGTTTGAATCCAAGTCCTCTGGCAACTAATTAATGTTCTTTCTCTTACTCCGTACTGCTCTTTACATACTTGAAATCAAGCATGCTTCCTACATGCGTAGAATGATAAGTCCTACCTCCAGCACCTATTAGCTCAGTGACCTCAGGAAAGTTACTTTAATCTCTTTGCTTTATATTACTCATCTTTGCAATGAGAATTATGACATCTTTCCTATCATTATTGAGTTGTTGGAAGATCAAATAAGACTGTTTTATAACAATAGCACTTATACATATAAAGGATTGTTATAATTAAAATGCATGAGAAAAAGGTTGATGAGATTTCCCAGCCCTTGGTTATTATCTTTAAGGACTCGTGGTAGCAATAATTGGAAATAATTTCTCTCTCAATCAGGCACACATTGGGCCATTGTGAAATTAGTATTGCATCCACTTTATGTCTCCTTACCTTGAGGATGTTGTGAAGTGGAGAAGTTTAGAATAGTTTAATAATATGATTAAAGTAGTGCATAAATAAGACCCATGAGAACAGGTAGAAGGAGTTAGAATTAATTAGTCTGGAGACAATAATTTTCTCCTAATACATGAGACATTATCATAAGAAAGATGTAGACCAACTTTTATCCAGCTTCTCTGAGAAATGACTTGAAAGCAACTGTGAGAATACAGTACAGACATAAGAAAGAAGGGTTGTTTGTTAAATATTAAAATAGGATATTAAAAGAAGATGTGTAGTCTCCTTTGTTGATGTCTTTTCCAAAGGAAAGTAGTCACAAATCAATTTGGTATGGTTAGGGAAAAGATATACTTGCAATCAGGGAACTAGAAAAACTAAATTATTAAGATCATCTTTCAACTCTCAAGAATTCTACAGGTCTCTGGCTAATTCCCCTGATTAATCATGAAATTGGTCAGTAGCAAATTTTCCTAGTTATCCTTGTACAAATATGCAGACTTTGTGAATGTGTTACCATCCTACAATATATATAATTTTATTATTTTTATTTTATTTTATTTTTTTAGAGGAGTGTAGGATAGATGCAGAGGTTGAGTTTGTCTAAGTCTTTGGTTCATGATCCATTGTCATCATTGATCTGAACAAGGCCAAAAAGCAATTTTAAATGGATTTCCTCCCATCGTCACATTACTTAGTCCTGTCACCACTGCCCTAATGTGTTTCATATATATTCTTAAGTTTAAATGTACCTTTGGAAATACGTAGTGTCATTTTGCATGTGTATATTTTTAAATTTACATACATAGATCTTATTTTTTTGTTCATTTCCACCAAGCATTATGTTTTTAAGCTCTGTGTTGCTTCTCAATTCTATATGTGATAGTCAGTAGTGTGCATCCAAATCCTTCTCCTTCTTCCTCTAGTGATAGACAATAAGGTTGTGTCGAATTCCCCGCCTCCACAAACAATGTTGGGAAAAAGACATTCTCTTACATGCTTCTTTTTGTAAGGTTTCTCTTTCTCCCTTTTTCTTTATGAGTGCGATTGAATAATCATGCATAATCAGTACCATTTCTTTGCCAGATTATTCTTCAAAATGGCAAAAAGGAGTTCTTTTCCCCTATCAATGCTTGGCATTATTGAACTGGGTGATTTTTCCCTATCTGCTGGGTACAAAGTAATATCTCATTGTTGTTGTTCTTGTTTGCTTACTGAGATAATGTAATGTACTTGTTATTTATTTCTATATCTTTCATCTTTCTAGGGTTTTCCATCTTCATTCCAGAAATTCCCTTTATAGTATAGCTATTTTCCTTTATCCCTGATGTCTACTCCATTCATCTATTACAACTGTCATTTTGATTGGGATTGCAGTGAATTTACAGAGTAATTCAGGAATAGTTGACATCTCTACACTAAGCCACTCCATCTATAGTCATGGACTAAATCTTCATTTATTCAGATATTCAGATTAGAATAAATCTTCATTTATTCAGATTAGAGTTTTAAATTTTCTCCCTAGAGGACCAAGGTATTAATGATATCTAATATGTAGTTATCCTTCTACAGGTTGACATTGTTAATTAATTTAATGAACATGTTCAATATTAGCCCTCTTTATGCTGTTTGTGTATGTAGTGTTTATAAACTCCGCAAAACAAGGTTTATTTGACCTCACCTGTGCAGTGTCTACACAGTTCCAAGTAAAGACAGAAATTGATATGTACTTTTGATTAAATAATTCTTTATTTTCTTCTCTTATAAAATGCATTAAACAAATGGTAAATTCTAAAAATTATTCTTAGAATAAGGAATTGCTTAATCAATAATAATAGACCAATGTATTAAGATAACCCAGTACCTCATTTATATTACAAAATTTGTATTGACTTTCTACCATATGGCAAGCTATCATGTTCTTATGTGGACTCTGGATCCCTGTGAGCCCAAGACCCTTTCAGGTCTATGAGTTAAGGATATATTCACAAAAGCAAGAGTGGGTAAAACTGCCAGTGTCTGAACATGAATCAAGGTAGTAGCACCAAACTGTACCCATAGTCATGTGTTCTTTGCTGACAGGCAGTTGTAGTAAAAAACAATAACTCCTTGCCAAGGCAATACAATTATTAATTTTATTCAACACAACTCTTGAATGTCTTTTTAATATTTTGTGATAAAATGGGAAGTATGCATACTAAAGTACAACGTTCATCTTAAGGAAAAGCACTTTACTGTTACTTGAAAGCTGGATTAGGCACTTTTTTTTATGTGTGTGGAACATTATTAATTGAAAGAATGATTGTCTGACAAGCTATGATTATTAAGCTTGGTATTTGACAAACATTTTCTCAAAAATAAAAAAGTCAGTATTTTGTTTCAAAAGAGACAAAAGAAACAATTGTTGGTGCTAGTAAAAATTAAAGCTTCCAAATGAAAGTTAGACTTTTGGAAAATTTTTATCTGCTACGATGAGCTTGATAGCTTTCCAATATGTAAGAACTTTTCTGATGAGATCAGAAGAAATGATTTTCTAATATTGAATAATAAAATGTGTCAACATTCGAAAAATCCACATTAACGAGTTACCAAATGGCCGGTGCATGAGGTTACAAAATCATGTGTAGACAAAAGATCCATTCAGATTTCAAAGTAGATCAATGGATTTTAATGCACAGTGAAAACATTAATTGATAAGGCTTCAGATTCCGTGTCATGACTAGCCTTTGAGGAACTGCCACTTGTTGAGTTTTAGTGTAGGATCAAAGAAGGGATACACAAGTATCTGAATATTCTTTCTTTTCCAACTATTGTCAGTGCGAGGACTGATTTTCTTCATGTAGTTCAACTAAAACAACATGTTACAACAGAAACAGAAATGAGAATCCAGATGTCTTCTATTAAATTAGACATTAAAGATATTTGCATAAAGAATAATATCATTATTACTATTTTTTTGTTTTAGAAAATAGAATTATTTTAATAAAATTATTACTGATGTTAATGTATAATAAGTTTATTGTTACTGTTTTAAATAAAAGAATACATAAATATTTTCTAAATTTTTCAGTTTTAATTTCTAACAGTAGATAGTAATAGGTATAATTCACATATACAAAAGTTTTGGGGGGCCCTTAAGGACTTTTAAGAGCGTAAATTTCTGGAAATAAGTTTGAGAACTACTGCTCTAGGACTTTCAAGGAGAATGAAAGAGACAAAGTCTCTGTCCTTATTAATGTTAAGGTATGGAGATGAACAAACATATAAAGGTAACTTCAGCCCTGACTGATGTGGCTCAGTGGGCTCAGCAACATCCTACAAACCGAAAGGTCGGTGGTTCAATTCCTGGTCAGAATACATACCTGGGTTACAGGCCAGGTCCCCGGTTAGGGCCATGCAAGAGGCAACCAATTGATGTCTCTCTCGTGCATCGATGTTTCTCTCCCTCTCTTTCTCTCTCCCTACCCCCCTATCTAAAAATAAATAAATAAAATCTTTTTTGAAAAAAGATAACTTCACATTGTATAAGTCTGTAAAAAAAAGAATCAGATGATGTGATGTAAAGTAAAATGCTTTAAATACTGAGCTCAGGGAAGTCTTCTCTGAGGAAGTTAAAATTTGACATGAGACTTGAAAAATGAGTAAAAGTGACCAGTTTAAGAGCCAGAGAAGAGCATTCCAGGCAGAAGGAGTGAGAATTCCTTCAGTCTGAGACAAAAGGTGTTTGCATGTTCGAGAACTAGAGAAGAGACCAGTGTGGATAGAGTGGAGCTGTCATCTGAGAAAGCAGTACTAGAGGAGGTTGGAGAAGTGGGCCGAGGAGCAAGGATCTTGGTGGCCACCATTTGGTTTAAAACAGAAGTCCAATGGGAAGCCGCTGAAGGCTGAAGTAGAGATTAAATAATTGGTTAAGATATTAGAAACTGACTCTGGCTGCTGTATAGAGGACAGGTTTGCTGGGTAGTAAGAGTTGAGCCAGGGCGACCAGTTAGACAGCCAAAAGGCAAGTGACTGGGCCAAAGCTGTGGCCACAGAGACTGAGAAAAGGTGATAGACTCCAGGTGTATGTTGGAGGTAACAGCAAGAACTGCTGATGGGTTGGTGTGGGGACGAGAAAAGGGAGGAATCGAAGATAATTTCAGTTTGGGGGTCGAGCAACCAAGTGATTCAGAGTGCATTAGCTGAGGTGGCCCATCACTATGTAATCACCACACTGCCACACTTTCAGCTCCCCTGCACCTCTTCATTAAACTTGCTGGGCAACACCCCAGACCTAATCAAATATAAATCTCCACTGACTTCTCACTTCCACCCAAGCTATGAAACATAGATGGAGAAAAATCACATGCCCAAGCTACCTGATCTTTCTTCATAACTTCAAAGTTCAAGTGAGACTTTGCCCTGTTATGCAATCCTATTATCATTGCCTAGTTAATTTGCTGTTCTACTGTCCTAGTTTAAAATATACATGTTCTTCTTTCTCCTTTAACCTCCAGTACCTGTCTGTTCTCCATTTTCTCATGGCCTTGCTTCCTATTTCAATCAAAAATAAGCTTCCACATCTCTGGCCATATCTGTCAGCTTATGCAAACTGCGCTTTCTGCCTTTCCCTCCATCGCAGTGGATGAACCGTCTGTTCTCCTACCTAAGAGCGCCATCTCCATCTAAACTCTGGCTCCCCTCTTTCTTGCCTGCTTTTGAACATTGCCGCAACAGATAGCTTCTGTTTTTTCTGAGTCATCAAGGCAGGATCCGCAGCACTGTAGTTAAGCTTTCATTCCTTTTATCCCACTGAAATTATCCTGTCAAGGTCATCAGTGATCCCCACATTGTTAATCTAATGATTATTTCTCAGACTTCATCTTATTCAGCTTTTTAGCAGCATTTAACAGAGTCAATCACTTCCTTCCCCTTGAAACACTTCCTTTACTTTTCTTCTAGACACTGTCCTCTCTTGGTTCTCCTACCTCACCAGCAACGCTTTCCTCAGTCTTGTCCATAAGGTCTTCCTCATCTTCCCAATCGGTTCATTCTGAATACCCGCATTCCACCCCCCAGGTCTTAGTAGTTAGAACTCTTCACCTATTCTGTTTACACTCACTTTCCTGTCGATCTAACCAGGTCTAGTGGCTTTAAATACTATTTATAGACTGATGAGTTCCAGTTTGTATATTTTACTTGTATCCAGCAACCACTTGACATCACCACTTGCTCGTTTAATAGTTATCTCAAATTTAATGTATCCAACTGAGCTCCTGTCCACCCCCTTTCATATATCATTTCTACAGACAGCCTTCGTTTCAGTTATAACATAACTTCATTTGTTCAAATCAAAAACCTTGGAGTATATTCGACTCTTCTGTTGCTCAGTCTATCAGGAAAAGTCTTTTGGCTCTAACTCAAAGCATATCCAGAATCCCAGCACTTCTCACCACATCCGTTGCCACCATTCTAGGTCAGGTCATCAACATCTCTTGCCTATACAATCCTAATTGGTGTCTCTGCTTCTGCCTTCATCTGCCTACGGGGTATTATACAGCAGCCAGAGTGATTTTTAAAACATAGTTTTAATAATCTCTGTTTAAAATCTTCCAAGGTCTTCCCATTTCATTCTGAATAAAAATCAAAATCTTTCCCATCACTTCCAATAAATGAGCAGGCCCCTTGCCACTTTTCTAACTTTCTTATCTAACAGTCTTCTTCTTCATCCCACCTCTCAACTTCACATCAGCAATACTAGACTCCTTGCTATTCCTTGAATACATTAAACACACTCCTACTTTAGAAACTTTCTCACTTGCAACTCCCTCCATCTGGAATCCTCTTCTTTTAGATAACTGCATGGCTTATTTCCTCACTTCTTTCAGGTTTCTGCCTAAATATCATTTTCTCATAAAGACATATCCTTAACACTCTTCAACTTCTGGATGAAGATGGAAGATTGAACACCTGCATTTCCCTCAGCACTCTCCTCAAACTCTACTAAATGGCAGTTAATGAATGCATTTTAAACCGAGGAACCCACAAAGAAAAAGAGCAAAATAGGAGACACTAATGACAAAATTTTTGAAGCTGAAAAGAATAACACAAAACACAGACACGGCTATCTGTACTTTTTTACTTAGCTATATTTTTCTCAATAACTCTTAACCTAGATAAATGTAAATAAATATAAACACAAGATACATATTGACCTCAGCATTTTTGACTGACTCCTCCTTCACCTCTGAGAGGGTAAGCCGCGTGGCAGCAGTCTTTCCAGTTTGGTTTAGTGTTGTATTCTCTGGTTTTAGAATCATAGACGTTCAATACAAATTTTTCATTGTTTAACTAGTACAGCCTGGACAAGGTACAATTTATGGAGGCTTGTGGCAATCAAGAGTTCTGATTTGGAGGTTAAATTTGAGTCTGTTAGATATCCAGGTGCAGTTATCAAGTGAGTAGCTGGATATCTGGGGTTGAATGCAGAGGTCAGGGCTAAATGTGTAAATTTTGGAGTCACCAACATCAGGACAAAGTACGATCACCTTGGGGAGTATGATACAAAAAAGAGAAAAATGCCAAGCTGTGAGCCGTGGGAAGCTCAATCACTGAGAGGCCAGGAAGCACAGTGGTCTTCAAACTTTTATAATCATATACTATTACCTGTAAGAAGAAGAAAAAATAATTTAAATTGAGCAATGCAATAGTAGGTATTTATAAGTTCATATATGTATTATTGTACCAATATATTATGTACATTATAAAAGACACAGGACACGTTATTTAAAAAGAATAAACTGAAGAACTCCCAGTTCAAAAGGAAACATTGAACACGTGTATTCTCAGCTCCCTCCTGAAGACAACCTGAGCGTTAGTAAATGGATTTCGAAACAAGGTGTAAATGCACAGGACAAAGAACAAAAATAAAGCAATATCACTAGACTATAGGAAGCTGGAAAGAAGAGAAATAAATGGCAACTAACTTAACAAACCCAGGAGAGCTAAGACTGCAGTGGGGATGAGCGAAAAGGCAGCATGATTTACATGTAGTGCAGAATCCCATCCCCACCCTCACCCAAAGGCTCAGGAGTTGGTGTCTGACACCTCTCTGATAGAGGAGGTAAATTCTGGGCAAGAATAGACTTGGCTGAAAGTGTGTTTCAGAAGCAGTTACACCCACAGGCACCTTCACTGCTCTACTGCAGATGACTAACCCTTTACTACAGCAAGAGACTAGGGGTTATTTTCTGGAGATTAAAGAGAGGGTCTTGACTGAAGAACAGACACACTTCAAGATGGGAATTCCAAGTGGAAAACAGGTGGAGTAGGACAAAGTTTACATCAGAATGCTTAAAACTGAAATATCAAGAAGGAGCTTTATATATATTTTTAGAGCTATGGATACAAATAACAAAAAGAACATTATCTTGTTTTGTAACAATGATTGCCAGAGGAATTTGCCTACATAAAGAGAACTTAGAATAAGTGAATGCTACATAAAAGTTTCTTTATTTCTTAGAGCCATTACAGATATTTATTTCTATTTTTTTTAACTGCATGGATTGTTTGAACATTATCTTGATACATGAATGCAGACATTTTAAGTAATTGCCTTTTCTTAAATCCTGGATTGGAAGTAGACATAAATATTGATTTTTTTTCTGTTCTATGTAACTGATGATACAGAAACCACTTTGAGTTCCATGGCGTCACCAAAACTTACTTACACATTATATATGATGGATATATATATATCTAGAGGATCAATCCTTGGAAATGCAATAATAATATCTTGCTTTTATGATATTACATTTTGATATTTATATACCTTGATTATCCAACATATTTTTTACTTCATTCACAGCGAAATTATCTCTGTTCTTAGAAATCATTATGCTTTTATTATCCTTCACCTGCCATGTCCTTTCTCTCCCTATATGCCTAAAAAGCTTCTACCTACCTTTCAAGAACTATCTCAAATAATGACCTCCTTTTAGAAGGTCTCCTTGACTCTCCTTGGCTATTATTAGTAATAGTAATGTTGTTTGTAGTTTCAATATGGCAGTACCTGTATTGTTTTGTAATTATATTTATGTCTGTTAACTCTCTTAGCCCAGATATTATTTCTTATTTATATTTGCAATCTGTTAACCTACTATACTGCTGGGCACACAGTAGTTATTCAATAAATGTTTAAATGGATGTTTGAAAATGATTTTGTGTTCATTAACTCTTTTGATTTTTTCCATATTCTATCAGTCAGTAGATCCCATTGCTCTAAATATTTATTATATCCATGACTTCTTATCCACGCCGATATATACTACCAAGAATTTGTTTCTGCTGATCTGTGGCTCAGACTATTAGCACTTAACCTAATTTTGGTCTCTACGCTCACTGTCCCCCAATTACTACTTCATTTGCCTATCAGAGTGACTTAACCACAAATTTTACCATATTCTCTACACCTTAAAACATTTAAGTTGACTACAGCGTCTTTTAGTTATACTAGTGTAAAGAAATATGTATTCCCCAGTTTTAAACAATCAGAAACCAACAAAACAATTTTTAGACATTGAAACAATAGACAGTTCAGGACATTTGATACCTAAGAGTGAGGACTAATAAAGTCAACTCATCGATTGCCTCAGTGCAGTGCCTGGGAAGAGTTTCCAGGCCATAGTAAAGTAAGTGAGAGAGAACCAAAACAAAGCCTGGCGTCTTGCTCAGTTGAAAAGACAGAGTTTGGAGTTCAGAGAGATAAAGGCAGATAGAATTCATAAAGCAAAACACTGAAGAGGTAAATGCTTTTGGGGACAGGGTAGCTCCACAGAACTGCCTGAGGCTGAAGAAGAAAACTCTCAGGAAGAAATAGGTTAAACAACCCTTAAGCTCACAGAGACAAACAAAACTTACATTCCAACTAGCCAGAATGAAACAACTTCCTGCTACATAGACATAAAGTAGAACCCTTAGAAGGATAGTGCCTCAGTAATGGAGACACATTAGCCTAGCCTAAAAGTTAGTCTCAAGCTGCTTCACAGAACTTAAAAGCAAATCTCAAAGGATCGACAAGATTCCAAGCAACAAAGCCCAACAATATCTAAGTGAGTGCTACAAAATCTGGCATCTAACAATGTAAAAGCACTGTCAGTATCCAACGTAACATTTCCAAGCACTCAAAGAAGCAGAAAAATGCAATCATACCCAGGAGAAAAATCAATTAATAGATACAGACCCAGAGATGATGTAGATAGTAGAATTAGCTGGCAAGGATGTTAAAATAGCTATTTTAAATGTATTCCATATGTTCAAAATGGTAGAGAAAAACATGAACATGGGGATGAGATAAATGGAAGGTATTAAAGAAACAATTTGAATTCCTAGATATAAAAATATATGATCGGAAATCAAAAGTAGCTGAGATTAATAGCATATTACACCCCACAGAAGATTAGTGAACTTGATGACACAGCAATATAAACTATCTACAATAAATTAAAATAGAAAAATTAAAAAATAAACATACAGTTAATGAGTTGTGGGATAATATCTAATCGTTTAATAATATATGTATAATTGATGAACCAGGAAGGGAGGGAAAACAAAATATATTTTAAAAAACAATGGCTAAAATTTCTCCCAATTCTATGAAAATTATACATCCACAGATCCAAGAAACTTAATAAGCCTTAGTCAGCAAAAATGTGAAGAAAAGTGTATCCAGACACATCATAATTAAATTACTAAAAATTAGTGATAAAATAAGTATCGTAAAAGCATGTTGAGATAAAGGGCACATTATATTCAGAGGAATAAAGATAAAACTGGCAGCAGACTTCTCATCAGAAACCATGCAGGCCAGAAGATAACAGAGAAACTTCATTAAATAAATAAAACCAAAGAAAACAAGAAATTTTGCCCTGGCTGGCATGGCTCAGTGGATTCAGTGGCGGCCTGCAAACCAAAGGGTTGCTGGTTTCATTCCCTGTCAGGACACACGCCTGGGTTGCGGGCCAGGTCCCCAGTAGGGGGTGTGCAAGAGGCAACCACACATTGATATTTCTCTCCCTTTCTCCCTCCTTTCCCCTTTCTCTAAAAATAAATAAATAAATAAAATCTTTTTTTTTTTTTAATTTTAACCTATAGTTTTATACCCAGAAACAAAAATCTTTTGACCATGAAGAAAACTTCTGCTTTCTCTTAGGATATAGAAAGCTGGAAAGAGTACTTTTTCTACAATAACAATTAGAAATAGTTTGTAATAATGAGTTACAAACATGTAAATTTTCTTGAACATGTCAGAGAGCTAAGATTACAAGGCAACCATGAGGTCTGATATCCAAAAGCAGGCCTCTCGGGAGAGACAAAATGTGAGAATTAGCTTATCTGTGGCATAGCATGGGAAAGAGAGATGATATGCACCATAAAATCATGTAAAAAATTCGGCTAAAAATTTCAGAGACTGATAAAAACGCTGAGTGTGGGCTAGCACAACAGTGTGACCTGGGAGCCACAAACAGAAAGACAACCTTCATCTTCATGCAAACCCTTTTCCATGGGTTTCCATTGGATGCTCACTAGAAATACCGTGGGAAGGACAAGAGACCAGAAAGAGCTTCCTTCAGTAGTGCAGGGTCACAAAAGTGATGGAGTGCTGCTGTGGAAAAGGCATGAAGCACCTCCTGGAACCTTTACCCCTAGGAAATAAAAGCCTTAAGTCATGGAGGTAGAAGCAGCAAACCCTAATACTCCCGGGACACACTTGAAGGACCACTGTGGCTGGCAGACTGGCAAAAGAAAAATACTCTCTACTTGTAAGAAAGAGGCAGAAAACAGTCCTAGACACAGATCCTATATCAGTTAATACCATTAGAGTCTCTTATTGCTGGAGAGCTGGAATATGGCAAAGGGAGTCTTGCTCCTGAAAAAGACCCAATAAGAATACAAGGCAGAGTATGGCTGCCATGGGGAGGAGGGACCTAGGCACACAGAATGTAACTAGGACTGAGTGGACCAGGACAACAGAGAAACTTCCTGCCTCCTCCCTCTATAGCAAGCACTAAATAATAAGCAATAGTAGGTTACATCTGGGCAGGAGGCAAGTTTATGGGGAAAGATCTCCCATGAGGTATAGTTGCACAGGAAAGGATGAAAACTAAGGGTATATCATGAACATTGGGGGGAAAAAAATTCAGCAGAGTCCTCAAGCCTAACCCCCTTGTGATGTCTTTGTCACATTTTGTTATCAGGGTAATGCTAGCCTTATAAAATAAAAGGAAGTTCCTTTTTTTATTTTTTGAAGCATTTGTATAGTTTGTATTATTTCATCATTAAATACTTGATATAATTCGCCAGTGAAGTCATGTGGGCCTGCAGTTTTCATCATGTGAAGATTTTTAATGACAAATTCATTTTCTTTAATAAACACTGGCTATTTCTGTTGTTTATTTCTTCTTGAGTAAGCTTTGATACTTTGTGTCTTTCAAGAAATTTATCCATTCCATCTAAGTTCCCTAATTAGTGGGCATAAAGTTGTTCATAGCTATTTATTATCCTTTTAATGCAGGTAGGATCTATAATGATGTTCATTTTCCGGTTCCCAGTATTGTCCTCCTGGAGCTGAGTCTTGCCTTCCTCTCCACCTAAGTTGGCTACTCTCCCTCCTACTCTGTCTTTACTCTTTCTTATGTCAGCTCTTTTGCAGATCTCTGTGCGCTTCTCATAGCTCAGTGCTAGGCACTGCCCTTTTTCACTCCATATCCCTTGCACGCTCTAGGCCAGTCATCCACGTCTGTGCTTTCAGTTATTATACCGATGACGGCAAAGGCAGGAAACCACAGAGGTTACTTCCTTTCTCCATACTGTCAAAGTGTTCTTTGGCCATGAGACAAGCTGCCTGAATTGGGTTTGGAAATGGAGAAAGAAAATGGAGGCATTTATGGAAGAAGGTAAAGGTGGGCAAAAATGAGGAAGAGAAATGTTTGTTGGTATTTCAAAATTATCTTTCCAGAGTTGGTAGTATTCTCTCATAGAACCCTACTATCCTTCTTTGAAGCACATACCACACTTAAAATCATTTGTTTAATATCTGTCTTCTGGGCTAATCTGTAATCTTTCTGAAGGTCTCAATTACTTCTGGAATCTTCCAAGCCAAACAGAGTGCTCAGCACTTACTAATCAGCCAATAAATATTTGTTTACTTACTAACTATTCCAGCTCTCAAACTTGTTGCTTCATCTAAGCTGAGCTTGTGCACTATTTGTTTCATGTCCCTGTACATTTATTTTAATATTTCCTCTGCGTGGATTGCCCAGTCCTCCCAATTTCCTCCTACCCACCTTCCAACCCTACACCACCAGGAATATTCTTTTATTTCCAACTTGAGCTTAAAATGTCTTCTCTGGAAATCCTCCCTGACCTCCCTTTAACAGACCTTTGTGCCACCCCCATACCTTGTAGCTAGCTCTGCACCGAAATGCTGTTTCCACGCCAGTTTTCCCTTCTTGGTTGACTCTTACCCTTTCACACCTGCCATAATAATTGGCTCACAGTAGGCTTCTACTACATATCTGTTAAATGAATGATTTATTTTCCCATCAGTCATGTGATATATAAAGAGAGGCACTATGCCTAGTTAATTATTAGGTTTTATAAAGATAATGAGCCCCAATTTCTTTACATGGAAAATAGTTCAAAAAGAGTGAATCAACTACTGCAAAGGTGCATGCCAAACCTCAAATCCTTGGAGGGAGCTGTTATTGGAACTTCTAACCCCTGCTGTAATGAGACTTAAATAGATAGTAAAGCAACCCAATTTTTATCAAGAAGTCCTCCAGAGGAAAAATAATAAATGCATGTCTACAAGTCTTTTAAAATTAGAGGTTAGCTACATTAGCTTGGAATCTGCTTAACTAAATGCAAAGTCATGAAGAGATTATTCAAAGGAACTTTTCATGTGGCCTAATTCTACCTTGTGTGAGGCGAGTGCCTTAGTTAACTGAACCAATGTTTTTTAGTATTATAATTGTGTTATTTACATAATTCCAGGAATTAGAATTAAAATGTGATTATCAGGAAATTTCTGACCATGACAAAAAAAAAAGAATTTTATTAGCAAATTATTTATGACTGTACGGTTTGTGTATTAGATCTATAAAATAATAGTTTAGATGAAATCTAAGAATTTTAAGTACACAGTTGTTTCCATTTCCACAACTTTTATCAACATACTAGAAAGAAGGATGTGTAGTTCAGAATTGGGTCAGAAGTCATCGTATTCAGTTCTCCCAATGACACCAAGATTTGAAAGCAGGTGACTTCAGTGATGGAAATGAGTACACTTCCAATTGTTTAAAAAATACATAGCATTGATGTGAAAACCTCATCTCCTTCTTCTTGGTTATATATAAGACATCCTGTTATAATACCTAAAGTCATGTTAGGCTGAAAGAAGAAGAAATAATAAGTATGAGAAAGTTCATAAGTAAATCTCTATTAATTCTCTATAATATGCTTGTCTCAGGGTTTGAATTGGGAGTGGGGCAGGAAGGAACTGGAAGGAGACCTGAGTTCTAGGTTCTAATCAACTATACTACTTGAGTATCTTTAGAAAAATTTCAGTTTCTTCCTCGTATAAAATAAGCCTGCTTACCCGAAGCTTCTTGCACAGAACCAAGTTCACATTCAAACCTCGTATATTCAGAGGGAGCAGGATGGTGGTCATGAAGGATCTTCCTTTTTTTTTTTTCGTTCATTAAACTCAGTGATGAATAGTCTCCTGGAAACACATGACCTACCAAACTAGATGATTTTACTTCTACTTAAAGGTCTTACTACAAATTCCATTCCATTCTCATCAAGCCTTCCCCAGAATATATATCTAGAATTGACACTAAATTGTCATGTGCTTGTGTAAATGATACTCCGCAATTATTTTCTAGTTGTTTTGCTCATTCAGTAGTCATTCATTCAACAAAATTTATTGTAGACCTACTATTATCCAGGTATCTCGCTTCTAATAAGTGGGAGAAACATACCATGATAAGTGAACAGTATATTTGACGCCAAGAGTGAACACTGATGTAAACTGTAAACTTGGGTGATTATGATATGTCAGTGTAGGTCACTGTGGGAGGAGATACTAATAATGGAGGAGGCTATACATGTGTGAGGGGCAGGGGAGATATGGGAAATCTCTGTACCTTCCTCCCAATTTTGCCATGAACTTAAAACTGCTCTAAAAATAAAGTTATATATTATAGGGAATAAGAGGAAGCATGTGAAGTGATTTATTTTTACATGTGCGTTTCAGGAAAGGTCTCTCCAGGAGATAATACTTAAATTAAAATCTGAAGAATGAGAAGGAACTAGCTATAGTATGGTATGGTATGGTGTGTGTGTGTGTGTGTGTGCGTGCGTTTGAATGTTCCAAACACAGGGGAGGCATATGTAAAGCTCTAAATTGGGAAGAAGCAAGGCAAATGGGAGAGGCTGAAAGGCAGTGGATGGTACTGGCAAGAGCTGAAATTTGAGACGTAGAGGCATGATCATGCATGACTATATAAGACAAAGTAATTAGTCTGGATTTTATTCTATTGACATGGGAAACCATTGAAGGATTTTCAGCAGGTAAGTAATAGAATCCTGAAAAGATTAGAGAATTCAAGAGTAAAAGAAGTCAGGTTATGTCTGTCTTCTCCCTGGCAACCAGATTGTAGTGGTGAATAGAGAATACGTGCTGCCCCATAGGGCATAGCCCTGGGTGCAGAGAAGTCATCTGATGCATGCTTATTGAATGAATAAAAGTAATATTCACATTTCATGATATGGTATACTTGTCTATTTTAATAACATTTAAAGTAGTAACTAAACAAAATGTGAGTGCATTAAAAGTCCTTGCATTACAAGACTAATAGCACCTCTATTTTTACTTCTACAATTGGGTATAAGATGAAAATCACACTCAGCCAGGCAAAGAAGATGAAAAGCAGAGGGAAGAGAGATGACAGTTTTTTTCTCTCTTGCCCATGATCCTATTTCCTCCAACTCATTTTTCTGTGAATGTCTTTGGCTAATTTAAGGAACCTATTCTTGACTACAGGAACCATATGTTGTTTCTAAATGTTATGCCCTTCGAAACAGCTTAAGCTTTTTTGGGGGATGCAGGTTACTTATATGATCTTTATTTAAAAAATCAGTATAATCATAAATAAGTTGAGTAAGATTATTGATCTTTTAAATTTTTTATGGAGATAGTAAAATATTTCACCTTTGCTTATTCACTGAGGCCATGAAATTCCATCATTAACTGTGCATATACAATATGATCTGGAATTTCACTTGAGATCACATAATTCTGAATAATAAGTGATTTGACTCAGCGATTATTTGATTTACATACGGTGGTCCACACCATCGGACAGATCAGAAATATATTTTATGCTGTATTTTACATTTCTACTTTGTTCACCTAGTCAAAAAGCCTAAATTGATTCTTGTACATTACAGCCAAATCACGTGCCTATTATTCCTGTTTAATTTGCTTGTAATAAAAAAAAAGTCTGTGTTACATAAAATAGTTCTATGGCCAAAATTATGCACAGATCAAAGACATGAGCACTTGGGCTCCTTGTAAATATGTCCAGTTTGACAATGGCTAAGAGTGGAAATGGGAGCCATGCTCAGCCTTCAGAGATCCCTACTTTTTGAAACAAACATGTTGCCAAAAAAACAAAACAAAACTGGCCAATCATGTTTGTAGAATGAAATATCTTGGACACAAGTCTGTGTGAATCACCATGCATCTGGTGTGGCTTCTACTTAGAAAGGTGGATCTTACAAAGCAAAATTATCCAAGAAATTAAGGACCTGAAAACTGTTGTTTTTTAAGAGTAATTTAAAATTACTTAGGAGTTTTATATTCTCTAAGCAATTAACATCATTATTGCCCCTAGTAGTTGTGATCCAAGATTGATGTATAGCTTTTTCATGATGATGGTGATAATGATAATAATAACAATAATTTATAATATGCTTTGAATGATTACTATATGCTAGCTTTGAGCTGAACGCTTCTTTATATCATCTCATTTACCCTTTGCAACAACCCTATGAACCAGATATTACCGTCCCTGCTTTACTGATTAGGAAATAGAGGCTTTGTGCTCTTAACCACTACCTCTTAATGCCTCTTACAAAGGTAGTACTTCCTTAGAGAGGAAATTGGTTGGGATACACTGCTCTCCTTATGACTGGAAGAGGCAGTCCAGTGTCTTTGTCATGTTCATACTCACTTCAGAGATTTTATCCCTGGACAACTGAGATTGTGTGCCACGCATTTTGTTAGATTAGCAGCAACATATTTATTTCTTGACAGTTGAACAAATTGAAGCTCAAAGTAAATGTATAACTTGTCTACAGTGAGAATTGTAATTTGGGAGCCAGAGCCAGGTTTAACTGATGATTGCACCATTCGCTGGCATTGCCACCTTTGCTAAACTTTTAAACCTCTCTGAATCTCTGTTTGCACTTAAATCATGCTGGTAGTAACGTGCATATAATAGAATCCTAATTGTTAGGAAACCTATTGTAAAGATTAAAGCAAGAACTCATGTCAGCACCTGATACAGAGTAGCTGCCGTAGGAAGGTAATTATCATTGTGACTTAGATTTAGCAACCTCACATAAGAGAAGAGCTGACGTCCATTTCTCTCCAGTCGTTCACAGACACCAACTGGGTTGTGCTTTTCTTGTTATCTAAGAGGGGAATGCCCATAAAGCCTATCTCCACCATGAAAAAATTCTTGGCCATATCCTCCTGGAAATAAATCTGAAATTTAATTTTGCCAAGGTGCCAGTAACTGCAAGATATGACCATTAGTTATGTACATTTATATGTTCTTAATGCAGCATAGTCTTTCGTAACATAAACAAAATAACAGCAAGTGGATTTGATACTTAGTAGGAGATGAAAAAATCAGTGAGATGGAATAGAGCATACAGAATGATTGGCAAGTATGTGGTTACTATCTTCCAGACTGGGGGAAATATATACATTTATTCCTCTTGTAGAATGAAATTTGAAACAACCTACAATATACAGAGGAGAAAGCTTCCATGAATTTGAAAGAATTTCTCAGTGTTAAAAAAAATTCTCAGTTGCATGTTTTTACCTTTGGATTTTGAAATGTTAAGACCTTTGCTCTTGTTCTTAGAGAGAAAGAACATATTTGTAAGAGTAGAAATGTCAGAAGCCATTCTTCATGTCTTCAGGCCTTGAGATCAAACCCCCCAGATGGGGAAATTAAGAATAAACAAAAGTAGAAGCTGAATGAGATGTCCAGCAGAATTCTGAACAGGCACTCTCACTCTTTGAACAATTCTTCTGGCACTGATTCATTCCCATGCTGCTCACTGCCTTGGTTACCTATACTCCTCTTGCTAGTTTTTATTATTTTTCTTTTCAGTAACTCTGTCTGTTAGGACCCAACTTACATTTGATCCTTGGCTCCAGCTTCTGGATTTGCCCTGCACCTGTTTTCATCTAGGCTCACCTCGACTCCTTTTGGTTTCTGAGTCCCAGTTCAGGGCAAAACCTTGCTGAATGTTTGCATGTTTAGGTATGACCTCCTGATGGCTTCTTGGGTACAGATACGGATATGGATATGGATGTGAGTGCGTGTGTGTGTGTGTGTGTGTGTGCATGTACTGGTGATGAGTTTAATATGTAAAAGAATCCTAGTTTTTAAAAAGCATTTTCCAGCAAAAGCAAGGTCCACATCAGCCTAATTCTATATGGTATGACTTATGATGAATGAATGAATAAAACACTATTACTTAGCCAGGATCCCTTTGTCTATTTGCTTATATTTTAGAAGAAAGAAAGATTTAGATGATAATTATTTTTATCCTACAATTTAAGCCAAATGCTAGAATATGATAATAAGATGAATAAGCATTAAAAAAAGGCCCAAAATTAATGGCTAAAATGATATCCTAATATTTTAGCTTTATTCATAGAACAAGCCTTATTATCTATTTCAAATTTAAAGAACTTAGAGTCATAACTATAAACTTCCTCGAAGTATTTAAAAATATGTTTCCACCCTGACTGGTGTGCCTCAGTGGATTGAGCACCAGCCAATGAACTGTGAAAGGTCGCTGGTTCGATTCCCGGTCAGAGAACATGCCTGGGTTGCAGGCCAGGACCGCATTTGCGGGGATGTGAGATGCAACCAATCGAAATATTTCTCTTGCACATCAGTGTTTCTCTCCCTCTTTTTCTCTTTCCCTTCCTCAATCTCTAAAAATAAATAAATAAATTTAAATAAATAAATAAATAAATAGTTTCCTTAAACATTCATTTAGCTTTATTATTATTATTATTTCAACTCTCCCAGCATTTATATTATATATTGGAGGGGGCATGTTCATTTATAATAGCCATGCTTCTTATAGAAGTAAAATTTACTTGGTATTATTGAAGTTATAAACATTATCACCAATCACTGGAGACACGCCAGAGCATCCACACTCTACTGCAAGGCATTGCATTGTAACTATGGAGTTATACTTTAGCTCCTTTAAATGGATAGTGTGGTATATATTTTGTGTTATGCCATGTTTATTTAATGTTTCATAAATAATATATCATAATACTACTAGTAATTCTTTATCTCATGCTACTTCTGCTACCAATTAATTTTTTTAAATAATTATTTAATGTGCTCACTTCTAAAAATGATAAAACAGAACCCTAACATAAACAATACTGCAAAAATTGCAACATACAGTCTCTCCCATTTGTTTTCAGAAATTTTATTATTCACTGATTTATTCAGCCATTTATTCGCAAAACATTTACTGAAAGCCTTCTGTGTGTCAGGTACTACTATGCAAGCTGCTGAGTATATGAATAAATAAAATATAATTATTCTCTCAATGATCTCATAGTTTAGATGGAAGCTTAAGAAATCATGCAAATAATTATAATACACTATAATGTAGGTTAAAAGAAGTGGCTTATGAATTTCAGATATGAAAGCCTTGTTTTTCTGTCTGCAGGGTTTATAGAAAGCTGCATAGCTATTTGCGTTGGCTTTGAGAATGAGCAGAGATGCTGCAGAGGCAAGGGATGTAGAAAGCACATTCCAGAGAGGAGCATCTCTGTGCAAGGAAGCTGGAATTACATGAGGGGAAGAAAGAGAAATGCTGTAGAATGCATGAGGCATTGGGTAACATCAAGCAGTGCGATATGGCTGGGATGGGGGAACACATAAGAGAAGTTACGCAGATGATATGGTGGGTGGGCACTTGTCCAGATGGTTTAGGCTTGGCACTATTTAGTATTTTTTTTATTTTTGGTTTACTCTTTATTTTTTTTTCCATTACCATTTAGTCCCCTTATATCCCCTTCCTCCCAGCAGTGACCTCACTATTGTCCATGTCCATGAGTCCTTTTTCCTTTGTGCTCAATCCCTTTACCTCCTAAACGCCCCACAACCCACTAGCTGTCATCTGCTCTCCACTGTGAGTCTGTCCCCATTTTCCTTGTTAGTTCAGTTTGTTCATTAGATTCCACATATGAGTGAAATCATGTGATATTTGTCTTTCTCTGAATGGCGTATTTCACTTAGCATAATGTTCTGGGAATATATCCAAAGGAACCCAAAACACTAATTTGAAAGAACATAAGTACCCCTATGTTCATTGCAGTGTTATTTATAATCACCAAGACATGGAAGCAGCCCAAATGTCCATCAGTAGATGAGTGGATAAAATAACTATGGGACATTTACACAACAGAATATTATACGGCCATAAAAAAAGAAAAATTTACCCTTTGTGGCACTATTTGTAATAAAGGCAAAAGATTCATCAAAATGAGCACGATCGATGATACAAAGGTAAAAGAAACAATTATACATGGCCCTCAAATTTGTTTTATATTTTTCCTTCCCATGCACAAAGAAAATTTCATTTCTAGATCCCTTGCTGTTAGGTGAAGTCATATGAATAGTTTCAGGCCAATAAATTGTAAGTAAAAGTTTAATATATTACTTCTGGGCCCAGGCAGGGAAAAGCCCCTTTCTTATTTATAGGTGTCTCTCTTCACCTGTCATGGGAACCAAGGATGCTTCATGTTGATTTGGGGAACAACAAGATCATAGCTGCCTGAAACCATGAGTCACAACATCAGAGATAATTGCCCTGGAGAGATGCCCAGAACCCCAATGGACTTGGTAGACAAAATAAATAAAAAATAATTTTTATTAAGCCATGAAACTTAGGAGATTTTTGTTACTGTAGCATATTATAACTCATCCTGACCAAAATATAAATTCTGAAAATCAATACTTAGTGGGCATACAATTCAAAGGAGGCAGAAGATGGATTCAAAACCACAAGTTAAGAGGTGTGGAGAGAAACAGAGCCACTTCTTCCTCAGAAACATGTAGGAAAGTTTAGGGAGGGACAAAAATATAGGAAAATTTGGAGGCAGAAAGGGGAAGTTGAGTTTATTTATGATGTATGCTATATTTTCTTTGATATTAGAAACAAAGTCTTCTGCTGAGAAGGTGAGTGGCAAGAGAGAGGGAAGTAAAATTATTGAGCAGTTGCTCAGGGGACAATTACTATACAGAATAGGAAAGAGAGCTAGATAGATAGAAGGGAAAGACTATAGGGCAGTGGTAAGTGTCCAGCTGGGTCTATACCCCAAGCATTTATACCAGAGTCAGTCAACATGAGTTATTAATTTAAAAATTAGCAAATAAAGTCCAACAATATATCAGTATATTTGTAGTTACCAAATATTAGTTTCTCAAAAGAAGCTGAAAAGGAACTTGGTTAAATTCAGCATCCATTTCTACTCAAAATACAAATAAAAGGAAACTACCTAAATGTGAGGGATGCTACTTATGCAAAATCAGGAGCAAACATTTTAGACATTGACCCAAGAAACTCTATTTTAAAACTGTTAATAACAGAATTTGGTAAAATACCTGTATACACAAAACAATTTTAAAAACAATAGTTTGGCCCTATACTAGAAATAATCAGATAGTATTAGAAATGGAAAAAATTAATCCCCATATAATATATTATACAAAAACTTTAAAATATTTTTCAATAAATTTAATAAGAAAAGTACAGGGCTTATAAAACAGAACCATAAAATCCTATTGAAGGACTGGATGAAGAGCTGAACAAATGAGAAAACATACCCAGTTCTTCCAAGGGAAGACTTAATTTTACAAATAAGTCAATTCTGCCCATTTTGTTATACACATTTAATGAATACCAATTAGAATCTCTATGGTCTTAGAAAATTGAACTACCTTACACTCTACATGAAAGAAAAACATCCAAGAGAAACTAAGAAATGTATGAACATGAAAAAGAATGACAAGATTCCTTGCTAGGTATTAAAATGTTTTAAAGTCAGCATGATCAAAGCAGTTGGGCATTAGCATAAATACAGACCAATCGATTAGTAGTCTACAGAATACTGGGATCTCAGTGTAGGATAAGGGTGATTTCATTTTAAAGGGAAGAGGATGGTTTAGTAAATGAGCAAATTTTATTTTCCTAGTAATAAGTAGCATAATTAGCTACTCATTTGAAAAATAGTTGGACTATTATAGTTGGACTGCTACCTCATATGATATATATAAAAATGTTGCATTAGTCTTAAAAGTTAAATAAAATAATAAAATTTTTAAAGTTAAAATTAGGTTCTGGCCAGTGTGGTTCAGTTGGTTGAAGCATCATCCCATAACTGAAGGGTTGCAGGTTCAATTCCCAGTCAGGGCACATATGGTTAGAGGTCTGGGTGCAAATGGAGGTAAGCAGTCAATTCTCTCTCACATCAAGGAACATGCATTAGGGAGTCATCGACAAAGCCAAATGTGGGAAGGATTGAGGGTGGGAGGTGGGGAGGGTGGGGCTGGGGAAGATGGTGGTGGGAAAATGTTAACAAAAAAAAATAAGGGAGGCTAAGAATTGTATAGGAAATTTAGAAGTCAAAGAACTGATATATACAGCCCATTGATATGAACTAAGAGGTGTGAGGATGATGGGACGGGGTGCAGGGCAGAGGGGATAAAGGGGATAAAACGGGACAACCGTAATAGCATGCTCAATAAAATATACCCCCCCAAAAAAAAATTCTCTGTCACATCGATATTTCACTCCCTTTCTCTCTAAAAAACCAAGAAAAAATGTCCTTAAATGAGGATTTTTTTTTAAAGGTTAAAATTGGGAGATCATATGTATAACTCACATGGTGAGGATACCTTTTAATACAAGTTAGTAACCCAGAAATTATTAAGTAAATACGTGATTTTTTTTAGGAAACTCCATACAGATTTCCACAGTGGTTACACCAATCTGCATTCCCAACATTACATGAGGGTTCCCTTTTCTCCTTACCCTCACCAACACTTGTTTGTTAATTTATTGATGATAGCCATTCTGACAGGTGTGAGGTGCTATCTTATTGTGGTTTTAACTTGCATCTCTCTGATACTTAGTGACGTTCAGCATTTTTTCATATGTCTATTGGCCATCTGTGTGTGTTTTTTGGGGAAGTGTCAATTCAGGTCCTTTGTCCATTTTTAAATTGGGTTGTTTGTCTTTCTGGTGTGCAGATGATGTTTGATTGAATTGTACACATGAAACTTGTATGGTTTTATGAACCAGCATCACCCCAATAAATTCAATTAAAAAAAAGAAAGAAAGAAAGAAAGAAAGAAAGAAAGAAAGAAAGAAAGAAAGAAAGAAAAGAAAGAAAAGAAAATATGTGATTAACCCCATATAAATATTAAACTTTTTATTAAGCCAAAAATTACCAAAATTTCCAACTTGTACAGGCATTTTATGTGCTCACATGCCTGAAAATCCAGAGGCAGGGTGGACTTTTAGAAGGCCTTACTCCAATGTCTTAATTGAAATAATTTCTCTGTGATTCTCTCACCTTTGCCCACTTTTTTGAATTGGCTTCTTCCTGAAGCTGATATCAAGGTAGCTACAGCAGTTTTTATGGAAGTGGCATCTACACTTGACAATGGCCAAAAGAAAAAGCTAATTCTTTTTAAGGACCCTTTTTTTTTAAAGAGAGGAAGAGAAACAACATCAATGCATACGAGAGATACATCTGTCAGTTGCCTCTGGCATGCACCCAACTGGGGACCTGACCCACAACCCAGGCATGGGCCCCAAACAGGAATTGAACTAGCAACCTTTGGATTCACAGGTCGGTGCTCAATACACTGAGCCACACCAACCAAGGCTTAATGACCCAATTTTAAGAGTGAGAAAAAAACTTTTCTGCAGGTTTCTTCTCACATCCCATTGGCACCAGTTGGCTGCATTCCTCAATCCCCATGGCTAGGGAAATGAATTGATGGGCATAGACCTCGGTGTACATGCACTAGATTGTCTCAAAATTTGACTTTCTCAGTGTGGGAGATTTTGTGTACTTTTTACTTTCTTCTTTAATATAAGATTGAATATTAGAAGTAAGCATATTTTTACTATAATGAGAAAAAGATGATAAAGCTTTTTGCATATGTAGGAAGGTTATTTCATAATAACAGATTGCTGGGGGAAGAGTATGGACATACATATTTTTTTTCTCTTTATCATGTATTTTTCATCTTGATCCTGGCAGGAAGTTTCTTTTAATAAATATAATCTTCCTTTAAAAATGACTTCCAAATATTATGTATGTATGAGAAAAAAAATTCCTCCATCAATTTGCAATGTATTTAATTATGTTTGCTAAACATTAGCAGTTCAATTAACATTTAGTTCTCATCAAGCTTCTCTGCTTAGTTGGAACAATGGTATGGTTGACAGACAGGCTTGAATTACATTTCTATCTCAATGATTACACTTGTTTTATGCCCTTGAAACAATAATTTATGCCACTCTCATCTGAGGAAAGGAAACACACAGGTTCTTTTTGATCTGATCTAAGAGTGACTATGAACAAATTCCTGCGGAAGTGTGAGCATTTTAGCAGTGGGTGCAGGGGAGAGGTATAGGGTGTCCCCACACTCACTTTCAGAATTTGATCATCTCATCTCACCCGTTGTTCTTACTGGGACTCTCATACCCCAGGAAATGCCACATAGTGGCCTATTTTTAGCACTGGGCCTGCCTGAGGAAACTCGAGAACTTGAACACTCACTGACAAGGAAGTTGAAGAGAGCAAAGGCTTAAGAGAGAAAGATGAGATGCTTTATCTTTTCCTCCTGTGATTTTATTTGGCAGCTAGTCATCCAGTCAGCAAGCTCCAGGAGATAAGAAAGAGGTAAACGTTGAGTAGTGAGAGGTGGTTGGAAGAAGGAACGCTAGCTGGTAGTGGGAAGGATTGTGGAGCATTTTTATGTGGAGAGGAGGAAAAGCAATAGAATCGAGTTACTTAAACATGGAGGAAAAGTTAAGGGCAGAGAGGCTGTTTCTGGAAAAATCAGTCAAGACCTGAATTTGGAATCTTTAAGAGTTTTTAAAAAGTGACTAAAAAAATCAGTCGGGACTTGTGATAACTTTTCAGCCATGTGAATTTAGAAAATTACTTAAACTTCTCTGAGCCTCAGGTTTTTTATTTCTAACATGTGGATATTAAATACCTATCTACCTCACAGGCTCATGAGACTTAAATGTGCCAGATGAACGTAAAACACTCAGCATGGTGCCTAGAACAGAGGAACCGCTTATGAAGACTGGCCAATTATTATTACTTTGTTTTAATTTTCATATTCTGAATAAAATTGCTCCAGTGTTCATAAAGAGGCAAAAAAGTAATAAACTCTATGGCAAGGGGGACATTCTAGCTCTTGTTCCTCATAAACATACACTCACACAAAGGGAAACAAATTACAGATGCATTCTTGGTAGTGTAATCCATCCATAATGAGGCAACACTCAAGAGAGTTATTATACTGCGTTACTCGGACACTGATCACCTCTGTTTTGTAGTTGTTCAGCAAAGAGGGAAAACGCTCTGAACTATCACGAACGTGGGTTAAGTGTAGTGTGAGTTTGAGGGCAAACCAGAGTGAATCAATGTACCTCCTTGCGATGCTCTGTGCTAACTAAATGTAAGAGATCCCAGAGGCAAAATTAAACAAAAGATAGGTAAATTAATCAATATTAACACAATCAGAGAACGAGAAAAAGCACTGTAGTGAATAAGCCTCGGGTTGATATTTAACAAAGATTATTAATTAAACTTCAAAACAAAAAATATAAAATTAATATTATAAATATATTTGTGTGTTGTAAACAAAAGTAAAATAACTCACAGAAGATATTCCTGCACTGGCCAGGACTTCAGGCCATATGACTTCTAAGAGCCTTCCAACTCTCAGGGAAAAGCAATATTATCATTCCTCTGCACTTAAAAAATTACAACATATATTGTCTCTTTTAATCTTACCTTTTCTTCAACTTGATTTTTTTCAGTTTTCTAGGGAAAAGCAACTGACACTAATAGACCTGGCATATGATAGTATATAATCTGCATAACAAAACCAGCTGTATTCTTTAAAATGACTTAAGTTACCTTGTTTTTTAGAGAATTTTATAGAATTTTATATTTTTGTACTAAAAAATTGTCGGCAACTTTCATTTACTCTTCTTTCTTACTTTCCATTCAATGCAGTAGTTCTATTGTCTATCTATCGATATGCTCCCTAATGCAATCTAGAAAGAAGTAAATGTGTGAAAGTTTTTGTCTCCCCTATCTTTCCCTCTTCTTGCAACAATACTCCCATTGACTGTATCCAACATCTAAAATTAACAGAAAAAAGCTAATTCTATTCCCATGTCACTTGCTTAAGGGAAGACTCTAAGTGAACTAAAATTTCCCCACCACCACTTTTAGGCTTCTGGCAATGGGAGATAGATTAAACAAACAAACAAACAAAAATAAATGGACAGAGGGGACTAAAGGACAAGTCTCTTAAGAAGGAGACCCTGAAATAGAGATTCGTGTGCAGAAAATTTCCTGGGGACTCTTCTTGGGATCAACACTTAGTGGGAAAGAAGGACTGGACAGGACGGGACCCAGAAGATGGGCTGTAATGTAGTCACAACAAGACTTCAGCCAGCTCCTGGGATGAGGTTAGCAAAAGGGGCCGGCCTTTAGACTGAATATGAGACGACTAAGGCAAGGAGCTGTAACCTAGGCCAGGGGGCTCTCTGTCGCTGACAGCAATTCCCAGAGAAAGCTGAAAGCTGATAGCTGTCAGCAGGCAAAATTCCTTGTTCCAGGAGAATAAGACCTTTAGTCACAGAGAGAGGACTTCGTGCCGCACAGGATCCAGACGTCATGGAGAACAGATGTCATCTTCGGGTCAGGTGCTGGCTGTGAATGTGAGGTGGAATGACAGTTGGGACAACATTTGATTGGCCCCCTCCTTCACATATACATTCCTATACCCCAGGCTCTTCTGCTATCCCATCTGCCATTGTCTTGGCAGAGGGATGAAACAACAGAAGACAGAGAACAAAGGGATCAATTCTTTGCTTTCGAGTTTCAAAAACTTTGGCCTTGGCAAAGACAAAATATTTGGAAGAAAGCAGGAAGTGTAAGAAGAGAAGATTTCTCAACCTCTCCCAGACTAGATAAAGATTCCCTGGACTTTTGTGAAAAGAAAAGCAGAGGGGAAATTCGTGACCTTGGAGGATGGGATTTCTGAGTTAGAACCTGAGGAGCCAACAGCACAGGAGTGAAGACACTGTCCCTGCTCTCAAGAAATTTACAGGTTTGCAGGGAAGATACATTTAACAAATAAATGCAATAAAGTGAATTGACTATTATGACAGAACATATAGGAAGGGGACCAACCTGGCCTAAAAATCTGGGAATAACTTGCTAAATAAGTGATATTTAATTAAGGACCTGCAGCATAAGTAGATATTGTCAAAATGGAGAGTGAGGAGAAAACATGTTTCAGGGCAAAGCAAGACATACGGAAACGTGGAGAAAGAAGATGTGGCACATTTTAGAAGTCAGGAGAAATCCAAGATGATTATTAGGAATGCAGAAAGAAGAGGAATGGTAAGAAAGGTAGGCAAATCTATTAGGAGTTTGATGCTATAATCCAGCAGGAAAGGGATGGTGAGCAGAACTCCGAAGGAGCCCTGGGAATGTATAAAATCAAATGGATTGGAGATATATTTAGGAGGTAGCATTGATGAGACCTGGTGATTGGTTGCTATGGGAATGAAAAAGAGCTCATGGCAAATATGAAAGATCTAGTAGGATTTCTGGGAAATATCGAGGACCCAGTTCAGGGTAATGACTAAGAACTTTATAGTAGCACAAATTATCTAGGAATATAATGTATATAATATCGATATATTCATACATACCTATAAATTAGCTTATTTCAGAAGACCTCACTGTGTTTTGGTCTTTTTTCTTCCTTTGGAGTTATCTTATGCATCTTCATAGACCTGGAAAGAAAACACTACCTCTGTGAGTTTACTAGCTGTGTGCATTGACTTTTTCAGAGGGAAGGGATTTACTACAGGGATGTGGATATAGGCAGGCAGAGGGAAGGAAAAATTAGGGGTCCTAAAGGAATTTACTTTTCTGGTAGCTCAAGGTTATGTTCTCTGGTGAGTTCCACTTACTGATGCATTCAGACTCTTTCATTGAGTACCTACTCTGCTGAAGTCACCATACAAGGCCTGTGAAGGACCTACGGGTGAATAGTGATTAGAAGGTACTGACTCCACCGGCAGCAGTTTCAAGACTGCCTCAGAATCACTAGCCATAAAGGATCACAGTCAAACCTTATTACTTTTATCTGCACCGAAGCTTTGAAATTATGCAGCTCCTCAAATCAGATTAGAACCTGTTCAATATACTGTTTTTCCACCTTTTGGGAAATCTCTTGATCTCATCAAGTGCAAATCTTCCTGTCTCTCGTGGAGTCAAGGACTGTATCAGCATTTTGACTCCCTTCTACACGAGTCCTTGAAAACCAGTATCTTAGGGCTCTTTTTTATTTTTCTGTCCCGTGGCCTGATAATGATAATGTCATTAGCTAATGTGGTCATCTCCCATTCTGTCTGACCCATGTAAGTCATCATGAGTGTATCTCAAGTAAGAACAACCTTGTTGTTTCAGATGCCTTGATTCAGGCCCCCTCCCACCTTTTTCAACAAGCCTGTGGTAGTCTACAGACAGCCTTTAAAGCAAATGCTCATGGGTTGGACCCATTGCTTGTTTTCTCTAACCTTTTCCTTCCTCAGTGGAACAACCTCAGGTCCCTCTTCGTCCTTTCTCTGTTCTTCCTTCCTTTCCTCCAGTTTCTCCCTCTTTCTTCTCTACTCCTCTTACTGGGTAAGTCATTAAGGGAAGTAAGAGATCTGTCACAATCAGAGATGGGCAGCTGAGTTCTGTCTCCAAGTCTCCATTGGAAATACTTTAGGTTATGGATCATTGAGATATGAGAATTCTATTGAATAATAAAATATTGCAACTAGCTTCCCCAAATCTGCTTTTGGATCCCCCAAATCCCCAAAAGTTATTTATTGAAGACCTTTGTATATATTCTTCCAAAAATAATTATTTTTAATTATTTTTAGTGAGAAGATAGATAATTGTTCCTACAAGATAATTCTTAAGGACTTTTCACAAGTATTTTTAAAAATGAACACCTTTTATAAACTTACTAGTTTAATTTATTAAGTGTAATTTAAAATTAATAACAGTGAAAATTCATAGTAAAATCATTAAAAGTATTTACATAGAATTTTGCATATATATGTATTCATAAAATGTAATGTATTTGTAGCTTACTGTAATAAGTAAGCTCCAATTACATATTATTTTCCCTAATTTATAAATTTGATTTGTTTTATTGTTTTACCATTACCTGCATAAATAAACCAGCTTAACTTAAATAGTAAATTTAAGGGAAATATATGTCAGGCCAGTTAACAAAGAATTTAAATTTTAAAATGTAGACTATAGAGAAAAATCTGTAATATTGCATATGATTTTATAAAATAGTTATAAAATTTCAAACCACCTTAAGACACATATGTATTTCCATGGTAAATTCAGGTTGACCTGTTTTCCCTTTATATACAGGGTTGGGTAGAAGTAGGTTAATAATAATAATAAATAATACAATAATAATATAAGAATTATATTGTTTCTATATATCTGTTTCATGTACTCACAACTGTAAACCTGCTTTTTCCCACACCTGTATATTTTAGCACAAAGTCTATTTTTCTTTTGTGCAGTTATACCTGTAGTAGAAAACACACACACACATGCCTTTTTCCATAGTTACATCCTTTTTGCTGGCTTGGTTTATACCCATAAACCATAACTAAAGTGGAACTTACAAGTCCAGTCACTACCAGAGTTTGATTGCAACCAAAGAAAACAAACTGCCTAATTAAACAGAAAAGAAATTTGTAGGAAGAATACAGGCTAGCTCACAGATTCAAAGGGACAGCCGAAGAACAACCCCAGGAAGGGCAGATTCTAGAGCAGTTCCAGGGATCTAGGTAGCACGAATCAATGGACAGTGTACTCAGAAAGCTCACTGGAATCAATCTGCACTCACCCTTTTCAGTCTCAGCGTCACTGGGCTCCGGATGCAGATTCCTGTGGAGAGAAAATAACCTAACCTGTAATGCTAACTGTGGTGAATGGTATTCGTAGGGCATCCGGCAGCAAGGAAGAAGGCACCCTCTCCACTACAGGAGAGGGTGAGAGGGCCAGGGACGGTTCTGAGGGGGCCGAAAGGACTTTGGTTCATTCATTTAACAGTTATTGAACACCTTTGTGAAGACACTCTGTTAGGTGATGGAAAATTGTCATGAAGACGGATGATAGATGATCTAGGAGATAGGAGTGAGGAACGAGAGGAAAGAAATGCTTCAGAGAGAGAAACATCAAGAAACAGCACTACGTAAAGACAGGATAATACTAAGAGCAAACAGTACTTGCTCTTTGCTAGGCACAATTTTAACTGTTTACCAATGCACCAATTTATTTTTGAGACAGGAACTGTTATTATTCCTGTTTAACAGTTAAGAAAACAAGAGTGTTTAAGCAACCTGCCCAGGGTAGTGTAGCAAGAATGTAGCAGATTTGGGATTTAAACCCAGAAAAGTGAGGCTGCAGGATCTGAATATCTAACCACCTTGCTCTGCCTCCTTTCTGGGCATATGTAATAGCTGAACAAACATCCCATATAAATTTAGTAGAGTTGGTATATTTTAGACCAATTTAAGCTATAGAGCTAGTTTAAAAGAATTAGTACCCACAGCTATAAATATTCTTAAAATTACACAATCATTTCCTTTAGTTAGCATATTTTTTTTACCGTAGGGCTAAATCTCCCCCAAGTTCAGCCTTTATGACAGAATCTTTGGCCAGAAATTAACACTTGGATAGAACTGGGAAAAATCTGATCTATTTAGGTTTTCTTGGGTTAGAAAAAGAATACTTCTTTTGAAAATTGAAAACTATGGTTATTTTGTTTGTATGAAAAGTAATTCTGGTTCATAATGATTCCTAAGTGAAAAACAAGATCTTTTGAATTTGAAGAAAACCTGAAGGACAATAAATTAATGCACTATTTTAGGACAGTCTGGTCCCATTTTTTCCCCTCAGTTGTAACATTATCATTAAGAGTTATAAAATTTCAGATTCAATTACAGGGCTTTTTGTTTTCCCAGTACCACTTATTTTTATAACTATGAATTTATACAAATATGCTATCTGAAGGTACATAGTCATGCAACTAATTTTGTTTTGTTTTTTGTTGTTTTTAATTGGTAACCACAAGAATTTGGGACTAAAATCATTAAAAATTAAACAATATGACACTCCTAAACTTCATAATAGAGCTACACAGCACAAACAAGTTTGAGGGCTTATGTAAGATTTAACTTTTTGGTCACTATAGAATTATTTTATATAAAATAATGAGAATCTTAAATCCAAAGCTTCATCTTTTTCTTTGAATTCTTTCTAAACCCTCAGACCCATAGACATTTTCTTCCTCTGAACTTTCTCCCTCTGACAGTCACTCTTTCTTCAATGTATCATTGGCCCTTATCATACCCCGCCTGCATGATAAATAACTGTTGTTTGTGTATATATTGTTATTGTGTTGTTAGAGTGTAAGGTCTTCCAAAATGGGGACCGTGACTCACGTTCTGTGTACGTGCTCGTACAGCTACCACTTGGCAGGCCCTCAGTAAATATATATTAATGGGATATTTGATTAAATAGTTAACACATTGGTTAACTCAGGCTAAAAAATATCCTTTGAGAACATTATTGAAACAGTTTGACAGTCTACATAGAATTAAATGGTTGATTTCAAAGTTTCATTTCACGTTAACCTGCCTATTCTACACACAAATATATCTCATTAAGTGCACCAGGGAAATTATATTTAAATCAAATAATTGTTGTAACTGTAAAAACCATGTTGACACCTATGGGCCATGTCTTCTAGTTCCTTTATATGTTTTTTTTTCCTCCTGAGCATCCAGTGTACTCCCAGGAAAAGCTCAATAAATGCTCTGTGATTTTGTGTGTATATCTATATGACTACAGCTTTGCAAAATGCTTTATCATTGTTCCACAAATGTGTTCTGTTAGACTTCTACATCTCTTTTTATTAGTTTATTAAATAATTTGAAGTCAGAAAAAAAAAATCAGTTGTCCCCAGCTAATGTAAGAAAGTAAAAACAAAATATTTCCTCTCTGATGAGAAATCACTTTCACTATGTCACTAAATTCCACGTTTCTTTCTTTGGAGACTTTCTCCTGGTGTTTAGAGAGTTGTATGAATATGACCAGTGAATCTAGAAGTTAAGTTTTGCCAATTATACAGTGTTTAGCAATTTCAAAGTTTCTCTAGCATATGGAATTAAAATTGAAACTCCAAATAGTACTTTTATACCTATTTCATACCATCATAATGTTTCCCACACTTACCTCTCACAAGCGACAAACACTCTGGTCTTGACATAGAGTTTTCACCCTCTGGAACTTTGCCAAACTATGTGTGTATATGACAGACAGGAACTTTGGATGCGTTATATCTGGTAAACAGATTTCAAATGCTTATTTTA
This sequence comes from Mormoops blainvillei, assembly GCA_004026545.1. NCBI lineage: Eukaryota > Metazoa > Chordata > Mammalia > Chiroptera > Mormoopidae > Mormoops > Mormoops blainvillei. Next base: position 68,728 of record PVJD01000734.1, on the reverse strand, counting down.
TGTCACAATTCCCTTGGAAGTTTTGTAATACTATGATAAAACAGAAACTCATGCACAGCAAGACAATTGTCTTTTTACATAAGGCAGTTCTCTGTCGGGTTTCCACTATTCCATTACACCCAATAAAAAAAATTCAGAGTGAACACACAGCATGTTGTGCCTTGTTTTAAGTAAGAGCCTGACCTTGCAGAAACTGGGCTCGCAGTAAAGCCGCACCAGCCTTTGCTGGGCAAAGGCAGTGATTGCACCAGCCGTGTGGTCAGTCAGGGCTCAAGGCTTGGAGCTTGCTCTTCCACCCACCTGGCTCTGTTAAGAGAACAATGATTAACATTTCAAAATCAAAGATTTTCCAGTGTATGGCAGTTTGCTGAGCTAAAGTCACAAGTTACTACATAGCTATATCACATCAATCAAGGTTGTTGCGTGCTAGTATTTTACAAATTTTTTAACAAGAAAAGATTGTCAAAATTTTACTCGTATTCTTGGATGAAGATACATAGTAAAGAAATTACCTTACATACACCTTAAGCTTACATAACTTTTTACATGTCAATTATATCTCAATAAAAAATCAAAAATTTAAAAAAGAAACAACCTCATAAATGATTTGAATTCTGCAAGAAATGATTAAAATTTGTCCCATGGCTTAAAAAAAAAAAAAGAAAAAAGCTATACCTAGGCTCTAATAACAATAATAAAAAACTAAAGAAATTAAAGCATTTTAAACCTAAGGTTAAAAAGAACAAATATAAAGTTAATATGCATATTATAATTTTGTTAGAGAACATGTCATATAAAAAATGCCAACATTTTAAATCAGTAAACTGATTTCTTTTTTAACTACCAAGTACTTATTTAATGTTAGGAATGATATTCTTGATTCATACTTCAAATACATTTTGAAACTTTGTTTTTATGTTATAAAAAATTTGAAAATAAAAAACATTTTCACACTTCTTGAAGAGAAGGATATGAATGTAATTTTTCAATAGTCAGGCATCTTGCTAATTTATATATCCAGCCTAGATATTGTTTTAAAACCCCAGACTCACCCTAGCCTGGTGACTAAGTTGGTTGGACTAAGCTGTACACTAAAATATTGCAGGTTCGATTCCCGGTAGGGGCACAAAACCTAGGTTACAGGTTTGGTCCCCAGTCAGGGCATGTACAGGAGGCAACCAATCAGTGTCTCTCTCTCTCTCTCTCTCTCTCTCTCCCTCCCCCCTTCTCTCCCTTAAATCAGTAAAACATATCCTCTGGTGTGGATTACAAAATAATAATAACAATAAAAAATAAACCCTCAGACTCAAGAGCCAGCTGCTCCTCCAGGGCTCCATTTAGATTTCTCACGGGAATTTCAAATTCAGCATGTCCCAGTTGACCCATATGTGCCTTCACCCTGCACACCTGCCTGCTCTGTCTGCTAGCTTCTCCAGGTTAACAGTACCACCAGCTGTCTGAGCCAGAAACCTGGGCTGGCTCTGAATTCTTCATCTGCCCTGAAGTCTACTCAGTAACCAAGCCTTGTACTTGCCAAATAGCTCTTGCATCCATCCTCATCCCCCTGCGCCCTTGGTCTGCTTTACAGTCTGGCCTCTGCTTACCTCTCCTGCCTTGTCTCTCACCAGTCCTCTCACCTGTCCTCAGGTCCTACTGAACCGTGATCATTTCCCCCAAAGTACAGTTCTTTTTTATTTCAAGACTTTGCCTATGCCGTACCCTCGGCCTGGAACATCTTCACCCCACTCGTTTATCTAGCTGCCTACTCCTTCGGGTCTCAGCTTGGAGACGACTGTTTTCAGGAAGCCTTTCTGGCAGCCTACATTCACTTCCATATCCTCTAGCACAAGCTAGCACTCGGTGGGCCCTCAGTGACTATGCTGTGAGATATGTGATCAAACAGATACCACACTGGCTAATTCAGGCTAAAGTATCATTCCCCCTCTGTACTTCCTCTGTGCTCCCATACCTCCCTCATTATTATGTGTGTGTTTTAAGGCCTTTTGACTTGTCAGGATTCCTACTGGATCATTAGGAAGGACCTCTTTATTACCTATCAAATAACCTATTAGGTGCCATAAATATGAATTAATTAACATCTAGTCCATCAGAATCCCTGAACCTATTTTTTCCCTACATTCTTGCAAAGACTTTCTGTCTTCAGTGTGAAACTTTGAGGAAAATTTCTCCTGAATTAATTATCCAGATTTTACTTAGTTTTATGATTTAATCATCTCATATTTTTCAACTGACAAGATGATTCTTAAGTTTAATTCAGGGCTCCCTCCATGGGACTAAGAGCCACACTCTGTTACATACCTTGAATGAACCTGCTTTTAGGTAGTCAGTCTTTTGCACAATGCCTTTAATTAAGGAATACATCAGATAACCCTAGGTCCTGTGCCATTCCTGGAGAACATGCCTTCATGTGGCTTCCCCATATAGGGAGGTTGTGCTCAGACCTGGTCCTCTGCTGCCACTTGGATTTCTGGTTTCTTCTCGACTCCAGGTTTCTTCTACTAGACACCTTGTAATTGGCTTGAACTTGGCTTCTTGTTCATGCCCTTGCCCAGAGCCAAGACATGCCTGCTGCTTGTGTGGTCCCATTCCCAGCATGCTCAGGTCAGAGCATGCAGCTGCCATGGTCATACCTGCAGTGAGTGTTCTCGCTTAACAAAGTTGCTTCCCATCAACTGTCCTATCTGGTCCTCAGAGCAGCCAGTTAAGGGAAGGCATTTATTATCTTCAAATCCTTTGCTATTTGTATTGGGGTAGCACATTTCATAACTTTTTTTCTCATAACTTATTTACTCCTTCTCACCCACTGGATAGCAGTGTGTATTAAATTTACGAATTCACTCTGGGCTTTTGGTGGTTTAATCAGTCTCTTTGGGGCATGTCAATCTCTTTTGGGAAAATGCTAATTATATAAGAGTTTTCTCTTTTTCCATTTACTCTGCTCCAAGGCTCTATCATGACATCATATAAGGGGCGTAAGAGTGAAGAGAATAGTGGTAAGAAGGGGCTTTGGATTCAGATGGTGACTTCAGTGGACCCTCATTGGTCGCTGCAATTCGGTCCCTCCTCTGGTTCCTGAAACTGTGACTGCTGGTTGTTCACAGTCCCATTTGCACTGTGGGTCATGGTGTGGGCTCCCACCACTGGACCATTTGCCTCTTTGCCTCACCCCCGGATCTTGTCAGTCCCCTGGGCCTTTCTGGATTTTTGCTTTCCCCTCCAGGACACACAGGCTCTGGATCCTTTCTGGATCCCCTGCTCATAGCACATAGGCCAAGAAAGCCAGGAGACCAGAGTCTAGTCTAGACAATTTCTCTCTACCAAGGGCCATTGCTGGGCTACTCACCCACATCTCCTCCCAGGGTTCCACAGACAAAGCAAAGCAAAACCCCTCACTTTCAGGGTTCTCCAGCATATTAAAGGCACCACCCCCTTCCATCAGGGCTTCTGCCTGAGAACGGGTGGTAGAGATTGAGTCTAACTGCCTACCTGTGCCTCTCTTCTCTACTGCGTGCCCAAGGCCAAAAGAGAGAGCCTGATTTCCCCTTCCCCTTCTCAGGTTACAAGGCCTTCCCTCATGTTTTATCCTGAATTCTGTCTGTCCTTGGTGTTTGATAACTTCGATGGACAAAGTCAACATAGAGCTAAAAGAATTTAGAAAATGTGGAGTCTTTTGACAAAGGCTGGATTTCAGGAGTATTTTCTTGCTGCAAACTCAGAACTCCTGCTTTGAATATTAAAAACTGAATATTGAAACTTTTTATTTTTGCATTCTAGCTATAATGTTATCCTAATGCCTTGGGAAGAACAGGCAAAGGTCACACACTAAGAAATGTAAAAGAGAAAAATGCATTAATATATATGTAAATATTCCCATTACAGTGTTGATATGGAGAAAACATATAAACTATAGCAAAATTACACTAATTTGGACTGAACGGTGAAGTTGGTATGAATTAGCAAAATGTTTAAGTTTTGACTGTTACTAAGGAAAAGTAATATTAAAGTATGTAGAGAGAAAATAAAATATTAAAGATAAGAAAGGGACAACTATAATTGAACATTAAGATGGACTGGGCCCTAGATATTTTATGTATGTATGTATAAATATATAACATATATGCTGATATGTGTAGATATGCATATATATTACACATACATGCAGATGTATGTTAAGTACTTTACATATATGGACCAATTTGTCTTAAAACCAATTTTATGGAGGAGGAAACAATACAGAAATATTGACTTACTCAGTGTCAAATAGTCAGTAAGTTGTTTTGGTAGGTTTGGAAACCCAATGGATAACTTTCATAAAACTATCTCTAAAAAATAAATTCTATGAAAATACCTTTAACAAATGAATGAAAAAATGTAATTATTATATTTTGTGTGGAAATGGCAAGCCTTTAAAATGTTTTATTCCTCTAGTATTAGATTTTTTTAATTCCACTGTTTATTTTTATAACAAGTACTTTAAAAATTTTACAATGAAAAATGAAGCTACTGGCTTATCTAGCTATTCAAACCATCTACCTTAGAAGGATTCGCTGAATGAATTTTTACTGTATGATTTCCACAGACCTAAACGTAATCTTTCCTTATGACATTTGCCATTCTATCCACTTTCTCTAGATAATTTGTAATTACAAAATGTCAAAATATTTAGTCAATTCTCTAAAAATTAAAGGAACAGTGAAAGGTCAGACACATAGCATCACTTAACCAAATAGCCATTTGAACTGATTGAATTCACATGATGCAGAAAAATGCACATTTTCAGACTCTATTTAATTGTAAGATATGTAGAAATAAAACATGTATGTAAATTGCCTGCCTGAAAAAAGTCCTTATATTCAAGATAGGCAGATCTATCTTAGACTAAAAATGACTTTTGAAAATTGGAACTATAAAAAATTAAAATTATATAATAAACTATAAGAAAAATAATTTAAATTTTCTGAAATAGACAAAATGGCAGTAAAAGAATGACTAAAAATATCTTATTAAACTTTGTACCAAGATCTTGGTTTCTAACACCGTTCTCCAGGGCTCCTGGAGAAATGACTGATTCTGGGGGCAGGGCACATACCTGACGAGCCTGGGGTATGCTGTATGCCAAAAAGTAAGAAAGTGCTTAAAGCAGCACACCCCATATTCGCAGCCATAGGAATATGACAAAGAGACATGGGGGGGTCAATTTGAGCAACAAAATAAAGTAGTATAGGTTTATACTCAAGGTATATAATAAGTATCCATGAATAATACTGATATAAATATATGATTAAATAAATAAATAAGAAGAAACAAACCTGTGGTGCAGAAGAATTCAAAATAAGGAGATAGAGCATAATTCTTCATTCCATAAATAAGCGCTTCAAATAGAGCTTTCTTCCAAAGACTGTATGGAGAGAGAAAAGAGTAGCTTGATACTGGAAAGCCTGACAAACACAACCTCAGCCAGGTGATAAAGGTTAATATCAACAGTGATAAATTGTGTGTATAGTAAGTATTTTTGATGTGATAGGATGGAAATGACAATTTACCTCTGTGGTTTTCCTTCCCAGAGCCCTTAACCCCAGTTTAATCACAGGAAAGATATCAGACAAATCCCAACTGGGGGACATGCTACAGGATACCTCACCAGTGTGTCTCAAAACTGTAAAGGTCATAAAAACCAAGGAAAGTCTGAAAAACTGTAACAGTCAAGAGAAGCCTAAGGAGACATGTCAACTCAATGCAATGTAGAACCCTGGATGGGACCTTGGAACTCCCCTCCCCCCCCAAAAAAAATCAGGTAAGAACTGAGGATATTTAAATAAAGTATGGATATTAGTTAATAATAGTACAGCCATATTTGTTTATTAATTGTAACAAATGTACCATACTAATTGAAGTTATTAATAATAGGGAAAACTAGGTGTAAACTCTCTGTGCTGTCTTCACATTTTTTCTGTAAATCACACTGTTCTAAAATAAGAAGTTTATTTTTAAACAGAAGCTACATGTGGATATTCTATTGGATGGCACAGTTCTAACTAGTAATATTCAGGGACACATAAGACTGAAAAAACATATCAAACTATATCACAGGATACATTCAGTAAAATCTAAATTGTAGAAAAGATGACAAAACGAATGATGACAAAACAGATGAAGAAACCAGTTTCTTCAACAAACAAATTACACGGGGGAAAAGAAGAGAGAGTTGAAGATTAAAATAGACTTAAGAGACATATCAACCAATCACAATGTGTGGATCTTATTTGAATACTGAATGGAAACAAAATGCAAAAAGTTATAGTATTATAAAACAGTTGGAAATTTGAACACGTACTGAAGATTTGATGACATTATGGTATTACTGTTTATTTTGGGTGTGATACTGTTATTGTGGTTATTTTTAAAATATCCTGTCGTTCAGAGATATATATTGAAGTATTAAATTATATGATTTCTGATATTTGCTCTAAATTAATATGGGCTAGGGGAAGTTTGGGTGGAGGTGCAGATGAAGCAAGACCAATCGTGAGTTAATTGTTGAAACTGGGTTAGGTGTATGGGGGGATTTCTTACATCATCCCATATACTTACGTACATATTTATAATTTTCCATAATAAAAAGTTAAAGAAATAAAAACTACAAAGTGAAAATAACTTTCTAATAAGCCTTACTGTATAGTACTCTTTCTAAACAGTAAAGTGTTTTCCGCCTACACATCACCAATTCTCAAAATAGCAGCTTAGAGATAGAGAGTGACATTTAAGCTGTGTCTACGGAAAGCCAAGAACCTGCCGGTTGGTTTGATTAATTCAGACAAAGAGCTAGTCAGTTTTGAAGAGGAGAAAAAAAATTAAACTGCTCCTTTGGCTGAGCTTATGAAATAATACCTTGTATAATGCTATCACATAATAAGTTAGTACTTGCTGGTCAATAAATCAGTGAATTTAACATTTGTTCTGGTACCTTAATGAAGACATAATCTGACTGTAAACAAACAATATAAGAAACTCGAAAACAAAGGTAAAAGGCTAGCTCTAGGCAAAACTATAGAGAAGGAAATATTTATTTTCCAAATACTCATGCGCAGTAGACATCACTACAGAAACACAGCCTACGATGATGACAAGAACCATATTGCAAAACTATCATTAGATGAATTTTGATAAAATGCTACCAAAAGTTATAATAATATATATTTGCACTAAATTGGTATTTCAATGACTTATATGTATATACTATATATGTATTTTAAGCCAGTGTAAGGACCCTAATGTATAGAACCCTTTAAAATTTACAAAGCACTTTCATATTGTGGCATATCATGTTACCTCATTTTGTGAGTCAGACAAAAATAGGTAACATTATCTCTGTTTTTCAGGTAGAGAACAGGCTCTGGGAGGCCTCCCACCATTGTCAGTGCCAGAAGCAGAGGAATGGGGACTGGAACCCAGGTGTTCTGGCACCCAGTCCAGTACTCCTTGTTGACACTTACCTGTCTCTCAAGGGAAAGTACATAACATACTCTTGTGGCTTCTACTTGGATTATAGTGGAAAGAAAGTTGGCATGAATAAATATCTCCAGTTTAGGAATACAACCTTCCCTTTTGCCAATATCTAGTATTTAAATCTTGTCAGTAAATTTGTGCTTTTTTTTTTAAAGACTGTGTATTATAAATAGCCAGTATCCTGGGGAAAGTGATGTTCCATTAATATTGCATTCTGTTTGTCCAGTGATGCACTGCTGAAATCCAGAAAGTAAACTCAGTGAAGATGCTAAACACTCTTCTCAATGTTATTAAATCCCTTAATGTTGAAAAAGAATACATATTAAAGTATATTAAAAATAGCATAATCGATAAAATATAATTTAAAAGATAAAACTGTCAAAAGCAAAAAATATTATATAAAAACTTTGTAATGTCAGTTACCGGCAATACAAAGATCATCATTCTGGTTCATTTTTTGACAAGTGGCTTTATTGTTTCACAGCATCTTTCTCCATGGAGACTTTTGTTTTTCCTCAGTAGATTTAGTCCATTTATTTATTGCACCTTCATTGTTGCCTGAATCCATTTTCCAGCAAAGAAAACCATTTGCAATAGCTTATTTGTAACTGTTTCTCACCTCCAGTCAATGACCATTTCCATTCAAAATATTTTAAACACGTTTTGGAATTTGTCCATCCCTTGGCTTTGCATATATTCTCTATCTTTTTCTAACTTTCCCAGTGACTCACTTTTGCCTTTGTTTTTAATTAAAGCTTCTTTTTATGGTTTCTTCCTGAGTATCCCCTTTGGAGCTAGACAGATACTTGTTTTGCACAGCAGTATGTCCAACCAAGAACAAAACTACAGGTATGCATTCATTGCAACAAGGTTTAAGTGGATTTAATCAGAATGCAGTTTAACAGTTCAAATATATCCATATTTCAAGGACCACAGAAGAACTTAACATTAGAGGCTCTCGGTTTCAGCGCAAATGAGCAAACTACATTGTTAAACACTGTACCAATGGAATGCGAATGTACTTCCAAAATCATTTCCCCCATCACTGCAAACAGCTTAATCACACTGGAGAGTGTGACCCACAGGGTTGCCAAAGTGTACTTTCCCACTTTACCTCATGCAGAATAAGTAAACTAAGAGGATCTGAAACGTTACTTCACAAGCACAAACTGGGGAAACTGAAAAAGATAAAGTAGAAGAGGTTTCTGGTTGGAAATACTGCCTGGTGGGCCGTGGCAGCGTATGTACCTGGGACAGCCTCGGAAACTCGGGTGAGGGTCAAAAGATGATGACATGGTGCTGAGATTCAGGGAATGGAATCTTTTTGGAGCAGTCACACCAGGGAGTTAAGAACCCAGCTGCATATATCATCAGGTGACTCACCCCCTGCTTCACCAAGTATATTAGTTTTTTATTGCTGCAGCAACAAATTACCACAAACTTAGTGGCTTAAAGCAACACAAATTTATTATCTGGCAGTTCTGTAGGTCAAAAGTCCAGTAAGGATCTCACCAGATTAAAAATCAATGTGTCAGCAGGGTTTTTGGAGGCCAGCATAACAGGTCAAATCTCTCTCACAAGCCTCACTGACATCTCCTTCTCTGACCGCAGTTGGAAAATAGCTTCTGCTTTTAATGATTCAAGTGATTAAATGGGGTCCATCTGGATATTTCAGAATAACTTCCCCATCTGAAGGTTTGTAACCTTAATCATATCCCCAAAGTCCCTCTTGCCATGTAATGTAACATGTTTACAGGTTTTGGGGATTAGGAGATAGATTTCTTGGGGAAAGGGTAGAATGTAAAGACTTTCTGGCCTGCAGCTTTCCACTTATTTTTATGCCTTAACCTGATGACTGGATCTGGGCCTACCACCCTATATCCCAGTATAACTCTTACTGTTTAGTTTGAGCTCACCTGGCTTGAAGACCATACTGGATACCATTTCCCTCATTACTCTCAACAACATCTAGTAGGATAGCAAATGTATACGATATAAATCACTTACTTATTTATGGAGGTGAGTGCTTTATTTATTTTAAATTACAATTTTTATTGTATTTTTTGCCATCAACATTTATCCCCCCATACCCTCTTTCACCTCCACCCAAATTATTTTTTTTAACTAACAACGATATGTAAATTCTTAGTAAACAGCTTGCATCTATGCATCAGCTATCTCCTGGGATCGGGGCCAAATATTTTTTTCCAAAGTAAGGACACTCATTGCAACAGCACCATGAGGAGGTCACAATACATTAAACAATGGCAGCCAGTTGGGATTCTTTCAATAAATAAAAATGTGAATCTGTGGGTTTCTTCAGACGGGGGCCCTCCAGGGAATTCCCACCTCCCACTTAGTGTATGACCGACGTGCCTCAGGAGGGCAGAAGATTACCTTATTGTAGCCTTAAGTCCAAATGAATAAATAATCATTTGCCAATTAAAAAGTATGGTATTTTATTTTTAAAGAACTCTGTTAATACATGTTTTCAAATGGAGGCTAAATGTTTTTGCTACAATTTTGCTGATGAATAGAATTATATATTTTTTACATTATATAATCTGAAGGCAAAATTGAATTTACCTTGAAGGTAATTAAGCTTCAAGGCCTCTAATTCTGTAATAGTAGTATTTGATCATAGTTTCCTAAGTAGAATCACAAAAACTGCACGTGTTTAAGATTTCATAAAATTTGGGTCCACCGCTGACTGAAAAAGAGTTTTCTGTTTAGATTGCTTAAGTGTTTAATAATCGCAATATTTTCTTTAAAATATATACATTTGTTTTCTAATCCTTAGACGTGATAGACTATTTTATTTGTCCACAGCTTTTCGTTCCTCTCCACTTTTGCCGTGTTTCCTTACTCTACTGACTTTGGGCTTGCCTCGGCCAATAGAATGTGAGCTGATGAGAAGTATGCTACGTCCCAGCAGAATATTACAATGACCTGGTATGGTTTGGCTCTGTCCCTCAACTTCTACTCTCCACTAAGAGTATTGTGTTACATACCATTGAGTCAGCTCCAACTCCTGGTGACTCTGTGAATGAGTGACGTCCACAATGTCCAGGCCTTAACAACCCTGCTCAGCTCCTGCAGATTCATGCCAATGGCTGCTTTTATGGAGTCAGTCCATCTCACCTGTGGTCTTCCTCCTTTCCTGCTGCCTTCTGTTTTTCCCAGCATTGTTGTTTTTTCCAAAGAACCCTACCTTCTCAGGATGTTCCTCAGGTAGGACAACGTAAGTTTTGTCATTTTTATTGCAAGGATTCACTGGAGACTGGAGTCCTCCAAAGAATTTCAGAAGAAGAAGGTTAATCTATGTTTTATAGACAACAGGACAGCAAAGCCTTTGACTACATTGATCATGAAACGCAATGTGCTGCTGTGAGGGAAATGGGTGTGCCTCAGCACTTGTTTGTCTTGATGCACACCCCATATGCAGAAAAGCAAGCCACTGTCAGGGCAGAATATGGAGGGACAGAATGGCTTCCTATAGGCAAAGATGTCAGACAGGGGTTCATTTTATCCCCCTACTTGTTTAATCTCTATGCAAAACACATCATACAAAAAACTGGGCTCAACTCAGAGGAAGAAGGAGTGAAAATTAGTGGAAGAAATATCAACAATTAAGGTACGTAGATGACACCATCTTACTGTCAGAAACAGCAATACTTTAAAAGGACTTCTGATGAAATTCAAAGAAGAAGAAAGTGCCAAAGCAGGACCACATTTGAACATCAAGAAGACAAAAATCATGACTACAGAAGAAATGCTCAACTGTAACATAAACAATAGAGACACTGAAATTGTTAAAGATGAGAATTGCATGCCCCACATAGTGGCGGCTGCTGCATCCTGGGCCCAGAATATGAAGATTCACAGAACCCAGCCTAGGTCAGCACAAGCCCAGCTGACCTATACCCTTCATATAATGTGAGCGAGAAATAAATGTTTGTAAATGCACTGGTATTTGGCCAGAGCAAAAACCAGAGTGACTGTCCTTCTGTCTACTTTTTTATTTCACCATAAGTTTATCTGTCTATTTATCTATCTATCTATCTATCTATCTATCTATCTATCTATCTATCTAATCTACCTTACCTATCTATCCCATTTAGTATTTTCCTGGATTTGCAGTATGTATATTATACTCTTTGGCTGCTTTAACTAGCGTACTTATTGATGGCTGCCGAGTCATTAAGCATATAACTTCTCTTCCCTGGAGACCGTCCTTTGTGTGTTATTTTTCTGGTTCTTTCTCCCTTTCTTTCTTTCTTTCTTTTTTTTTTTTAAATAAATTGGCAGGTGTACACCAGGAAGGAAGCTTGCATCACTGAGGACTTCAGATTCCAAGCCTATGCTACACACTCACCATTTTCTGAAAATGCAAAATCTATCTCTGTCTGTTTTGAAGTTATTTTATAAAAGGTGTGGGTATTTTTTCTAATTATTTTTAGTTATGCCCCTATAGAATTAGTGCAAATTTCCCCTACTTGTTTATCTGAAAACCCATTATGTGAAGCTAGGCTCTAAGTCCCCTGATGGTCACTATTTACATTTTAAAACATTCAAACAGCAGTCTTTCCTGTGGATCCTCTCCAATGTAACCATATTGGTGTCATTTCAATTTTTGCATTTTCACTAAATTTCCCCAATCAGTGATAAGATGTTACTTGTGTATGTGAGTTCATATACTATTTCCTTAAATATACAAGATTATCAAGAAATCTATCCCTTCCCTAAAAGGTGCTGTGATTATAAACTATCAACATTTTTAACTAGGTGAGGTGCATCACTCCTGAGACATAGTAATATATATCTGTTGAAAATTCATCCTTGGTAGAATGAGCTAGCTTAGAAAAGCAGCATGATATTGTCTTTATTTCACAGTTGCTTTGATGGGCCTTACTAAATGTGCACCCTTGACCCTGATTCAAACCACTCCTAAAGATTTGTTTACAATTGAGAGAGTTGTAAACAAATCTTTATGTAAAAAAAATATTTTTAGAAGTAACCAATTGCAGTCATGTAAAATCTTAATGCTATTTAATTCATCTTAAATTTAAGCAAAAGAAAAGAGTAAAACAAAAAGTAAATAATAAATTAGGTTAAAAAATAAATCCAGGGTGTAGAGAATGCTAGAATATTTTTATATCTTTTGTGTGTGTGTCGAGAGGAATTCAAATGTACCTTTACTCTAAAATAAAAATGCCCAAAATAGGGGAAGAAGGATTTCAAGGGAGGTTATGCCATAAATTATAGTAGGTGCTCAACGAATGTTGAGAGAATAAATTACACCGAACTAAAGAAATGTGTGTTTTCTTCAGGGGCTAAGAAAATGGGAAAAGGTACTTTTGGACCACTGCATGATTATCTAAATTTAGATTAGGTTGATACCTATTCAGAACTGATTATGAAATAAGCATATTTAATTGCTTGATTGTATCTTTTCTTATATTAGACCAAATGCTCCTTTAGCAGAGAATTTTTACTTCTTTTAAGTTAAGACAGCAGAGTATACAAGGCCACCTGAGAAGACTGTTGTCTGAAGTTGACTTTCACATTTGTGAGGAGGACACTATGGAACTGATCAGGCACAGAGCACACCTTAGCAATACTGAATCCAGGCGTCCAGGAGCCTAGGGATGAATCTTAACTCTGGAATGTACCAGGACACTTTAGCCAAGTACTTATTTTCTCTAACTTTCCATTTCTTCACTTGTAAAGAAGGAATAATGGTGCCCCTGTTGTAACAGGGTTCAGCCAGGGCCCCCTGTGAAGGGGGATTTGTAACAGTGTCCAGAATGTGGGGTGTTCAAGAGAAATATAGGATATTCTCCCTCCCCCACTCCAAGGCAGGCCACCATGGGGGAAGGGAGACTTGGAGCCGGGCCTTTCAGAGCTACTTTGCATATCAATAACAGGCCAGCTTCAAACCTGCCATAAAGCAAGTCCATTGAGAGTCATTTTGCATGTCAATAACAGCAAGATAGCTTCATACCTCATATGCAAAGATGTCTATTTTGCATATCAACAAGGCTAACCAGGAAGGTTTGCTTAATATTAACCCAGGAGGTAACTGGGAAGATCCCCAAGTTATTACAGCACCTGTTCATGAGAACTGGTAGATGGTTCGCTCCACGCCACAGGGGAACAATGTAAAGAACATTTGGGAAGGAAAGGGGTGAAGGGACTCTTGCCAGTGGGCCATATGAAGGTGCCATGTGGGTTTGGATGAGGAACTGGAGATCCCGGCGACACAGCCGATGGTGCTGGGAACCGCGGAGGCCTGCCTAGCCGAGCTCCGGACTTCTGTTCTTCTTCTGAAGGACGGTGCCGCTGACCGGCCTGACTAGGCAAAGGGGGAAAGGCAGGACTGTGTGTTGGTGGGTGTTTTAAAGGGATTCTGAGATTTAATGGTGGCATTTAGCCATCACTCCAGACCTGTATAACTTTTGAATAAATATTTCGGTTCCTTTTCACCAAAGTCTGGCATTGAGAGCCGTAATTTCTAAGGGTGATAGACAGAGAACCTAGAACAGAGGGACCCTGGGAAGGTGGAGCGTGGTTTCAGTGGCGGTATCTGAGCCCCCTCCCCCGCCCCCGCCAACGGGTCCACATTCGGTAACCCTGTCACAAGATTGGACAAGACTGGTATAAAATTTGATAAGATTTTTGAAGTAAAATGTAACTTGAACTTAGTGGAGCCAGTTCTAGGAATCTATCATATAAAATAAACATCTTGAGAGAAGATGGCAGCCAAGTAAGTGGAAGCTGAGTCCGCTTGTTCTTATCCCCAACTCAGATATTTGGATGATCTTCCGAAAAATAAACTGATCATTCAGCGGAATCTTAGCTGAGATGAAGTTTGGAAGCCAAGGAGTACAGAAGATGCTTCACAATGGGTGGTAAGGAGATTTTATAAATTGAAAGGAAAGTAGCCCAGGTGTGATGCCTGTGGCCGCGGATACCCTAATCAGAGATCGCAGCTCTGTGGCTTCCTCCCCTCCTAGGGCAGAGAACCCCTAGACTCCGGCTGGGAGTGACTTGGATACATAAAGTTGGGGAGACCCAGGCTACACACACACACAGCGAGCAGCACGCCCATAGCTGCAGCAGCAAACACCAGTCGGGAGAGTACCAGAGAAAGGGATTCTGTTGGCCCCTGGGTCAGGTGGAGATAGGCCGCAGCTAGCTGTGACTGTGAGAAACTTTTGGATTTTTGGAGAGGTGATGAGGAAAGCTGGACAGTGACTCAGTGCTGCAGTGGGAGTGCCCAGAGAGACTTTTTAAAAAGGGAACTGAGGCGTGCTGGGCAGGGACCCTGTGCACAGCTACCCTGCCAGCAAGGGGAAAGGATTGAGGGTGCATTTGCTCCCACTGAGTGCCACAAGGGGATTTCTCGGTCTCAGCCTAGCACAGCTAGCAGGCCAGAGAGTGTGCAGAGTAGAGAGTTTGGGACCTGGAGGGCAGTGGGCTGGGAACTGGACAGGCAGGAGCAGAACAACTGAGATTATTTACAGCCAGACAGAGCCACCGTCTCCAGAGGAGACTGAACCTCCAGGAAGGGAAGGACACACCCAGCCCCCACCTCCTGCAGGACTGCAAGCAGGAGAGGCTCAAGAACCCCTTCCCGGGTGCATATCTGCAAGAGAAAGACAGAAAGAGAAATGCCTAAAGGGCCCATTTTGAACTTCTCTCAGGAAAACAAAATATACTGGTCCACTGAGGCCAGCAAAGCAGGGAGATCAGAAATCCGTGCAACAAGGGGTAATCAGGGCCCCGTCCAGCCTCAGCTAACACAACAGAGCTGCCATCGGCACCAAGCAGGAAAGAGCTGACCCTGTTACAGATTGACCCTTCCCTTGAACAAACAGCTAATTCAGCAGAAACTATACATTATCGGGAATAAGCTGGGACAGACCTAGACGGGTGATGCAGGGACAGGGGGAAGACACCCACAACTTTCCTGGAAGACTAAACAGTGCCTCCCAGGGGAGATCAAGGGGCCCCACTCTCCTGATTGCAATAGAACCCCCCTCTAGAGGCAGGTGGAGGTGATACAGGTGGTGCTGCCAGAAGTTGGAAGACCCACCCTGGGACCTTGAGGTGATAAAAAAACAGAGGTGGATCCAGAAAGAGAAGACAGAAGGCAATCTACTGAGATGAATTCCACCGTTTTCCTGTTCAGAATTTGTGTTACTTTTTTCTTTCTCATATTCTTTTAAGATTTCTCCTTTTGTGTCAGTTCTATTCCAACTATTTCACTGTTCTTTGTCTTATTCTTTTTATTTAGATTTTTATAGTATTTTTTATTTCATTTTTAGTTCAAATCTCACATTGTACCCTTCCCGTGTCTTGTTACATTTTGCCTTCTTCCTGCCCTTTCTTATTTTCGCTGTAAATCTTATTTTCCCCCCAAGCTACACGGCCTTGTTCCTATTCCTTACTCTTACTGTTTCTCCTCCCTCCGTCTTCTCAAAATCATTCTTCCTTCCTTTAGTCAGCTCTCATCCTTTTTCCCCTTTTTACAGTATTCTTATTTTCTTTCCACCGTTGTAAATGGCGGCTTGTTTGACATGGATATTATGGTTATTGCTGTTCTTCTTCAACTGTATCCCTATTTGCTCACTATTTTTTATTTCAGATCTCACAGGTCACTCTCCCTCTATCTTACTCCATGTTGCCTTCCTCCTTCCCATGCTTATTTGAGTTTGGATTTTTTTTTCCCCTTGCTTAGCCTGGATTCTATTCCTGACTCTCATTATTTCCCCTCGCTCTGTCCTCTCAAAATCATTTTTCCTTATTGTAGACATCTTATATTCTCTTTTCTCTTTCATATAATATCCTTATTCTCTTTCCACCTTCATTAATCTTTGCTCAGCTATCATTGTTATTGACCCTGTTATAGTTTTCCTGCAGTTTTCTTCCCTTTGATATACTACTTTTTAAACTTTATTTCAAACCTATTATACACTTCCCTTTTCTAGTACTCCATTTTGCCATTGCCCTTCCCTGTTTTACTTGTACTTTAAATTTATTTTCTCCCTTTCTTTGCCTGATTTCTATTCCCTACTCTTATTATTTCTCCTCCCTCTTCCCACTCAAAATCATTTTTCTCTCCTTTAGTCATCTCGTATTCCCTTTTTCCTATCTTATAATATATTCTTAATCTTTCTCCACCTTTTCTAATCTTTGCTCAATTGCTATTGATATTGCTAATGCGGTAGAGGGATATTTTGGCTGGCATGGGTTTGGTTTTCTGGGTAGTATTGCTTTGTTAACCAGCACCTGTACAGCAGCATGCAAGGCGGAGCAAAGGTTGTGACTCCCAGTCAGCCAGCCAGAGGGGAGAACCCACCAACAAATGCGCCATTGATAATAAAAGCCCAAGTACGACAAGAGAGCCCACATAACCTAAATAAAGGTCAGCCCTAGGGCAGTCAGATCAGGAGATCAAAGAGACTGCATCCCAGAGTCTCACAGAATTCCTACTACAGAAGTTCACCCCACAAAGACAGACAGGCAAAGCAGAGCAAGCTGAGATGCAGAAACAAACAAACAGTCGCCTAAAATGGGGAGACAGACAAATCACTCACCAATAGAAAGCAAAGGAGGAGTTCCCAGAGAAAGACCTAAATGAAATTGAGGCACGCAATCTATCAGACATAAAATTCAAACTAATGGTTATAAGGATGCTCAAATAACTCTGTGAGAACAACAAGGAACTATATGGTAGATACAAGGAACTTAGTGGGAAAAACAGCAATATGAAATGGACATAGAAACTGAGTAAGAACTGGGAAGAAATGAAGAATATGATATCTGAAATGAAAAATACACTAGAAGGGATAAAAAACAGTCTGGATGAAACAGAGGACCAAATCAGCAATCTGGAAGACAAGGTAGAAAGACATACCGAGTCAGAGAAACAAAATGAAAAAAGACTCAGAAAGAACAAAGATAGTTTAAGAGTCTTCAGGACAACACAAAACATAGCGACATTCACATCATAAGAATATCAGAAGAAGAAAAGGAGCAAGGGATAGAAAACCTGTTTGAAGAAATAATGGCAGAAAACTCCCTAACTTGGTGAAGGAAAAAGTCATGCAAGTTCAGGAAGCATAGAAGATCCCAATCAAGGTGAACTCAAAGAGGCCTACCCCGAGACACAACATAATTGAAATGGCAAATTTTAAAGACAAAGAGAGAACCATAAAGGCAGCAAAGGAGAAGCAGCTAGTGACATACAAGGAGCTCTGATAAGGTCATCAGCTGATTTCTCAACAGAATCACTACAAGCCAGAAGAGACTGGCATAAAATATTCCAAGTAATGAAAAGCAAGGACCTACAGCCAAGACTACTCAATCCAGCAAGGCTCTCATTTAAAATGGAAGGCAAGATAAAGAGCTTCCAAGAAAAAAGAAGGCTAAAAGAGCATACCTCCATCAAGCCAGCACCACAAGAGATGCTAAAGGGACTGGTGTAGAAAGAATAAATGACAGGGGTAGGGGTGGGAGAGACACAGGTATGGTAAAAATGGCAACAAATCTGTACCTATCATTAATAACCTTAAATGTAAGCAGATTAAATGCTTCAATTAAAGAATGTAGGGTAGCTGAATGAATAAGAAAACACAGTCTGCATATATGCTGTCTACAAGAGACCCACCTAAGAACAAAAGATATACACAGGTTGATAGTGAAGTGATGGAAAAAAATATTCCATGCAAACAGACATGAAAAGAAAGCTGGGGTAGCAATGCTTACATCAGACAAAATAGACTTCAAAACAAAAGCCATAAAAAGGGGACAAAGAAGGTCACTACATAATACTTAATGGAGTAATCCAACAGGACGATATAACCCTTGTAAACATATGGGAACCCAACATAGAAGCACTTAAATATATAAAGAAAGCCTTGGAGATCTTCGAAAAAGATATTGACAATGATGCAGTCATTATATGGGATTTTAACAGCCCACCATCAATAATAAGTAGATCTTCCAAACAAGGAATCAACAAGGATATTGTGGCACTGAACAATACACTAGATCGAATGGACTTAATTGAGAGCCTTTCACCCCAAAGAAGCAAAATACACATTCTTTTCAAATACAAATAGAACATTTTCAAAGATATGCTACATGGTGGGACACAAAACAAGCCTCAACAAATTCAAGAAGACTGAAATCATATCAAGCATGTGCTTAGATCACAATGGATTGAAATAAGAAACCAAGCGAAAGGAAGCACTCGAAAACATTTAAATTCGTGGAGACTGATAACGTGTTACTAAATTATGAATGGGTCAACAATAAGATCAAGGAAGAAATCAAAAAGTATATGGAAACAAGTGATAATGAACACACAACAACCCAGAATCTATGGGGCACAGCAAAGACAGTCCTGAGATGGAAGTTCATGGAAATACAGCCCTACCTAAAGAAGATACAAAAATCTCAAATAAACAACCTAACCCTACATCTATAAGAACTAGAGGAATAACAACAGACAAAGCCCAGAGCTAATAGAAGGAAGGAAATAATCAAGATCGGAGCAGAATTAAATGACAAAGAAACTAAAAGAACAATTCAAAGGATCAATAAATCCAGTAGCTGGTTCTTTGAAAAGATAAATAAAATTGACAAACCTTTAACCAGACTCATCAAGAAAAAAAGACAGAGGACCCAAACAAATATCATCAGAAATGAAAGAGGAGAAGTTACAACTGATACCACAGAAATACAGTTGTTACAATGAACAACTATATGCCAAGATATTGGACAACCTGGGCAAAATGGACAAGTTCCTAAAAACATACAATCTTCTAAAACCTAATCAAGAAGAAGCAGAGAAACTGAACAGAGCAGTAACAGCTAGTGAAATTAAAGCAGTAATCAAAAAGCCCCAAGCACACAAAAGCCCTGGAGCAGATCCCTCCACAGGTGAATTTTACCAAACATTCAAGGAAGAACTAATCCCTATCCTCAAACTATTCCAAGAAATTCAAGAAGAGAGAAGACTACCAAACTCTTTTTATGAAGCCAGTATTATCCTAATTCCAAAACACGGTAAAGATACAACAAAGAAAGAAAACTATAGGCCAGTATCTAATGATCATAGATGCTAAAAACCTCAACAAAATATAGGCTATCTGGATTCAGCAATACATTAAAAAAACTATAAACCATGATCACGTGGGATTCATCCCAGGAATGCAAGGATGATAAAACATTCGTAAATAAACATAATACACCACATAAACAAAATGAAGGACAAAAGCCACATGACCTTATCAATAGATGCTGAAAAAGCATTTGATAAAATCCAGCACCCATTTATAATAAAAATACTCAGCAAAGTGGAAATAGAGGGAGCATACCTCAACATAATAAAAAACCATATACAAGAAACTGACAGCCAACATCATCCTCAACAGGCACAAACTAAAAACTTTCCTTTTGAAATCAGAAACAAGACAAGGGTGTCCACTCATTGGGCACTCTTATTCAATGTTATACTGGAAGTTCTAGCTACAGTGATCAGACAAGAAAAAGAAATAAAAGGCATCCAAATTGATAAGGAGGAAGTAAAACTCATTATTCACAGATGACTTGATACTGTACATAGAAACCCCATAGTCTCCTCCAAAAAAACTGTTCAACCTAGTAAGTGATTTTGGCAAAATAGTGGGATACAAAGTCAATATTTAGAAATTGATGGTATTTTTGTACACCAACAATGAAATATCAGAAAGAGAAACTAGGAAAACAATCCCATTTACTGTAGCAACAAGAAAAATAAAGTACCTAGGAATAAATTTAACCAAGGAGGTAAAAGACCTGTACTTGGATAATTATAAGACACTGAAGAAAGAAATTGAAGAAGATACAAATAAATGGAAACATATACTGTGTCCATGAATGGAAAGAATTAACATCATTAAAATCTCCATCCTGCCCAAAGCAATCTATAGATTCAACACAATTCCTATTAAAATACCAATGGCATATTTCACAGATATAGAACAAAAATTTATATGGAATCAAAAAAGAATCCAAATAACCTCAGCAATCTTGAGAAAAACAAAGTAGGAGCTATCACAATACTTGATATCAAAGTATACCAAAATGCCACTGTAATCAAAACAGTGGTACTGGCATAAGAACAGACACATAGATCAATAAAACAGAATAAAGAGCCCAGGAATAAACCCATGTCTCTATGGTCTATTAATATTTGACAAAGGAAGCAAGAACATACAATGGAGCAAAAAAGTAGCCTCTTCAATAAGTGGTGTTGGGAGAACTGGGCTGGTACCTGCATAAAAAATGAAACTAGACCACCGACTTACACCATACACTAGAATAAACTCAAAATGGATAAAAGACAAATATAAGTCATGACACCAAAAAGTCCTAGTGGAAAACAGGCAGGAAAATTTCAAATATCCCATGTAGCAATATATTTGCTGATGTATCTCCTACAGCAAAGGAAGTAAAGGAAAAAATAAAGAAATGGGACTGCATCAAACTAAAAAACTTCTTGCACAACTACAGAAATCATCGTCAAAATGAAATGGGAACTTAGGATGGGAGAATGTATTTGCTAATGATGCCTTGGACAAGGGCTTGAGCTACAAAATGTATAAAGAACTCACATGACTCCACTCTAGGAAGACAAGCAATCCAATTACAAAATGGGCAAAGGACCTGAATAGAGACTTCTCCAAGGAGAACAAACAGAGGACCCACAGACATATGAAAGGATGCTCAACATCACTAGTCCTCAGAGTGATGCAAATGAAAACCACAATGAGATATCACCTCACACCTGTCAGAATGGCCAGCATTAATAAATCATCAAACAACAACTGCTGGTGACGATATGGAGAAAAGGGAACCCTGCTGCACTATTGATGGGAATGCAGATTAGTGCAGGCCCTGTGGAAAAGAGCATGGAATTTCCTAAAAAAACTAAAAAGAGAACTGCCTTTTGACCCAGCAATTCCGCTGCTGAGAATATTCCCTATGAATCCTGAATCACCAATTCAAAAGAACATATGCACCTCTATATTCAGAGCATCACTATATACAATAACCAAGTGCTGGAAACAACCTAAGTGCCCATAAGTAAATCAGTGGATCAAAAAACTGTGATACATTTGCACAATGGAACACTATGCAGCAGAAAGAAAGAAGGAACTCCTACCTTTTGTGACAGCATGGATGGAACTGGAGAATATTATGCTAAGTAAAATAAGCCAGCCAATAAAAGAAATACCATATGACCTCACCTATAAGAGGAATCTAATGAACAAAATAAACTAGCGAACAAAATAGAACCAGAGGCATGGAAATAAAGAACAGACTGGCAGTGACCAGAGGGAAGTGGGGAGAAGGATAATGGTGGAAAGAAGGGGAAGAGACTAATCAAAGAACATGTTGCATGACCCACAGACATGGACAACAGTGTGAAAATTGAGTGCTGGAGTGGGTGGGGGAGGGCAATGGGGGAAAAATTGGGACAACTGTAAGAGATAACAATTTAAAAATGATAAAATAAATAAAAAATAAAAAAGAAATAAGCCAGTCAATGAAAAGTAGATACCATATGATTTCACTCACATGTGGAATCTAATGAACAAACTGAACTAACAAGCAAAATAGAGACAGGCTCTTAGATGGAGAGCAGGCTGACAGCTATGTAATGGGGTTGGGGGTGGTTAGGGGATGTAGGGATCGAGCAAAAAGAAAAAGTACTCATGGACATGGAGAACATTGTGGTGACTGTAGGGGGAGGTGGGTGAGTGGAGGTGGAAGAGAGTATAAAGGGGATAAATGGTAATGGAAAAAATATAATAAAATAAATTTAAAAAGAAAAAATGAAATAAAAGTCTTAAATGTGACCAAAGAAAATACACAGATATGCTTTGGAATATTGCTCATAATAGTACAAATTTATAACAACCTAAGTGTTCAAAATGAAGAATGGTCTTAAAAATTATGGCACACCTAAATGATGGGTTCATAGACAATGATTAAAAATCATGTTTACAAATATTCTAATGATGTAGGAAATACTCTTGATAGTAAAAAGTGGTATATGTTCTGGTAATTTGTCCTGGGTAGAAAAAGTGAATAAACCTTTTTCCAAAGAAAACATACAATGGCCAACAGGTTCATGTAAAGATATGCTTATCATCATTAGCCATCGGGGAAATGCAAATCAAAACCACAAGTAGATAGCACCTCATACCTGTTAGAATGGCTATTATCAAAAAGACAAGGAATGACGAGTGTTCGTGAGGATATGGAGAAGAGGGAACATTTATCCACTATTGGCAGGAATGCAAATTGGTATAGCTACTATGGAAAACATTGTACAAGTTCCTCAACAGAAAGTTAAAAATAGAACTAACATATTACCTGAGAATTCCACTTTTAGGTATCTGTCCAAAGGAAATAAAAATCACTATATTGAAAAAAAATCTGCACCTACATATTCATTACAGTGTTATTTACAACAGCCAATGCATGGAAACAACCTAAGTATCCATTAATGGATCAATGAATTAAAAATGTGGGATATATTATTATATAATATATAACAATATATGTATATAATGTGAACTATTATTCAGCCATATAAAAGAAGAAAATCCTGCCTTTTGAGACAATATAGATGAATCTTAAAGGCATTATACTAAGTGAAATTAGTAAATGAAAAGTAAATACTGTATGATCTCACTTATATGTGGAATCTCAGAAAACCAAACTCATTGATAAAGAGGACAGATTGGTAATAGCCAAAGGTGGGGGGTTGGGATGGAGAAATTTGGGTGATCAAAAGGTAAAAACTTATGGTTATACATTATAGATAAGTTTTGGGGTTACAATGTACAACATGGTGACTATAGTTAACAATACTGTATTATATATTTAAAAGTGGCTAAGAGATTAAATTTTTAAAGTTCTCATCTCAAGAAAAAAATTCTAAGTATGTGAAGCTATGGATTTAACTAAACTTACCTTGGTAAATACATTTCACAATATATAAATATATCAAAAGATTTTGTTATACATCTGAAATGAATACAATGTTATATGTCAATTATACATCAATAAAACAGGAAAAAATTTACTATTTAAAAAAACTATTGCATCAAAATCAAAAAAGAAGAAATAAAGTTATCTTTGTTTGCAGGTGAAATGATCTTCTTTGTGGAAAACTTTAAAGATTAAACAAAAATAATTGCTAGAACTATTAAAATTCAGGAAAGTTTCAAAATACAAAAACCAACACATAAAAATCAGTTGTGTTTCTATATATTAACACTGAACAATCTGAAAATAAATTAAGACAATAATTATAAATACAATAACACCAAAAGGCATAAAATAATCAGGAATAAACCAAACCAAGGAGGCAAAAGGCATAGACACTGAAAACTACAAAACACTGCTGAAAGAAATTAAAGAAGATGCAAATAAATGGAAAGATATCTTGTGTTAATGGATTGGGAGACTATAGTATTAAGATGTCAGTACTACTCAAAGTGATGTATGAATTTAATACAATTGCTCTCACAATCCAAAGGTGGTTTTTTTTCAGAAGTAGAAAGTATTTCATCCTAGAATTGCTATGGAATCTCAGCGGACTACAAATAGCTAAAACAATCTTCAAAAAGAAGAACATAGTTAGAAGTATCACATTCTGATTTCAAAACATTAC
This sequence comes from Mormoops blainvillei, assembly GCA_004026545.1. NCBI lineage: Eukaryota > Metazoa > Chordata > Mammalia > Chiroptera > Mormoopidae > Mormoops > Mormoops blainvillei. Next base: position 44,460 of record PVJD01000734.1, on the reverse strand, counting down.
AAAGTTACAGTTATCAAAACAATGTGGTACTGGCATGAAGACAGTCATATAGACCAGTGGAATATAGTAGAGTCCAGAAATACACCCTTGTGTACATGATCAAATAAATGATCTTTGACAAAGATGCCAAGACCATTCAATGGGAAAAGGACAGTCTCTTTAACAAATGATCTTGGGAAAACTTAACATCCACATACAAAAGAATGAAGTTAAACCAGTATATCACATACCATATACAAAATTAACTCAAAATAAATTAAGCACTTAAACATAAGACCCCAAACTATAAAACCCAGAAAAAAAACTAGGATAAAAGCTTCACAACATAAGAGTTTGTAAGTATATTTTATTGATTATGCTATTACAGTTGTCCCATTTTTCCTCACCTTTATTGTCCTCCACTCTATATCCCCCCTCCCACCAGCATTTCCCCTCTTAGTTCATGTCCATGGGTCATACATGTAAGTTCTTTGGCTTCTCCATTTCCTATACTATTCCTAACCTCCCCCTGTCTATTTTGTACCTACCATTTATTCTTCTTATTCCCTGTACCTTTTCTACCATTTTCCGCCCTCCCCCTCCCCACTGATAACCCTTCATGTGATCTCCATTTCTGTGATTCTGTTCCTGTTCTAGTTGTTTGCTTAGTTTGTTTTTGTTTTGTTTTTAGGTTCAGTTTGGTAGTTGTGACTTTGTTGTCCTTTTACTGTTCATAGTTTTGATCTTTTTCTTAGATAAGCCCCTTTAACATTTCATATAATAAGGGCTTGGTGATGATGAACTCCTTTAACTTTACCTTATCTGGGAAGCACTTTATGTGCCCTTCCATTCTAAATGATAACTTTGCTGGATAGAGTAATCTTGGATGTAGGTCCTTGCCTTTCCTGACTGAATACTTCTTTCCAGCCCCTTCTTGCCTGTAAGTTTTCTTTTGAGAAATCAGCTGATAGTCTTATGGAAACTCCTTTGTAGGTAATTGTCTCCTTTTCTCCTGCTGCTTTGAAGATTCCCTCTTTATCTTTAATCTTGGGTAGTGTAATGATGATGTACCTTGGTGTGTGCTTCCTTGGGTCCAATTTCTTTGGGACTCTCTGAGCTTTTGGACCTCCTCGAAGTCTATTTCCTTTGCCAGATTGGGGAAGTTCTCCTTCATTATTTGTTCAAATAAGTTTTCAGTGTTTGTCTCTTCCCTTTCTCCTTCTGGCACCCCTATGATTTGGATGTTGGATCTTTTAAAGTTGTCCCAGAGGTTCCTCAGCCTTTCCTCATTTTTTAATATTCTTGTTTCTTCATTCTGTTCTGGTTGAATGTTTATTTCTTCCTTCTGCTCCAAATCATTGATTTGAGTCCTGGTTTCCTTCCCTTCAGTGTTGGTTTCCTGTGTATTTTTCTCTATTTCACTTTGCATAACCTTCACTTTTTCCTCTATTTCACAACCATACTCAACCATTTCTGTGAGCATCCTGATTACCAGTAGTTTGATCTCTGCATCTGATAGGTTGGCTATCTCTTCATTGCTTAGTTGTATTTTTTCTGGAGTTTTGATCTTTCATTTGGGCCATATTTCTTTGCCTCGTCTCCTGTTATATGTTTTAAGGGGTGGAGCATTAGGTATTCGCCAGGGCAACCCACTTCCCTGGGTTCTGGCACTATGAGGGGTCAGAGAGGGGTCAGAGAGAGCACTATGCCCCTTGCTCAGCGATTGCCCTGCTTTCAGTCACTTCCCCTGCTACCCACAAGCAAATTGGGCCCTTCTGGTATTGATTCCCTGGGTGGATGGGTTTATGTATGTTCTGGGACACTGTGGGTCTCTCCAACAAACTCTCCTGGGAGACTGGTAGTTTCCCCTACCACCGCAAAGCCCACATGTTATTACAGCCACAGGTTTAGAGGCTTTCTTCTCCCTCAGCTGGAACGCTGGGTAGTGTGGTCTGTCTCTCTCCCCAGTTGTTCCTCCTGGTTTTTCTGCATGCAAATGGGGGACTGTCCTGTGTGCCTTGCCCTGCTGGTCCTCCGGCCGCTGCCTTGCTGCGCGTCCCCTCTGCCCCGACTGCCCAGCTCCGCCCCTCCACCAGTCGGGTTGGGTGACTTTCCTTTAATTCCTTGTTTGTTGGACTTCCATAGTGTTCTTTTTTTTCTGGAAGTTCTGGTTATTTTTTGTTTTTAAATTTGTTATTTTCCTTCTTTTGGTTGTGCGAGGAGGCAAAATGTATCTACCTACACCTCCATCTTGGCTGGAAGTCTTAGAATATAAGATTTTGTTTTGATTTCTTGGCTATGTCACCAAAAGCACAAGCGATAAAAGAAAAAGAAATAGACAAATAAGACTACATCAAACTTACAAACATTTTTGCATCAAGGGACGTGTTAACAGAATGAAAAGGCAGTCTATGGAACAGGAGCAATTATTTCCAAATCACATACCTGGTAGAGGGTTAATATCCAGAATATGTAAAGAACTCCTACACCTCAACAACATAAAAACAAAAATGGGCAAAAGACTTGAATATCATTTCTTTAAAAATGGTATTCAAATGGCCATCAAGCATATATAAAGCTGTTCAACATTGCTAGTTGTTAAATGCAAATCAGAACCACAATGAGATACCACTTCACATCCATTAGGTTGACTATTATCCAAAAAAAGAGAAAATAACAAGCATTGGTAAGGAGGTGAGGAGATTAGAGCCCTCGTGCACTGCTGGTAGGGTTGTATAATAGTGCAACCATGAGGGAAAGCAGTACAGTGGTTCCTCAAAAATTAAAACTAGAACTACCATATGATCCAGCAATCCCACTTCTGGCTATATGTCCAAAAGAATTGAAAACTGAGTCTCAGAGAGATATTTGCACATCCATGTTCTTAGCAGCTATGTTCACAATAGCCCAGTATTCATCAATGGATGAATGGAAAAACAAAATGTGATGTATACATACAATGAAATATTATTTAGCTTTAAAAGGGAAGTAAATCCTGCAATATGCTACAGCATGGGTGAACCTCAAGGATGTCATGCTGTGAAATAATCCAGTCACAAAAAAGACAAATACTGTTATGGTACCATTATATGAGGTATCTAAAGTAGTCAAATTCATAGAAACAGAAAGTAGAATGATTATTACCAGGAAGTAGAGGGAGGGGGAAATGGGAATTGATATTAGTGGAAATAGAGTTTCAGTTTTGCAAGGTTACAATGTGAATATATTTAATAATAGTGAAGTGTACACTTATAAGTGGTTATGATGGGAAAAAAGATTTATTTTGGAAAGCCTTTAAAGTAGTTTATAGAAATTTAAATAATAAAAGAAGATTAAATACAGAAATAAGAACACGAAAAGTAGGCCAGAAGAAAAGCGAACAGAGAAATATAAAATTAAGCTAGGAGTGAGTTTCCTCCAGGACATGAATGCTGTATTACTTTGTGCTTTTGGCTCGAGGCTTTTTAGCAGCTACTGACAACAAGGAGACTAGTTACTTGATTCCTATAGTCTACAAAAATGAATTTACAGTGTGATATCAACTGGGTAAAAAAATATATTAGAAAGAAACATGCCAAAATGTTGACAAAATTTATTTCTAGGTGGTAATTGTATTTTCTTCTTTTTACTTTTACATATCTTCTGAACTTTTCACAATCGACTTACACTTTATAATTAGGGGAATGCTTTTGTGCCTTTGGATGACTTTGGTAAAAATTTGTTAAATGCCTCAGAGGGAAAAAGGAGAAAGTGTCACATGTGTGGATAAAATTGGCTACAAAGGGAAAGCTACCAATGAGGAGGACTGGCCTTGGTGTGACCGAAGGGCCACAGGCCTTAATGTCTGCGTGGAACTGAAAATGTGTGAAGCCCGGGTCCTTTCCTGGGGCAGAGCACTGGGAGAAACAAACAGCTTCTCCTGGGCCACAGTCTTACCTCACAGCTTCCTGCCATGACTAAGGAGAAGACCCAGTGCAAGTGGGGAGAGAGGGCTGGGCTTGTAGCATTTTCTCCTGAGGGGCGACATAGTTATTGTTTGCTTTTGTTATTGTTTAGCCAGAACCCAACTTATTCTCAGTCTGAAAAGTTCCATTAACCCTGGCAAATTTGGGGTAAAGTAAAATGGAAAATTATGGAGTTCAATTTATGTTTCTGAAAAACTTTTAACAGCTTACAGAAGTATAATACAATTTACATACCATAAAATTCACTGTTTAAGTGTACAATTCAATGAGTTTTAGTATAGATGTAGAGTTGTGCAGCAATCCCCATAATCGAATTTTCATCACTCCAAGGAGTCTCATATCCGTAAATAGTTGCTCTTGATTCTCTATCTCAGCCCTAGGTAATCACTAATCTTCTGTCTCTACAGGTTTCTGTCTGATAGAAATCTCATATGTACGAAATCACACCTTGAATGGTCTTTTGCGACTGACTTCTTTCACCAAACATAATGGTTTTTGAGGTTCATTCATGTTGTAGTATCTGTAAGCATTTCATTCTTTTCATGACTGGATAATTTGTCATTGTATTTGCTATACCATATTTTATTTACCCATTTATTAGTTGATGGACATTTAGGTTGTTTCTACTTGGGGGCTAGATTCCTAAACTGCTAAGAATTTAAACTGCCAGATTCCTAAACTGCTAAGAATTTAAACTGCCAGATTCCTAAACTGCTAAGAATAGACTCCCACATGGAGCTTATTTCTTAAAAGTTGTTCTTTATGAAAGTCTTATTGGGTAATTAACCCATTTGCATTAATCAAAGACATTAAATATCTGTTATCCAGAGTATCCAAACAGCATGACATAATCAATTACAATCAATTATCCTCTGCGATGATTATTGTACTAAGTTGATGTAATCTCAGCCAAAAAAACAAAAACTTTGACATTTTAGTTAGGTCATTCAGCTTTAAGTTAAATGTCCTATTTCTATAAGGTTTTCTAGTTCAATGAAAATAATGCATAGATTCCCATCATTACCTCAGAGACCATCAAGGGGCTGAGAGATAAGACCTGAGGTTGGGAGTCCCTGTTTCAAATTACAAAAGAGTATAACAGGTACTTAGCTTTATTGTTTTTAATTACATAAAGTAACAAAGACTAGTTTCCAAAGCATTGACATAAAAGATCCCCAGGGGATTTGGTTTAATGAACAGCTAAAAGTGATGTACAATGAACATATTTGCTCTTATAGAGCTTTAGAGTTTTCTTTTTAGGGAAGTGAAATTTGCTTTAGCCTCTTCATATGTTTTCAGTGCACAGAAGGGAACCCTCACCAGTGCCATCTGTCCCAGTGATCACCAGAGGTCCCCAGCAGAGTCAGCACAAGTCCTCTCTCTGCCTGCCGTCCTTCCTGCTTGCTTCCGCCCTCAGGGAAGAGGGCTGATCCCAGTGATCTGATTCCCATGAAGGGAAGAAGCTACTGTTTTCCAGGGATGGAACTATCAAAGGAGTTTAAAGGTCCAGCAATTTCAGGTAGAGTCCCCTTTTCTCTGTCTTCATTTAGCTCTTTTTCTTTCTCTTGTGCAGCGCTGTGTCCAGCTTTGCTGCCCTGTCTGAAAAGCAGAAGCAAAGCAAAGGGAATGGCAACTCTCGAATGAATTTTTATGAAAGAATCTGATGTTGATGAGGAGGTAGATACAATGTCATGAAATTGAGGCAGCCCAGAGGGTAATGCCTTTTTTCATACTTCCTTATAAATCCAAGACTTGTAGATGGTTTTGGTCAGCCGTATTAGTCAGCCTAACTGCTCTAACAATCAGACCCAGACCTCAATGGCTTAATTCAATAACAACTTACTGCTTGCTCACATCACAGGCCAATGTGGTTGGCAGTCATTCCAGAGAAGCTCAGACTCCTTCTACCTTGTGACATCACCGGTGTCAACACAGCATGGCCATCAAGAAGGGGCGGTCAGGCCTGCGAGTGCTGTGTATCACTACTTCCCAACTTCCATCGGCCAAAACTCACATGATTCCAGCCTCGCTGCAAAGGGGCCCAAGGGAAAAGTAAAATGGGCTTAGTGAGCACTTAGCATTGTCTCTGCCACACCAGCTCTGGGCTAGGGAATGAAAGACACTTATATTGTTCTCTGGAGGTCTGATTCCTTTCTCTCTGGAAGAGGCTCCTCCCCATATTTTAGCAGTAATTTCTGAGATTTGGGTTTGAATTTGGTGATTAATGGGGATTTCTGGATATTCCTGGTTCTCCAGCCTGAAACACCATCTCAGTAGCATCTAATACAATAGCCAGAGAGTCTGAAAAAGTAAAGTGCACGAGCTTTGCTGGATCTCTCTGTTAGCATTATAATGGTAGGAAGAATCCAGTAATGTACTATGGCTTTGGGTCTTTCCTTACTGACCTTGTCGAAATTTTTTATCACTGAAAAAAGTTTCACCTTTGGTGAACCATGCTGCTGCTGGGATATTCGTTTAGCCTCTGTGAATAAAGGCTATAGCCCGGCTATAGCGGGGCAGTGAGTCGGCACAAGTCCTACAGCAGACCACCTTGGTGTGACCCTGGGCTATTTACTTAATCCTAGGTACCTCAGTTTCCTTATCCATCAAAAGGGGGCATGAGGACTGGAATAAAGTACCCATTGGGATAAACAATGTGGATTGCCTTGCTTATCTTACATTCCACCTCCCTCCTTGGATCCTTTCTTTCCTATAGAGGTTGAAAAACTAAAAGTATGCATGTCTCAAACCCCTTTGCAGCTAGAGGTTTGCATGTAATTTAGGTCCTGTCATTTAGATGGATTTGTTTGAAATTTGGAAGGCAAACATGAGGCCATCCTCTCATATCAGGGCCCCCCGACCCCACTTTTTTTCCCCACTGGCAGGTAAAGATCCTGGAGATGTGAGGTTTCATCTTCAGCAGGGTTCCAGCCTCCTGGGTGTTAAAGGCTGTGGCAGTAGAAGCAGCTTCTCGAAGCCAGTTTCCTGGGACACGTTTGTGAATTTACAAGCTTCAGTGATCTGGCATGTAGTTGCTTGCCCTCTTAGTGTGGGCCAGTTCTGTATTTCTCTGGGAATTACTTCTGGAGGCTGGTTCTAGAGCTTATTCTTCCAGCCCATCTAACAATTTTGTAAACACCCAATTTCCAATCTTTAATATCACCTTGCTTAAAATACCAAGGATGGCTCCTTTTGCTCTGTAATGCATCTTGATGGAGCAATGATCTCATAGGCTTACTTTCAGAATAAAATAACAGCCATAAAGCACTAAAGTCTGGTATACAGTGGGTACTAAATACCTGTGAGTTTTATTATTATGCAGACTAATGACCAGGAAGTGAACTGAACCTGTACAGGATCCCCCAAAGAGTTCCATTTTTGGAGACGAATCTGGCTCTAGCAATATGTCACCCAGTAGCAAATAAAGTGGAGTTTAGTCGTACACAGTTAATTTGCCCATGTTCCTTTCACATGCTAATTCAGGAAAAGCAAGTTGGTCCTCTGATGACCCCATTACAGTCATAATTTGCCTGGTCCCGAAAGGCCACAACCCCAAATTACTCTTTAGCTCCTGGACCCTGTGAAGAAGACATTGTGGATGTAGACACAAAAGCATCATGAACAGAGGTATTTTATACTAAAACTCTCTTTTTAAATCAATTTATATAATTTCAGAAGCCAGTAAAGATGAATAAGTAACTGGGTGTTCTGAAACAAATGCTAACACAAAAGAAGAAAATTTGAAACAAAACAAAATTACATTTGGTCACTCTGAAACTTCCTTTATTTAATTAAAAAAGCCTAATTTAACATTTGTATTTCATCCTAAAATTTATTCAGGCTGCCTGTCTTCTAAAGTACCTTTTTAATGCACGCTTTGCATAGAAGCCATATGAATTGTCTGCTTTTGCTGTTCCTCTTCTCGAGCCCATATTTTGAACCCAAAGTGGCCATTAACTTGCCAAGTATGAGGAAGTTTTACAACTCAGGGTCATTAATGAAAATTGGGTGGCTTCTTTATGGGAATGGCAGATGTTTGTTATCAATGATTATAATGATTTCTTGACAAAAGTCGGCTTATTTAACTAGCTTTTTCTGGAAATTACAATAATTCATTTTCACATTGACACCCTTGCAAGAACTTGATACACACATCTCTATCACCAAAGACTTGCTGGATGTCACATAGACAAGAGAAATCCCTGTTTGATCATCTATGGAATGACAATGGTTTCTTCTTTGATTTATTATGAAGTTTTTATGATACATTTACTATAGCATTTAAATATAAATAAATGAATACATTTATTATTTATTAAAGGTTATAATGTATATAAAACACTTAGCACAGTTTCTGGCACTTCACATCCATTGAGCTACCTCATGTGACCACAGGCAAGTTGCTTTAGTTTCCTCCCTAAACCTTCTTTACAGAATGTTAGGACAAGTTTGTGTAAAGGCCTAGTAAACATATGCAGCTATTATTATGCCTATTATTACTATTCTTTACGGATAGTCAGCTCTCTTTGAACCAGAGTATTTGGCCCACATAGTATTCCCAAACTATGATGGATAACAAAGGAGTGCTGCCTTTTTCACAAGTCTATCAATATTTCTCAAAAAATAATAGATTAAAAAACTAACAGACCAATAGTGAAATAAAAATGACTGCACCCTAAATGCCCCAGAATCAGTTTATGAGTTACACTGTTGTAGTTAAAAAAAGGAACCCTTTTTTTTTCCTGCTGAGCACCTGTTTATTTCAATCACCGAAGCATGGAAGATTCTATCTGAAAACTTTGCTTCTGAGCCCAGAATTTAAATTTGCTTCACTGATGGTTTTCATATTTCAAGACAGGAAATACAAATTATTCATACAAGTATTAAATATTCTTGCAGTTGTTACTGGGAATGTTGTATGTTTACAAATGTGATTTGAATCGTAAGTGGGTAGGGCTTTGCAAAGCCAAAGGCAGGGAGCCATTGGTGGGAATCGTGCAACTGAAACTTCTGCAATGATGATTGTGATTTTATCTTTGTCTGTGAAGATGGTGAGGGTTGTTGAGAGCTGTGTTGAGAGTTCCGAGTGTTCTATTTATTTTGGGTTATCAAACCCAGGACCTCCATTCTGGTCCAAGGAGGTGACTGGTGGTTGGAAATCAAAGAGGTGGAGTTTCCTTCCAAACATCCAGAACCTCTTGTCCCTTTAGGGTGTGACCCACCCAACCCTAGGGAATAAGAATCCTGACCCTCTCAGAGCTGTCCTTGACTACCTGACTTGACTTTTCACTTCACCTCCATCTGTTTCTTTATGACCAAGCTCCTCGGTGCCCTTCCAGGTAAACAGTGGTGCAAGCTGGTTTTCAAAGCTCTGCCCTCTGGTGTCAGTGCTGATATTTAAGACACTGGTAGTCATACATCTTGACTTCTCCACCACATAGGGCCTAGAAATTTCCCAATTCAGCTTCTACCCCTCAGGATTAGAGTATTTGACATGGGAGATTACAACGTAGAAATTAGGAATAAATAATGAATAAAATCCTTCTTTTGTTGAAAAAGATGTCTTTTATCCCTTTTGACATCTCCCAATTAAAAAATAAACTTTATTGAGGTGTAAGTTATCTACCATAAAACGGGCTCATTTTAAGTGTACAATTCAATGATTTTTGAAATAAATTTACCAAGATTTGTAACCACTGTTAAATCCCATTTTAGAACATTTCAGACTGTTCATTGCTAGTATACAGAAATACAATTGACTTTTGTATATTGGCCCTGTACCCTAAGATCTTGTTGAATTTTTTTTTTTAAGTTCAATAGTTTTTTGCACATGGTTAAGATTTTCAATATACAGGATACTGTTATTTATGAATGAAGACAGTTTTACTTGCCTCCCAATTTTGAATCTAATAATAGATATTAAATCTATTCTTTTCATGGGAAGAAGGTGCTGGGAAGAGGCATTGTTTTTGGCCCGTCCCTTATTTGGAGAGTGTCTGTGCGGCAAGTGATCAAAACCAAGAACTTATGCCTTGGATTCAAGAATACTTGGCCATAAAATAAGAAGAAAATTTTACCCTTTGCAATAGTATGGATGGACCTGGAGAACATTATGCTACGTGAAATAAGCCAGCCAGAGAAAGACAAATACTATATGATCTCGCTCATATGTGGAATCTAATGAACAAACTGAACTAACAAGGAAAATGGGGATGGACTCATAGAAGGAGAGCAGGATGACAGCTAGTGGGGTGGGAGTAGGTTAGGGGTGGAGGGATTGAACAAAAAGGAAAAAGGACTCATGGACATGGACAACAGCGTGTGATTGCTGGGGTGAGGGGCTATAAGGGAACTAAATGGTAATGGAAATAAAACACTATAAAAATTAAAATTAATAAAAAACAAATTAGCCAAAAGAAAAAAAGAATAAGCTACTTCTTTACATTATTTACTTATAACTGTGGAGTAATTTCCTTCTTAGGTTGAAAAAGAAAAGAAATGCAAGTCCGGTAATTCAAATACTTTTTGATGACATTTATGGATATAACTTGCTATATATTGTAATTTCTAATAGGACTTCATTGCCATTACTTCTTCCTCAACTGGACAATGAGATAGTTACCCACCACAAAAACTGTCTACTCTCTTTTTCTTCATAATTTTTCAATAGCACTTGATTTGATAACTTCATAAACTCCCTTCAACATCATATACATTAGTAAGTTATTGCTAAATCTTACTCCTTCTCTTGTATCATATTGCCGCTGAAGGTGTATCTCTTTAAATTGTTCCTCTGTTTCTCCTTGACCACCTAGAAAACCAATGATATTGTTTTTGTTGTTAAATCTATTCAGTATCCTTCTAGATAGAATATCAGTCCGCACCTTTACAATGTCCCATCACCATTAATATAAACTCCTGTTTATATTAAATCACTTCCATTCACCAAAAATAATTTTCCATCTTTGCTCTTGTAAGAACATACCTTTATGAGCCTCCTTTTTTGTTAACTCCATTCCCTTCTCAAGATCTTCATTACCTTAAAGTTTATATTCCTTATTTGAAACCCAATAGATAATATTTATAATTACAAAATAGTTTAATAAAATAATGTATACTATTATATAAATAAATAATTTAAAATTATCATGACTTTACAAATCAACACTATGGTGGGGGAGAAAAGCACATTATTTAGAATTATGGATGAGAAATACTAGAGCTAATACTTGAAAGTATATGCCTTTAGGGAGAGGGTTTGATGGAAAAGTGTGCAGCAGGCCACTGTTACATACTACTTGATTTTTAAAACATTTGATTAAAAAAAATAAAGTAAATTAAAACATAAAAAGTCAGAATGGAGAAACAGAGGAGGAAGTTTGTGATTGGGACCCCACCATTCCATCATTCCCCTAACAAGAGCACAGACACAGCATCCTTTGGGGGCCTAACCTCATATCCAGACTTCCATCCTGACTTCACTGGAGAGGTTCCCCAAGGTTCTAGAGTGGCATTTCTTAATGGGGTCTGCACTATGCCCTCAGAGGCTCTTTTGGTCTTCTCTGGCCTCGGTAGCTGTCACAATGGCCAGAAGCGGAGAGGTGGGTGAGGCGAGTCTAGAGGGGATTACCAGGCAGAAAGCAGGAATGCCAGACATCCTGCAACGTGTGCACAGCGGTTATCTTACGCTCTCATGACTTTCACCTGTCCCACTGGACATTAGTTTAGATTTTTAAATAATCCTGTTGATAAATTTCCAAGCCTAGAACCTAGCTCTGCTTTTACATAGACACACTGCGTATTCTGAATACTGTTTGCACAGTTTTGAACATTGTGCTTAGTTTGCAACCTTGACCATTGTTGTGCTCCATTTCAGAAAGTCGCCTCACCGCCAGCAACCGTTTGGAGTATCTGTCTTCCTACAACTATGGCTGTTGCATCACAGTGATTCCATGAATACCTATAAACATATTTATCCCCTATTTTAAAGTTCAAAGTATAAAAAAGTATGTTGTTAATTCACTGAATGTTTTATTTTTCCTAAATCTGAACTAATTTTGTGTATCTATCCACACCATTATGTCTTCTTGTAAAGTCATGCCCAAACATTTATATATTGAAATACATAGTTAGTTATAAATTACTTTAAAAAATTATTCTTCAGTTTGTAGTTAGAACAGTATGTTGAATTTTTGAAACTATGCCTGTAAGTGATAGTAAAAGGGGTTGGTGGCAAATACTTGTTTTACGGTGCGGGTGAGTCTGATTGGGTCCAGCACAATTGTTTAAGAAGGCCTGGGAGTTTTCCTTCGTATTGGACCTGGATCCCTCATGTTGCTGCTTCATGATGTTTTCCATTTTCAGTTGTTTTTCCCTTCCCTGTGGATATGGAAAAGAGTTACTCGGAACCACCTTAAATTTTTCTTTCTCTTTTTCAAGTCTCGAAGTGTAAATGATATGATAGCTTGTGCTTACTAGGTTTGGTATTACAAAGCCTTTTCTGGGTATAAAAATAATTTTGCATGGCTCAAAGTTCAAAATCTGAGGTCCTGTGGAATCAGCCAAAAGATAGGAGTAGCTTTTCTGCAGTGTTTTCACTGCAGCCTTTCTTGAGTGTCCCTGACCATCTGGAGGACCGGTCCTGCCTCATGGTCTGTGGGGCCTCATGTGTCTCCACCCCCAGAACTGGGGCCTACTGCACTCTGCATTCCAGTCGTGGCACTAATTCACCAAACTAATTAGGCTAAAAGTCCATAAAGGCAGAAATCTGTTGGAGTTTAGTCTCATTCATTTCTTTCAGAAAAACTTGCAAGGAAGCTCCTGTCTGCATTTGGAACGGGAACGGAATCTCAAAGGCTTGGCATGAGAAACAGTTGAAGGCGCCAACCTTCCAGGCCAAAGATTCTAGTCACAAAGAGTCCCAATTCAACTTTTTCCCTTGAGGCAAACTTCAAAGTATGCAGGACCCAAAAAACTCATATAATGAAAATAAACCAAGGGATAACACACTTAGCTCAGACTTGCTGAAACACTTTACTCCCACTCTATCTCAATTCTCTCTGCCTCCAGAACTGCCTCACCGTACTTAATTACTTGCAAGGAGGACAAAGGAAGATTTTCTAATGTTCACTCACTTTATTCCACTTGTGCCTGTAAAGCGTTTTTTTTAACTTGGGTTTTAAAATTTTGTAAAAGTTATATAGCTTCCAATGTGCCAGATACTGTTCTAAGCACTTTAAAAATATTAATTCATTTAATTCTCATAACAACCCTGTGAGACAGGCACTTTTTTCATTCTTATTTTATAGATAAGGAACTGTGCAAACACTGTTGCCTATTTTCCTTTGGTGGTGGTTTATTCCCTTTCTTTTTTTAAAGTTTTGTTTTTTTCTTTCTTTCCTTCTTTCTTTCTTCTTCTTCTTATTTTTTTTTTTTTACTACATAAGGTTTTATAACAGAGCATAATTGTGTTTTAGAACTTTTTTTTTAGTGATTGAAAAAAATCAGAAAATGACTACAGTAGAGACCAGAACAAAACATACAAAGCATAATCTCAAGACACAATGTTTGGAGTCGGTTTTTCTCCTTTTTATTTTAGGTGAAATATAAGCCATTTAAGGAAGTCCATAGAAAGGCACAAACTAAAGCCTCTTAGAGGTTTTGACCATTAGGCTCTGTTTAGCAGAATAAAGCAGCTACATAAACCAGAGGTTTAATCTCTTATATTTCTCTTGTTTTCATTTGTGCTTGGCGTTGTCTCTCCCCTCTCCATCCCCCACCTCTACCCCTGCTTACCTCCAGGCCTTTCGAGGGTGACAAGGGAAGAATAACATCCTCACAACCTGTGTAAGGACACTGTCAGTACTTCGGTGCACACACTGAAAGAGCAAGTGCACAAATCTGGTGACTACTGCAGAGAGTCGTTCGCAGGTTTTGCTTGCACCTGTATGGTACCATTTATCTGGAAGCTTTTGTGATCATTTGATTAAAATTTAATGTAGCTTCAGCTAGTTGGTTTAGAAAATTACCAAAGTACTTGTGAAGTCTTGAAATTTGTGGTCTGTGAAAATCAGAACTTTTATGAAAGAAGAGCATAACAGGAACATCGTTTGTTACGTAGATCTTTCCTTAAATAATTTCTTTAGGGTATTGAAATTTTTACCACACTTATTTTTGAATTCTGAAGCCGATGTTATTTAGATTTGGATTATTGTCAGTTATCAATTAGTAGAGCGCTATGGGGCTGCTCCCTCTCTCTCTCAAAGCATTTTTTCCATGTCACTGGCCTCCTATGAACAGGAATGGTCAGAGAATGTGCCGGTCTTATTGTTTGGATAAGGGAACAGCTTATGAGAAAGCCCTTTCTGTTAGAACTCTTGGACTTCTTTATAAAATTAATTAGTCCACTTAATGGCCTTAGAAAACACAGTGTGTAGTATTAAACATCACTGAATCTTTCAGGGCACAGTGTCGTCTTATGCATCAGGGTCTTCACTCTGAAGGTACGTTATTGTTACACAGAGCTGCAGTTAGAGAATGAAGGAGACGGGACTCAACCTACATTCCTCCCTGGACCTGCCTACCTTGGAATTCTTTTCACCTACATCACTGAAATAAGCTTGTTTTCTTATCAGCAAGATGCACAAGCTCTGGAGCAGCCTGCCAGCATTTAAATTCTAGTTCCACCATTTACTGACTGTATCACCTTGGGCAAGTTAGTTATCTGTTCCTAAGTTTCCTTATCTGTAAAACAGACAAAATAGTAGGCCCCATCCAACTCATTAATGCTCATGTTATCAGTGCTAAATATTCATACAAAAGGAGAATGCCATGTCTGGTGTTCGCCGAATGCAAATTCTAAGGGCACAGTCCTCAAGACTGTCATCACTTCTGACACCAATTGCAAGTTCGGGGAGTTCTCAAAACCACCCTGAGGTTAATGCTGTAAAATTGGAAGGAGTCACAGACTCACTGAAAGCTATTACACTCATGGCTTATTATAGGGAAAGAATACAAATGAGAACGAGCTGAAGGAAGAGACACACAGAGCGGAGTCTAGGAGGATTCCAAAGGCAAAGCTTCCATTGTCCTCAAGCTGCGTTGCCCTTCTGGTGTTGATGTGTGACGGTACACGCGGAGTTCTGCCAACCTGGGAGGTGCACCAGGGGTTTGGAATCCAGAGTCTGGACCGGGGCTTCATTACACAGGCACGATAGATTGAATTGCCCAAGTGTTTAAACAAAGTCTCCAGGCCCCCCACCCCAACCCCCACCCTCCACCTCTGTCCACAGTTGAATAATATGAATAACAAAGACACTTTTATCACTTGGGAAATTCCAAGGGTTTACAGATTACTTTTCAAAGTTTCTCTCTCTTCCCCTCACCCTCAAATCAATAAATTTAAAAAAACAATTTTTTTTTTAAACATTACTTTTCAGGAGCTTGGGGAAAGGCCAGACCTTTCCTTGGGTCAGGCCAAATTCTTTACTACACAGCCTGGCACAGAGTAAGTACTCTCCCAATGTGTATGATTATCATTATTAATTGTCCTTTTGTGCCTAGAGAGAGTCAAAGAAAAGCACTTTTTTCCACTTTTTTTCTTTTTATTATGAAAATATGCAAGCATACAGAAAAGAATACAATAGGGAACCCCTGTATATCTACCACAAGATCCAACAATTGACATTTTGCCATATTTGTTCTATCTATGGAACGGGGCCACACAGCAGGAGTGAGTGGCTCCGCCTCCTGCGTCTCCCCCTCTATGCTGTCCATGGAAAAATTGCCTTTCACAAAACTGATCCCTGGTGCTGGGAAGGTAAAGGATCACTGATGTAGAGGGGTATATGTCTACACATGTTACATACATAATATACATTATATATATCATTATTTGAAAATAAGTCACAGCTATAACAACCCTTCATCCCTAAAAAACTTCAGCACACATTTCCTAAAAATAATCATAATTACATCTTAGAAAACTAACAATAATTCTCTAATATGCAATATCCAGACTATATTCCAATTAAAGGGAAAATATGGGTAAATTGAGGGATCCCGTTAGCTGCGAGGCTCCCCTTCCCTGGACATCATGCTCATCCTACCTCTGCTGGAGAAGAATCCAGGGAGGCCCCATGTTTCTTGCTGAATAAACTCCAAACACTGGTGACCACCATTCAAGGCTTCTATGACCATGTGGATCTCACATTCCTAGCCTACAGTATCACATTCTCACATAGATTTACATAATGTTTCCTGAGAGCTTACTGTGTGCCAGGCATGGTCCTGAGTGTTTTATATTCACAGTTCGTTCCCACTGCTTTCCACCGTCAAGCTTCTACTCGTCACGGTGTCTCATCTTTCTGCATAAACTATGCACATTGATCGTTGGGAGAAGTCATCCTGTCACCCTGACCTTTAGAGGTCCCCTGATTCACAAGTCCTCAAATCATGTTCCACTGGTTCAGCAAATGAGTCTCAGGAGTTGCCTCAAAGGGTGAAGTAAAGGCCAAGAGAGTGTGGTGGGCCACACACTCTTCCTGCAGCACCCCCTCCACCCAGAAGGAATTACTGGCATCCCCCTGCTTTAGAAAAGGGTGTGATAAGCCATTAATGAAATCCAACCCAATCATTCCACAAAAGAAATGGAAGCACAAACGTGATCTTCTCAGGCACCTAAAACATGGTTTTGCAAGATGAACTTACTCCAGGTATATTTGACTCCACACACTTCCTCCGGCCTTTATGAAAGTTGTTACCTTGTGTGACAGCTCTTTCAGCTCCTTCTGACTCACTCACACCTCCTTAGAAAGCGGGAGCATCTGTGCTTTGCCACCATTAAATCTTTCCCCAGTTGCCCAAGATGGTTCTCTTCTCTGATCTCCTAGAACCTTTAGTCTGCAATGAACACACTTAACACTTAATTTTGTACCCTGGAGTCTTTTTTCCTGTTTTATATGTTTTAGCTTTGCCTCCCTCAGAGGTCAGCAGTACTTTGATAGTTGGGAGAACAACTTAGACTTTCAATTAGTTCACCTAAACATTGAATAAACATTCATTGAGTAACCACTATGCACAGGCACCGGGTAGGTACTTTGAAGAATATAAGGATGAAGAACTTCCTGCCTACAGAGGTGCAAATTCTATTTAAGGAAATAGAAAAGGAAACATCATTATACAGAATCAGACAGAATAAAGTAAGTACAAAATCTAGGTCAAGAAAGGTGTTATGTGAATGCAAGAGGAAAAGCAACTCATTGTGTCAGAGAAGATCAGTCAAGTCCTCATTTGCTTCTTTCCACCATGGGGCACACTGTAGACACTCAAGGGCTTTACTGTGTCTCAGTTTTGATGAATCAGTATTAAGCTTTCTGTTAAAAAAAAAAAAAAAGCAGAAGTGCAAGTGGCCAAAGTCCTGTCTTATAAGAACAAAGCCAAAAATTACATCTATTTTTGGGGTTGCTATTACTTCTCCAGCAATGTGCTCATAACACAGTAGCTGCTTAACAATCTCTAGTTAAATGCACCTTGTGGGACTTTGTAATATGCTGAGTAAACTGGTTTTTAAAAGTGCCAGTCATTACCCATTTCTCAAATTGAATTCTATCAAGAAGAGTGAATACATGTTTTAAAATCACCTTATCCTGATTTAGAGCCTACTATTAGAAGACCTCAACATTTTCCCAGGAAAAAAAGTAATTCTTTTGCAATTCAAAGGAGACTCAGTTCTAAGAAAGAAATGACATCAGATACCCATAAAGGAGTATCCCAGTTGTGTGATTCCCAAATCTGAAGCTACTTTCCTCCTATCATCTACACCCCTCAAATTCTGTTTTAACTGTCAAGTCATTCAAATTTCACAGGTCATTTTTGTGACAGACTGGGCTCTTCTAGTCAAAAAACATCTGTGTAAGAAGAGCCCTAAGAAATACTCAGTACCAATTATTTCCTGAAACTACAACTAAACATTCATTATGCAAGGCCTAAATTGTCATTTGTATCACTAGTACTGTTTAACAACCAGGTGAATAATACTAAGAAGTGTTATTCAATAAGTTGGCTTATTTAGATTCTTGCAGGTTTATCTGTGGCTAACATCTTTCTCAAAATGGAATCTATTAGAGGTACATGAAGGGTTTTCTGAGGAAAAGGTTAGGATTCAGTGATGGCTCTGAATGTATCAATATACATTTATCTGTGTTCCTAAGAAATGAATGTTGGCTTCCCTAGTAGGCTCAAAGTTCCTTAAGAGCAGGGACTCTGACCTTCTCTCCACTGTGCCCTTAATGACTTGCAAAATGCCCCACAATTACATGCTCAGTTTGTTGAATGGGTGAAACTGGGAGAGAGACTGGTGCAATTCTGAATTACTCTTAGCCCCATAAACACACTTATTAGAGATGGATGAACTCAAACAGGACATACACTAGTCAAATTTGCAAAAACGCTAAAATTAAGGAAGCCTAGGTTGAGCCACATGAAATTGCTGTTTTTGAAGGTTCAAAAGAGACGATGAGCTAGGTATTTCACATAGTTAAACCTAATGTTATTGTTTTGAAAATTTCCATGCCCATTTTTTCAACCATCAAAATTTATGAGACTAATTGAAATGCATTGTATTGTTAAGAGATCTGTGCCCTGGACCATCATCTGTACGGATAGGTGAGAGAAACCGAGGTGTTTCTGAGGGGGGATATGCTCCCTGACCTCAGGAGCTAACATTTTCCCAGACACATGTTTTGACTAATAAGACTTTCTGAACACTAACTTTGTGCCATTTAACACTTATAACACCCTATAAAGCAAGTCCTATTTTTATTCTCATTTATAGATGGAAATGCTAAGATATATGGGGTATAGAGAGACTGAGTAACTTGTCCCTGGTTATACGGACAGAGACAGGATTTGAATCCAGGCAGGATGGTTAGAGTTCACAAGATCAGCCATTACACTATATTGCCTTCCTAACAAAGCATAATTCTTCCTTTTGCACCGTTCAAAGGAGACACACTGACCCGAGGCTAACTGCCTATGACAAGCATACGTGGGATATATTCATCAGAGCACACCTGAGAGGCTTATTTACAAACACCAATTTCAATTCAATTGGCATTTGTGGAAAACCTACTGTTTTCCACTTGGTCTCTGCACTGATTTCACAGTCACTACCTCATTCAATCTTAACAACTTTGTCAAACAGGTATTTCTGTTACCAGGATGAGAAAATGATGAGGCAAAGCTAAATGATCTGTCTGCATTCACACAATTAGTGAGAAATAGTGCTGAGATTTAAACTCAGACCTCCTGATTCTAAGTCCTGTGCTTTCAGTAGCCTCATAAGTGTTTTTAGCATATTCATGAGTTTGCGCAATCATCTCCACTAGTTCCAGAACCTTTTAATCATCCCCAAACAGAAATTCTGTACCAGATAATGATAATGATCACTTCCAACTGTTTCCTTTCCCTGGCCTCTGACAACCATAAATCTTTCTGCCACTATGAGTTTGTCCATTTTGGACATCTCATATTCATGGAGTCATATAATGTGTTTTTTTGCATCTGTGTAACTGCCTTCTTTCACTTAGCATAATGTTTTCAAGGTTCATTCATGTGGTAGCATAAACGATCTGTCTGGAAAAAGTCCAGCCATTGTTAACGTAACGAGAACGGTTTGTGTGACATGGATGTAACCTGGCAGCCGAGGAGAGTGGACTGGAATGCTCATGCGCGAACAATGATGACTTCACTGTACTAGTCAGTGAGAGCAGTAGATGCTGTTGAGTGAGCATGTGTACTGTGTGACCGTCACATTCAAAATGACTGAGCAAGTAGAGCAACGAATTTGCATCAAATTTTGTGTTAAGCTTGAATATTTCTCCATGGAAACTATTCAGATGATTCAGAGGGCCACAGCTATGGGCAACTGGTGATTGGCAGCTTCATCATGACAACACATCCACTCATGCATCACGTCTCATGCAGAGTTTCTTGGTGAAACATCAAACCACCCTGGTGACTCAGCTCCCCTACAGCCCAGATTTGACACCCTGTGACTTCTGGCTTGTCCCAAAACTAAAATCACCTTTGAAAGGGAACCGATTTCAGACCATCGATGAGATTCACGAAAATGTGATAGGGCAGCTGATGGCAATTGGGGTAACTGTGTGAGGTCCCAAGGTGCCTACTTTTAAGGGGACTGAGATGTCATTGTCCTATGTACGTATTTCTTGTATCTTGTATTTTTTTCCATAAACATCTCTATTTGTCATATTACGTGGCTGGATACTTTCTGGGAAGACCTCATCCTGTATCAGTACTCCATTCCTTTCTCTGGCTATCTATTTCACTGTATGGATATACTGTATTATGTTTATCCACTCATTGGCTAATGAACATTTGGATCTTTTCCACTTTTTGGCTATTATAAAAATGTTGCCATAAACACTCATGTATAAGTTTTTGTATCAATGTATGTTTTCAGTTCTCTTGGGTATAATCTCAGGGTGGGATTACAGGGCCTTGTGGGAATGTTAAACTTTTTGAGGTGTTTTCAAACTGCTCTCTAAACAGTCTGCACCATTTTACACTCCCACCAGTAATAAGCAAAGGCTCCAATTTCTTCACATCCTCTCCAACACACTTTTTTTTAATACTCATTCTAGTGTTATTGCATTATGGTTTTGATTTGCATTTCCCTAATGACTTATGATGTCGAACGTCCCTTTGTTTACATATTGGCTATGTTTTTGAAAAAATGTCTGTGAAATATTTTATTAAAATTTTTTAACTGTTTATTTTTGAATTGTGAGAGTGTCCTGTATCATAGGCCTTTATCAGATATATGATTTGCAAATAGTTCATCTCATTCTGTGGGTTGTCTCTTTGTTAAAGTTTTTAATTTTGATGTTGTCCAACTTATCTGTATTTTATTTGGTTGTTTGTGTTTTTGGTGTCATACCTAAGAAACCATTCAAGGTCATGAAACTTACATGCAAATATCATTTTAAACCTGAGCTTTCAAAGGTTCTTTCTCCCACAGAGATGTATGGTCTCTGTGCACCTTTCAATGAACTTGCAATGTCAAATGAACCTCTATTTGACATTGGAAAATTGGTTGTTTTTTTTTTTAATCCTCACCTCAGGACATTTCTTCATTGCTTTTTGAGAGAGAGGGAGAGAGAGAAGCATTGACTGGCTGCCTCCCAAGTGCACCCAGACCATGGACTGTATGCACCTTGACCAGCGAGGTACTGAACCAGCAACCTAGGCATGTGTCCCAACCAGGAATCAAACCCACAACCTTTTGGTTATGGGACAATACTCCAACCAACCGAGCCATGTCAGCCAGGGTTGGGCATATATTTTTTAGGGGATGGGAACATTATGTTAAAATAATTGAACAATTCACAAATTTTCTCCCAAATTAATTTATGTAAAGTACTTATTACAGGGCCTTAAATAGTGGCTTTGATTACTATTACTATGTACATTCTGTTTGACCTTCTACTTCAGACACTCCACTTCTAGAAAATTATTTGAGTAGAAATATGTAAGTAGGCAAAGCTTTATTTACAAGACTGTTTACTGCAGTATCAATGGTAGCATTGGAGTATTTGAAATAATTAATGTCTCCAATTATAATTTATTGGTTGAATAAATTCTAAATAAGTTGTATAGTTCCTTCCTTTAATAATTATATGTGTATGTGCATGTGTATATGTGCATATATACACACATATACATAGTCACAGAGAAAATGGTGTGCAATGATTATCTCTGGAACTCAGGAATGGGGGGAAGGAAAACTTAGATTTTTCCCTTTATATATTATTGGAGTGTCTGATATTTTTAAAAAATCACCTATAACACCTTTATAATTTTTTTTTATCCTTACCCCAGGGCATTTCTTCATCACTTTCAGAGAGACAGGGAGAGAGGAAGGGAGAGAAACATGGATGCGAGAGAGAAACATGGATTGGTTGCCTCCCACATGCACCGGGACTGGGGATCATTCACCCAGACTGGGTATCGAACCCACAACCTAGTCATGTGCCCTGATGGGGAATCGAACCACAGCCCTTCAGTTATAGGATGATGCTCCAACCAACTGAGCCACACTGGCAAAGGCCCCTTCATAATTTTTTAAAAAGTAAATCTGTGTAGTTTATATTCCACTTCTGAATTGGAAGCTAGCCAGCTATGTACTTCAACTGTGTGCTAAAAAGCATTGAAAACATTTCTGTAAAGTGTTCACAGGACACCAGCTATTTTTCTTTGGGGTAAAAGTAGTTTTCAGCATATCTAACACTCATGAATTAAGGTACATTTCCTAATCAGAAGCTAAGGAAATTCTGAATGCGATTATTCTGTATAAAATGGTTGTTATCTGCATTAGATTAATGACAGACTAGGGACAATGACACAAAATATAAAAATGATGGATTTTATATTTTGGCTGATAATCACAAAAGCAAAGCATCTACGGCCCTGAGGGACAGCTGCCTTTTTTTGCACGAGTCCCTAAGCAGCACAGGCACTGTTCACCATCTTAAAAAAATTCAAGTCTTCATCTAAGAGGCATCCCCAGAATCCAGCTCTCCTAGGTACTCATGCAGTTACCAAACTTCTCAGGAATGTAAACGAACAAAAAAAAATTTACATTCGCAAAATAGCTCCTCTGTTCCTAGCATAGCTATATCCTTCCAGAAACAGAAGGACATTGCTGTGGTCTGACTGTGTCTCTTCAAGGTTTATGTGGAAATCTTACCATCTAAACATGATGGTATTAGAAGTGAGGCTTTTGAGAGGTGCCTAAGTCACAAGGGTGGAACTTGCATGAATGGGATTAGTGCCCTTAGAAAAGAGGTCCCAGAGAGCTCCCTGGCCCCTTCTGTCATCTGAGGACACAATGAGAAGTCTGCGACCTGGAGGAAGGCCTTCACCTGACCGAATGGCACTGACTTCAGATTTCCAGCCTCCAGAACTGTGAGAAAGAAATTTCTGTTGTTTATAAGCTACCCGGTCTGGGATATTTTGTTATAGCAGCTTCAACAGACTAAGATAAACACTATGTATAACATTCAAAAGATCAGGCTCAGGCTCTGTTTTTCCTTCTTCCTGTGGACCTGAAGTAAGTCACATCCTCTCCATGTCCCTATATCTTAGCCTAGAAAGGACCTCTAATAACACGTATGCCAACTCCATTCTTAGGCTGACTCAAGGCCGAAATCTGGTCATGTTGGGTAAAGTTTTGAAAGCTGTTAAGTCCTCAACGAATGGGAAAGTGTTTTACTACAAATATGACTCAGTATTATTTTGAAAGTGGGAAATTTTCAAGGTTTATGGCTTTTCACTAGTTTTAGTTTAGCAGAATGCTGTTTATAAAAACTTCAAAAAAGTGGTTTTTATTAAGTTTTATATGTGGTAATCATCATGGGCCACTTCTGGTATGAAGGGTATTAGATGTAATTCTCCACTGGCACTCACAGATGACTTTATTAAAATAGTAACATTTTTAAATGCCAGAAAATTAAGAAACAATTATTTCTGACTTAATAGAGATACCATCAAGGCACAAGCTATAGAAATCCTTTACATCTTCTGCAACAATAAAATAAATCACAGTCTAAATTCAGTAAAAACACTACTGAGAGGCAGGTACTTTGCAGGCAAGAAAACCTTTTATTTTAAACCACAAATAGTCAGCAGGTGGCCACAACTATCCATGTTTCATTAAAATCACATAAACCTAGGTACAAAAGCACCACTGATTATTGCTCTAGAAAACTGCGTGAAAAATTCAAATATGCACAGTAAAAACAACACCACAGTATGCACAGGACTAAGTTTTTAAAGCAAATGCATGGAATGCTGAATCAATTTTACACACAGCTTCCAATATTTATTTTACTTGAGGATGATGGAAATTTCCAAAAAGATTGATTATTAGAAGGTAAAATGTCCATTCTTATATATTTTTGTATGCCAACTAGTAGAGTTCTAAAAAAATTAGCACTTACAAAATACTTGGTAAAAATAGCTTTTAAAATTGTCCCAAGAGGTACATAAAATCAACCCCGATTTTTCATGACAATTCATTCTCCCTCGTTATCTACAGATTCAGTTTTCTGTGCCTGCGAAAAAGAAAGGAAAAAAAAGACACAGTTACTATTAAAACTACTGTAAGCCAAATAAAAATTCACCCCACCAACACACGCAATTTAAAACATCCGTTTTTTAGCAGCTCTACCGGAAAGCCTATTTCAACTCTGGGTGTAAAACAGACATGGCAAGTATATATATTACACAAACACTTTGCTACATTTACTGCTTTCTGCTTTTCAAACGGCGGCCCAGAAGCTTTTGCTGCAAGCTCCCGCTGTTCATAATAAACAACACCACACCACTATCTGACTCTAGTCACTGCAAACATGCAGAATTTTCTACTGTACCCTTAACTCTCACTGTTTCAATCTGCCCTTTTACTGACAGTGTGCTGGGTAGGGTACCTCTGGAGGTTGAGACACTAACAGTTGAGCGAGAGATGTGGATCTGCAATAACATTACAGGCAATGAAAAGAGACATTAAGAACATGCTATCACCAGCTGAAGGATCCAGCAATTTCTTAAGACACTGATTCAATCAGTGGGAGGTATTTATGCAAAGTACCTCTTCAACTTTAGTTTCACCATTTTCAGATGGTGCAGTACCTTCCTTTCCAGCTTCCTGCTTCTCCTCCTTCTTCCCTTTAGCACCTTTGTTAATCTTTGTTCCAGGTTCTTTCTAACAGAGGATCAGAGCACAGAGTATGTTAGACACGGTATGATGTTGCCTAAGGCCGGTCAGTCTCCGTCTAAATACAAGGTAAAAGCACAACCAGGGCCAAGACGGTGGCTTTCAGGGGAAACCCAATTAGGCCGGGAAGCAGTGGAGTTCTACCGAGTCTCTGAAATGTAACAGGCTATTCAGAGAGTCCGCTGGACACCGCCCCCCCTTCTGGGAAAACACGATGATTCCCCTCGCGCATGTGTTCGGTGAACCTCCTCTCTCGATGAAGTGGGAAGTGGAGGGAACAGCAGCAGTTAGTCAAGGATGAGGCAGACGCCGGGGAAGAAGCCAGCAAGGGCAACACGCCATGTTTCATGGGCTTGAGTAGTAGTTGACTGGAAAGCTGAGAGAGAGCTTGAAAATGAAGACCCAGATCTAACTTTAAGACCAAGCTACTGAAGCGAGTTCTGCGTCAGGATCACCTACTCACAGAATTTCAAACAATTCACAGGGGAGTTTTTATGAGAAAAGCAATCAGAACAGGGTCTGGCATCCTACAAGGGTCATGTAAGTTTTGCTGGTATTAATTATTAAGTGGTTATTATCGGTTATCAGGCAGGCCTCCTAAGACCGGGGACGTGAAGTCAGGAGCCTGTTCCCCAGGCCCTCCAGCTGCTGGCAACAGCACTGCCCGCGGCCGGGCTTACCCCTTCTGAGCACCGTGCGGGGAGCAAGTTCATGAGGAAGCTACCAGCCGCCCCTCCCTGCCCGCCGCCCCGGACATGAGGCTTCTCAGAGCCGCGTGCTCTGACTTTCCTCACTTTATTAACCAAATGGAAAGCACATTCCTGGTAAAGCATAAACCTGTGCTTTATGCCTTTTGAGAAAGCCTGTAGCAGGGCTAACAGCTTTCTAGGCAGTACATTTAGCCTGAATCATTAAATGTGATCTTTCCTTGGATGACTTTCAGATATGATATTATAATTCATTCATTGTTTAAAAAGACAAAGTGGGGGTGGGAGTACCTCTTACCTTAGCAGATGTTTTTCTTGGTTTAGGTTCAGGTTTTGGTGGAGCAGGTTTCTGCAAAGATAAAATAAATTATACAAATATTGACAAAGACAACCCTCAGCACTAAAAAGAACCCAAGAAGGCTACAAAGACAACGGTCCACTTTGACTACGATTTTGTTCATTTAAAAATATTCTGTTCTATTTTCAGCATCAGATAACAGCATACAGATCTCTGCACTTCATAACTATTTTCATCCTTGGGTTCTCAAGTGAACGGCAGGTGAGATTTAAAAGTCGACTCATTATTCCCCGGTCCAGAATAGCTCTCCGGGAACAGGTTTAAGCTTCTATCTCTGATGTCTCTGCACTTCCTTTTATCACGGCACAGCAGCAAGAAGGATGACTCAGGCTCTCGGCCAAATGACTCAATGAATTCGGTCACACTAGCCTTCCCAACAGTCTAGAAATCACAGCACAATCACAGGCAAAGCCCATCCAGTAATGAAGGCTGCTGCCTATGACGCATTTCAAAATCAGTTCCAAACCCTTTCACCTCTGGTGCAGCTTTCAAGTTCTGGGGCCCAAGAGTCTGAGTGTCTTCCTGCTTTTGTCGTCTCCCGCGCCAGCTCAAGGCGAGAAGAATCTCTCACCCACCCAGGCACCGGGCTCATTCTGTCCTTAGAGCTCTCTATTAAGAACATGATTATAATGACGAAATAACCACTGTGAGCTCCCAAAGTTTAAGATTTTTCACAGGTTTTATTAGCCAAAAAGTCCACCGGGCAACTTTTCTTCTGTTGCCTCGCATGGTGCTCCTTCCCATTCCCGGGAGCGGTGCCTGTCTGTCCTGTGGCCATAGTCCCCCCGCCCCCCCCAGGGCTTCAGGCCTCGCCTGCCCCCCAGGGCGCTGAGCACTGTGGGACATGGGGACAATGGGAAAGGCAGTTTTCCATAGCTATAGTAAGGCAAATATTTCTCTCATGGAGCTAGAAGAAAATAAGTGTACATCTCTCCTGACACTAGGGGGGAATGGTTTTTAAATAGAAAACACTGGCCAAGTTCTTTCCCTGTGGAGAAAAATACATGTTTCTCCCCAAAGCCTCCAGGTGTTTCGGGTTCATATTGAATCTGGCCCTTTTTATCAGGGGCATAAAGTAAAATTGTAGCCAGTTCAATACCTGAAGACTGGCTGTTAGACATGACCTTTCAAATAGAAAAAGAAAACTGAGCTGGAAAAGCAAGGAATGCTTTTATTAATCTTCTTGCCACTCTAAACCTGGCAGTCTGCTCCCCAAATACAATAGCTCGCATGGCTAGGATATTTTCAAGATTTTAAAAATTTTATTTTGAGCTTTGATATAGTATATTAAAATATGCTTATTTTCTCATATTACAGCAAATAATTTCCTTTTCTATTATTTACTGTAAGACAGCTCTTTCCGCCCCAACTCGGCATTTAAGTGCTTTGACGGGAGGGGAGATGACGGTGTTTCACAGCCTGTGATCCCACCGGCCTCTGAGGAGGCCCTGCGTCAGCACCACAGGCAGTGGGAGGTGCTTACATTGCTGGTTCCTGGTGCTCAGGAAAAGCCTTGTTTTAAAACTCGAGTATTATTTGACTTTCAAGGTCCATCCTCTTAATGGGCCAGAGATCCATGGAATACAATGGCTTTCAGTAAAATATATAGTTAAACCTAAAAAGAATTAAAACTAACTTCTAACCCCTGGTGAAAGTTATCATCACACAGAGCACACCACCCCTGAGGGCTCTGGGGGTGGGGGGGAGATCTGGATTAACTGTGTACACGCACCAGCGTACCTCCCAGCTCTTAATCGCCCTGGTGACTCTGATATCACCTCCTAAGGTTGGGACTCACAGGAAACACTGGCTCACTCAACTCAAACCCAATTATACTTCTCGACTTGTGGCTGGACCTACTCTTCATTTCTGCTTTGATTTCCTGATCTGTGCCAGGTACGGGAGTGGGCTGAGGATGAAATCCATGCTTCCCCAAAGGCCAGGAGCTTGCAGCTCCTGTACTATCTACAACGGGGCTATAAGGTGTCAGTCAAGAGGTCAATGCCTTTCCGCTACATCTCAGTGGGCAGTGTGGGCGGCTGGTATTTTAACCCAGAGCCTCCATGAGAGAGCCAGGCTGACCTGTGTTGGCTGAATGATGCCTGGACATCACCCGGCAGGGCAGTAGGAAGGGGCACAATAGCCGGCCAGGAGCGCGGTGTGGTCACAAGAACTGCAGCACACTCATCGCCAAGGTGGGGTGCACCTGCCCATCTCCACTTTCATGATCTAACCCTCATCTCTTCCCTGGGCGTGGCCCACAGAGGAGACTCCAAGTGGTACGGTGAAATCATTACTCTCTTCAAAGATTCTCTAGTTCTGAAATGAGCCTAAAGCGTATGGAGTCAGAGAACTTTCAGAACGTTCTAAAGTATGAGCTGTAGACAGAGAACCAGAATTCTCGTCCGCTTTAACACATCATAGGTAGAATTGGAAGGCTACGGCTTTGCTTCATGTGCGACTTTTGTTTCAGAGATCTAGCAATAGCAAACAACTTCTGTGCTTTATAGCCTTAGCAATGGGATTGGCCACTGTTCTTCACCGATACACCTGATCACGGGAACGGCTTGGCAACAAGGGTTGGATTTGCTACATATTGTGACCACGTAGCTTCCAAAAAACAAACAAAAAAACCTCAAGGGAAATACTTAATCTTCCTTCTGCTGCTTCTCTCTGCACAGAAGGAACATGTACTCATGTTCCTTCTAGAACTAAGAGCAAAGGGGTTTTAAAGTACTCACCGCTGACAATCTGGCAGACCGTCTTGTGGGCTACAAAGGAAATGGAAAAATACATATCTTTTGGTGAACATATACAACCAAACTGATTTTTAAAAAATTCTTAATACCTTATGTTTGTTGAAAGAATGGAATGTATGACCCCCCTCGCCCTCCCTGGGCAAGTACAGTGAAATGCCCCGAGCAACCCTGGGCACCCTAACGTTCAAGGAGCGCTTCGGGAGAGGTGCGGGCTCACTGTTCAAAGAAGCGGCCTCTCCCGGTTAAGGGTGCGGTGACTAAGGAAAGGAAAGGAAGATGATTTCAGGCTCCGAACCATAATCTCTACTTTTGTGACAAAACGGACAGTGGGAACATTGAGGTGCTATTTAAGAACTAGTTTCTGGTCTGACTTTTGTTCCTTACAATTGAAACTAAAGCTTATAGTTAATGCAAGAAAGTTACACAGTTGTGTAGAAACCAAAATAGCAAGAGTTCCCCGCCTTGTTACTTTGTTAGAAAAGAGAGTGACTACAAGTCTTATGCAGTTAATGAGAAACATTTCCTTTCACCTGTAACAAAATAAAGACATTTATTTCTCTACTAAATAAATGCATATGTTTAAAGATTTAAATAGAGTAAAAAGTTCACTAATGTTTTCTTTTAATTTGTAAGTTTAGAGAACTTAGAGAGACCCTGGGTTGAGACCAATTTTTTTCAGGAAATTTTTCCTTCTTCAGTGATGGCGCAGGTGAGCAAATGAGATGGCAAAGAAAGTTTAAAATAACAGTACTCTTCTAGCCATTTCAGAAATAAGCACACAGAATTAATATTCTACTTACCACCAGCAAAAGATGGTTCCCCAAGGGACTTCACATTCTAAAAGTATCATTGCCTTTCTTTAAAAGTGTCCCAGAAGTAATACTCCACATTTTTTGTCTGTTTTATTCACTGCTCTAACTCTAGTAGAATAGTATGCCACTAGCATATTGTAGATACTCAATAACATCTGCTCAAAAATTGAACGCAAGCTTTTCCCTAATTCTTGCTGCCATACACATACTTTGCCTGATTACAATAGCTTAAATGTTTCAAATGATTTTTTTAAGGGATTCAACCAAAATGTTAACAGCCCATGCCATGAGTACAAGGAATCATGAAATTCTTGAAGCTGTGCTTAGGTCGGTCTAGGTCAGCTGGTCAGGCCAAATGGAAAGAAGTATTTCTCGCCATCTCCAGATCTAAGAAATTTCTTGCTTAAAATAACCACAGGAAGCTAAACTCATCTTTCTTTAAACTACAGAAAGAATGAAGGAGCAGAGACTTCGTGAATAATTTTAACCCTGGTTCTCAGGGAGAGACTGGAGCTGGACGTAGGGCCAGCTAGCAGAATGTGCCGAGCCTACGAGACTGCAAGGCTGCAGGTTCAGCAGTGGCTGTGATGTGTTCCCTGCACAGGGAAAGAGGATGCTCCGCTCGGCACACCATACAGAGGAGAGCCTGCTTCAGACACTCCACAGGGAATAATATATGCCTGTTAGGATGACCACGGAGATGCACCACGAGTCACGTGGAACCAGAACCCAATTCTGTGATGCCCTCCTCAGGAGGGTTAGTTGCAGGAATTAGGGTATCATTGAAGAAAAGACAACATTATCCAGTTAAACAGGGCAGTGGGAGGGTGACCTGTGCTTCTTCGATATGGAGTCAGAGCCCGGAGAAGCAATGAGTACCCGATAATTTCCAAACAGGGCTCTCAGCTTTGACACTTTTGTGTGGTCTCAAGAACTACCCACACCATCTCACAAGTAAAGTGCAGGCGGCATGACTGTGCTCAGAAAGAGACTCTCTGAGAGGAAAAGTGGCAAACTCTATGCCAAAGAGGCATGAACAGACCTTATCTGAATCCCTCTCTAGCTGGTGTCAACTTTCGTGAACCATGTCGGCCTGACCTCACTGTCCACCTCATCCATTTCATGTCTGTGCCCCTCAGTTTCTGTAGTTGCAATGCCTACTAGGGCCCCTCAATAAATGTGGAGCTGAAGAGAATGGGCAAGCACCAGAAATGCACAGCAAGTGTGAACCTGGGAGAGGTGCTAAGGTCACTGCCTCATTTCAGTGCACTTTGCAGATGACTGTGTTTTCATCAATAGCAAGACAAGACCCTCCACCAGCAAAAAGATTATGACTCGCTGAAGACTCCAGTGATAGCATTTTTTAGCAATAAGGTCTTTTTCAATTAAGGTATGTACATTGTTTTTTAGACATAATGCTATTGCACACTTAATACACTACAGTATAGTGTTAATATAACTTTTATATACACTGGTAAACAATCAAATTGGTGTGGCTTGCTTTATTGTGGTATTCATATTATCATGGTGGTCTAGAGCCAAACCCACAGTACCTCCGAGGAATGCCTATTCGTTTTGGGGTCTGAAAGGGGGCCAAATATGCTAACCGTTACTCATGACTGCCTCCCTATCCGCCAACTAGCTGTCCTGATAAACCCTGAGGTGAGGCCAAATCATGAAAAAGCCCCCAAGTCATGGTCTTGCTCCTTTCCTCCCAATGTGAACACCCACACATATGAAGAGACAAGGTGATACCAGAGAGCCCTTAGGGATTTCAACAGACATTCCAACCAAAGCACTGCTCTGCAGGGCCTGAAAGCTGTTCTGATGCAAAGAACTCACTGCCTTTTTATAATTCAAGTCCAGTACATGAGTTGCAAAATCAAAAGACTAGGAAATTAACGCAAAAACAAAATATGCTTCTCTAGGCTGTCTAAAGAAACCAATCTCCAAAAAGCACATCTTCTACTGTAAAATCATTTTATGACTTCCTGCCTACAATTTACCAGCTCTTCTTTTTATGCTAAAAAAAAAAAAGAAAAAAAGAAAAAAAAATTTTTTTCCCCCTTTCTGGTAAACATCAGAAGAGATTTTCCTTTTCGGTGTCAACAGTGGAGGCTGAGATGCACCTTTCACTCAGTCAGCAGGGCTGGGTACCCGTGCAAGTGTGTTCCATCAGCTTTCACAGCCCTAAAATCTGTAAATGATTGGACTACAGTTATCAGATAGAAAATAGACTAGACTCCTATTGTTTTCCTCCTTGAAACACTAGAATTTGCAGTAATCATTTGAGACTTAGGTTATTGGGCAGTGCTGCTACGAAAATAAATACAGTAAAAATTTCTCTCGATTTGTTGACTGTGAATCCTCAGGAAAAGTGGCCAAAAGAACGGTTCTCAGGGGGAGAAGGAAGGTGTTTAGAATGACAGATCACCAAGAAAGGTCCAGAAGCAACGTGAGGATCTGTCACTGTGGTACATAGGTGCTGGGCAGAATGGATTATTCAGTAAGTAGTTACGGATTAGCTGATCACTCCCTGGGTTGGAAAGATTCTGGTGAAGGCTACTCTGAAAGACATGGAATCTTTCACGTTCTGGAGGCAAAAACAACATGGCTGGAAGTCTAATCTTGCTATGATAAAGTTCATTGGGATAGAGACAGTTAGATGCAAGTACAATCACTGGACTTTACTGAACACTGCTTGAAACATGAGTCATTACACTGGAATTTGGAAGTATGTTTATTTTTATGAGACTTCTAAATGCTCCTGAGCCTGACCATGTACTTACTTCCAAACAAAACCCAAAATTCAAGTTGCTTTTAATTCCCAAACAGAAATGAGGAACTAAATAGAAATGACTTTTGTTGCAGAACTGGAAAGTCAGGAAAGATGTAAATCAGAGCCTTGGTAGAGAAAAAGCACTGGATAATCAAGTTTTTACAATTACCACAAAATGGGCATGAGGACAGAGGACCTTGAATCAGGACATTTGGTTATCTTTCCTGGTTCTGCAGTTTACAAGGTGCGACGCGTGGGGAAAATCATGTATGTCTCTGAGGATGCTGTTTGCATTAGCGAAAATGAAGATAATAACATCTGTCTATTATGAAACACAGTACTTCTCTGACATTCACTATTCCCTTTCCTCGTTTTATTTTTATTTGGTTCGCAGGTGGACGCTCAATCCACTGAGCTACACCAGCCGGAGCTTATTTTTCTTTAGAGCAAACATCCAATTATTTTATTTCACTCTCCGATCTCCCCCGCACCGCCCCGCTAAAATGGAAGCTCCATGAAGGCAGAGATTCTTGCTTTCGTTCACTGTGAACTCTAGCAAAGCACAGAACAGTGCTTGATGCATTATAGTTGTTCAGTACATTTCTATCCAGGAATGAATCTGCTTTTTCTCATTTCAGGGTTATTGTAAGGGTCAGATAAAACAACACATTGAAAGGGCTTTGTAAACTGCCGAGTGTAATGACTGTAATATATTGTTTTGGTCACTTTTTCCCAAATACTAAACTCTGCACCACACCTTTCAAATATCACAGCAGGGACAGAGGTTTTTCAAATCCTTTGTAAGTGATATCTTCGCTATAGTCAAGGCTGTGCACAATCAATGGCCTAACTAGAAAATTCAGTAGGGGTAAAAGTCAATCAATATAGTGTCTGACAGTTCTTACCCTAAACCCTATACCACTAGCTAACCCACTGACCTTTCCACTTTTCAAATAATTGTGTTGATGTCCTGAAGGAATATCATGAGTTTTAATTTTTGGTTTAAATGACAAACCTTTTCTTATCTACAAAAGGTTTTTGTTAGCAATAATATAATATATATAATAATATAAAATAAAATATTAAAAATAAAAAATAAAAATACAGGCATGCCTCTCAGAATACCTCAATAAAGTGAATATAGTAATAAAGTGAGTCACACAAAATGTTTGGTTTCCTAGTGCATATAAAAGTTGTGTTTACACTATACTGCAGTCTATTATATGTGCACAATAGCATTATGTCTATAAAAAACAATACATACCTTAATAAAAAATACTTTATTGCTAAAAAATGCTGATCATGGTCTAAACCTTCAGCGATTGCCACAAACCTTCAATTTGTAAAAAATATAAGACATGCAAAGCACAATAAAGTGAATCACAATAAAATGAGGTATGCCTGTAATATGGATCATAAAAATTCTGGGGCTAAAATAATATGTGTGAGACAGCTGTGTTCTTTTACATGTATTAGAAACAGCTTGATTGCTTTTAGTGAAGAAAGATTGGAAAGACTGTTTTCACTGTCCAAGATCTATTGTGTGCAATTGTTTCTAGGTTTTCTGACTGACAGATCAATTTCAATAGCAGTCCCTAAGGAGACACCCAAATGCATTTTGTGCCCAAATCTAAAAACATTAAGGTTCGTTACACTTAGCCAACTGTTTTACAAATTACATTTTTCTATATTCAAGAAATTCAAACATTCAGCATTTTTCTAGCATTTGTATAGTGACCTGATTTTGGATCACAAACTTCACCCCCCAAACTGTTAGACATGGAATACTAGGTAAATGGATGGTGGGGACTAGGTTACAGACAGTTTTGTTTTGCTTTTAAATGATTTCTTTATAGATTCTATTAAAGGTTTTCCATTTGGCAGAATGAATTTGCTTATACAAATCCTATGTAGGGATTTTACTATCATGATAAACTCCTCTGAATTATTATCCACAATACGAATCACCCAATCAAAGAACCTGTAACTAGGTATTATTTTTCTCTCTCTCAAGGCCCATTTTAGTTTGTAAGTTCAGCAGCAAGAGCTGCAGTTTTTCAACACCCTACAAACTCTATTAAAAAGTGAATGGCTGTCACCAGAGTTACCATCTCACTTGCAACATTTTTCATCCATCTCCTTTTAGAAGTTTACGATATTACCAGGGAGAGTCAGATGTAAGCATCTCTTCCGAGACCTAGCTTTTTGGAGGTTTCTGTGTTTTAATAAAGAGCTCCTTTGAATTACTGCCTGATTAATTACCCTAAGTCCTAAGAGTTTTTCTGATTTAAAAAGCCCAAATTTAATATTTTGAACATCCTGTGTATCTCCCATAGCTTGTGACTTTAGAGATGACTCCCCTTAGGCAAATATTCAGGACCTAAAACATAATTTATAATTCACTTGCCGGAACAGAGAATTTATTAAATCAATAGCCTTGTATTTTTTTGCTGTGAAAGGCTGACTTTGTTCTCCTTGATGAATTTACCTATTATCTCCATTTTTTGCCCTGAAGGAATTCTCAGTATCTGCTTTAACAGACGGCAGGACTGACAGGTAGAAGCATAAACAACGTAGTAAGTGGAAGGCAAAGGCATAAATGCCTCACCTGTGAACCTGACTGAAATAGACCTAGGTCAAGGGAGACTACACAGTGACACTTTTATCTCTGGCTCAACAACCTTGAATAAAAATAGTACTTATTCAGATGCAGACAATCATAACAATATTAAAAATTCCAGTTGAATAATTAAATACAGGATGTCAAAGATATACTTACCTCCTGTTTAGTTACTTTGGATCCATCCTTGCCCTCTGTATTCTCTGGAGACTAGAAAAAAAAATTTTTTCAGTGAATTGTATTTATATTGGAAAACATACATTGGGGGGGGTTTTTTAAAAAATGCTATTTAAATTCTCTGGATCACATAAACCAACAGATATTTTGAGGGGAAAAGTAAGCTTGTAAGAGGACATGTTTTACACATGCATGCACACATGCTGTACTTATCTACATAACTGCTCTCATTTTAAACCAGGAGCGGTGCAAGAATTACTGTGAGCCCCTGTCCCCAATGCACATTCACCCTAAGCGATTTTCATTCTTTGATGATTCCATGTGGGTGAAAGAACAGGAACCCAGCAGTCAGTGGCAGGGGTAGTTGGGATCCATGTGCATGTTGCAGTCGCTTTGATGCTCTGAGATGAGGGCAAGATGCTGCAAAAGCCCAGGCAATTGCAAAAGCGTATTTTCATCCCATGGTTGCCTGGCTTTGATTTCGGCCCATTTCTTGATATGACCTGACTTGATATTTATTGTTACTTTCCCATTATCAACCCCAGCCCCTCTACCACACTCTGAGCCTCGCAGGACAGCCAAATGCCCAGCCAGCCCGCTGATTTATTTTCTGGTTTTAATCCATCCCCTGTGCAGCACCTACCCACTCTCCTGATGGCTTGCACCGGCCTCTTATAGGCTTGCACACAATGGGGAAAATATACTTAGATATACAAGGCATACCAATTACCCCAATATATTTTTATTGGCTAAAGATAATAGGTAAGATTAAACAATTAAACCAATTAGAAAATTGAGCTATTTAACACAAGCTATGAATAGAATTCCCATAAGGAAAAAAATACAAATAGGAAACCAATATTTGGCACAATGTTTGGCTTAGCAAAATAAAAGAGCTGTGTGGTAATGCCTTATCTGATAAAATGAGAAAAAAATGTAAGATCATAAAATCCACTGTTTGGTGGGGCAGGTGTCACTGTAAATTAACACAATATTTTCAAACAACAACCTGTCAATATGAAAAAGACGTATAGGCAAAAGGCAAAAGACATAATCGTATAATGACCAAGCAATTCCAATTTTAGAACCAGGACTCAAAGGAAGATTTGCAAAAATATGCTTTTATTCGTACTGTTTCAAATATGGAATCACTGGAAATGACTTAGTGGAAATGTTTAAGTAAACTATGTAACTATTAATGCAATGGGATTAAAAATAGGCTATGTGACTACATAGAAAGTACATGTAAAATAATGCTAAGTTAAGAAAACATAAAAATAATATGCATATCGCAGATCAGAAGTATAGAAAGTCTTTGAGAAAGACAAAAGCTCTTCTTCAAGTCAAAGGACACAGCAAACCTGCTTACCGTCCTAGGGTTTCCCGTTACCCGGTTCACCTCTCTCCAGAACTTCCCAGATCCATGGAGTTCTCTTCTGTTTCCCAAATCAACTGTCTTCCCTCCTGCACGGAACCTTCTCTTTCATGAAGGGAAACAGGGTTTCTCTTTTCTGTTCTCCACTCTCTTGCACAGGATTGTCTGGGTCACAGATCTAGCGCTATATCAGTTAGCTGAGTCAGAGAGGGCAAAATCTTGAAAAGTCTGACCACGTGAAGACAATCCCTAGATGGGCCATTTACCTGGGCTCACTTCTTGGCTACAAACTCGGCTCTTCTGGCCACAGGCCAGGCCCTCTGTTGTCAAGGAGTGCTGCCTGGGCTGTCCCTCTATACCTGTCAGGCTACTCCGTAGGTTTATCTGGGGTACCCCCTACCTGTTACCCACAGGCATTTAAAGAAGCAGCACATAGCTACTGCTCATGTTAAATGACATTAAAAAATAAGAAATGATTTAATGACATTACTTTCAATATTTTTTAGTGACAGCAATATGACTGAGAGATTACTTTCTAAACGCTCACCTAATAATGTCTGAATTGGATGCAAGTTACTGAAAAAGAGAAACTTGAAAAGAGGCCACATAAAAAAGCAGGTATAATTGAAAATATTACTGACTTCAGATGAATGAACATAGACTAGAGCTGTGAAGAACTACAACTCTAGGCAAAGCTGGCTTCCCTGGCAATCTCTCCACAATTGCTTTCTGTTAACAACTGTATAACAAATTTACAGTCAGGAACAACCCAACTAATCTTGACCGTGGGATCAGTGCGGTACTGTGGCACGAACGCAGGTCAGGACACAGGCTTAAATCTTGGCTTTCTACCTCGGAGCTGTGTGATCTAGCGCAGTGCCTTGATCACTGTGGCTGTCTATTTACCTGTGCATGATAGATGATAATGACAAGTAATTCAAAGGGTCATGCTTGTGATCAAGCGAGACGTTGGCAAGGGCATTTCTTAGGTTGCAAATTGTTATATAGATGTTATGCAACAAAAGATAAGCTTTTAATGAGTCTCTTGAATTATCAAATATAAAATTACATTCAACAGAGCCTTGGGCTTGAGCACATCCCGAGTCTCTGAGTCCATGCAACCTTGTCACCTGTTTTTGTTGCATAGATTAACAGGTATACCATTCAGAAAGGCCAACCATTTCAGGCTATCTTATCACACACCCTAACATTAACATTTAGCCATGAGGTTGGAGATAGCAAGGAGGGCATGATATAAAGGGTTAAAAAGTGCAGTCTGAAGTTTTCTGTCCTAAAGGATTGTGAAGAATAAAAACAAAGAAAAGGGGGAAGTAGCCCTGGCTGGCGTGGCTCAGTGGATTGAGTGCCAGCCTGTGAACCAAAGGGTAACTGGTTCGATTCCCAGTCAGGGCGCATGCCTGGGTTGCAGTCCAGGTCCCCAGTATGGGGCGCATGAGAGGCAACCACACATTGATGTTTTTCTCCTTCTGTTTCTCCCTCCCTTCCCTGCTCTCTAAAAATAAATAAATAAAATCTTAAAAAAAAAGAAAAGAGGGAAACAAAGTTTGAGGGTTTACATAGATGGTCTCAGTCGTATTTCAGTATTCTAGCAGGCAGATGGGAAGGATGAGGTGACTAAGATGCACGTAGGAGCCCCTCCAAGGCAGAGGGGTTCTTACCCCATTCCTCATGACAGGGTAGGTTTATGCTGATCCAGCCTGAACCCAGAATGGTCAAGAGGGCAGAGAGCCATAGTCAGACGAAAAGGTCTCCTCATTCACAGAGCTAAGGCTTCCTCAGCACCCAAGTGGCATGGATCCTGAGTTGAGAGTCAGCGTGGGGTGGGGGACATGCATGGCGGCCAGATGAAAGGCCTGACAGGGATTCTGAGAGTGCAGAGCACTGCTGAGAGCTGATCTGGGGGCAAGTCGGCAGGCGGGCAGACCACTGAACACCTACTGACCCAACGAGGACAGAGGGTTGGCCAAGAAGGCCTGAACTTTGGCAAAAATCAGCTGAAATTTTTCTTTATTATAAAAGCAGGCTCACTGAAATAAGAAAAACTTGAAACATAAACACTAGATCATGGACAGTAAAAGAAATAATGAATTGTCAGGCTGCTGAGAAATTAGCTCAGAATGCAACAAGGAGAAATAAAGAAATGAATAATATGAAAGAGAGGTTCGGAGACATGGTGGTTAATTGAGAAGGTCCACAGATGCCTAATAGTTATTTTGGAAGCAGAGAACAGAGGTACTAGTAGGAAGGCAAAGGCATAAATAAAGCCCAGACTATTCCCAAATTGAAGTCATGAGTTTCTAGATCGAAAGCTCATACCAAGAACAAATTGGACATGCTGTAATAAAACTACAGAATGCTTCTCAGGCCAGGTGGCTCAGTTGGTTGGAGCGTCACCTGGTACACCGGAAAGATTGCGGGTTTGATCCCCCATCAAGGCACACACCTAGGTTGTGGGTTTGAGCCTCAGTAGGGGCGCATAACGGAGACAACCAATTGAGGTTTCTCACATCAATGTCTATGTCGTCTCTCTTTCGCTCTTTCTCTCCACAGCCCCCTCCATAAAATCAATAAATATATCCTCTGGTGAGGATTTAAAAAAACTGCAGAATGCCAAGGAAAATGGGAAAAATCCTAAAAGTTATCAGAGTTAAAAGATGGATTATCTACAAAAAATTACTCTTCCCCAACTACAAAGGTAAGAAAATAATGAGTAATGTTCAAGGATCTGAGAAAGACTATCAAATCAGAATTCTATACCCAGCTAAGAATAAAGGCAGAATATTATAAAGACCAACAGAGCCTTCTTTTCAAAAAGGACCTATTACTAAAGGATCAAATTCAGCCATTAAAAACATGAATCCAGATGGAAGGAAAGTATATAAGAAGAACTGTATAAAATATGTTGGTAAATCTAATTAACTATTACCTGTAGGTAATAATATCTATTTTATGTGTGTTTAAATTTTAATCAGTGCTGTCCTGTAGAAATATATCATGTAATTCTAGCTTTTCTAAATAGCAACATTAAAAAAGTAAAAAGAAATAGATGAAATTAATTTTAATAATATTTAATTTAACTAAATATATCTAAAATTTTATCACTTCAACACGCAATCAATATACAAATTATTGAGATATTACACCAACATCTTTGCTCGATAGCTTCAAGATCTAACATGCATTATACACTCAAGCACATCTCCACTCAAGCGCTAAGTTCTCCCTGGAAATACCTGATCTGTATTTAGAGTTCATAGAGTTTATAGTGGTTTTACATGTCCAGGTTGTTTCAAACATATTTAAAATTTTCCAATAACCGACTCTAATGCCAGTTTTTAAATTTAAATTGATTAAAATTCAAGTTTTAAAAATTCAGCTCACTCTTTTTTATATAGCTAATAGCCTCATGAAACTGCTGACTACCGTACTGGACAGCACAGTTCTCGACAATAACCACCACAAAAGATGAAAGTAGAACGGATAAGAAATTAAAGGTCCTGGTTTTGTTCTGAAAGGCAATACAGGCACAGAAAAATGTCAGGCTTTGTTAAAATAAAATTTAAACATAGTCATTAAAATTTTT
Source organism: Mormoops blainvillei (assembly GCA_004026545.1). Classification (NCBI taxonomy): domain Eukaryota; kingdom Metazoa; phylum Chordata; class Mammalia; order Chiroptera; family Mormoopidae; genus Mormoops; species Mormoops blainvillei. Next base: position 4,528 of record PVJD01000734.1, on the reverse strand, counting down.
AAGAAAGGAAACAGGACCTATAAACTTACAAGTCAGGAGGAATAAAAATAAGCAAATTTTACAAATAAAAGGAGAGGGGAAAAAAAGAACAAAGCAAGGAAAAACACACGATAAATAGAAACCACAAATTAAGTCATTAGAAAAAGTCCAGATACATTAAGAATCACAATATACCTGCACAGATTATACTCATTCATTATAATGTCAAGTGACAGAAGGAAGAAAACAAGAACACATGTATATGATTCCACTTTCACAAATTTTAAAACATGAACAAATCAGTTTTATGGATTTATATATGACATATATGTCATAAATGCACAAAATCCTGGACTGGAAGGATACAAACCAAATTCATAATGGTTGTCTCTAGGGAGGCTGACAGGAGGAAGGAGCCAAGGGAGTATTTCAAACTTGAACTTCATCTGTAATGTTTTATTTATTAAAAATATCTGAAGCAAATACTATAAAAAATTCAAATTTATAAATTCCGAGCAGTGAGTAAATAGGAATGCTGTATTATTCCCTGGGTTTTTCTGTATTTAATTTTTTTTTCCCAAAAAAATATTACCAATATTGGGGGGTGGGGCTGCAAGCAAAGCCCAGGTTAACAGTGCCATGTCTATTCCCTGAAGCAAATTCAATGACTAGGTTTACTCATAGCATTTTCTGTGTTTCTTAAATGGCTTATACATCTGGTTCATACACTGCCTCTTCATTTTCTGTTCAAGACATATAATTCATAATCGCTTCATTTATGCTTGTATGAAGGAACCGGAGTAGGGCAAGACTGGAAGCCAAGAGCACTGTAAACACTGGTTCAAAGCTCTCCCTCTTGCACCAGAGTGGGAGGAGGGTGGGCAGAGGGAGCCTGGAATCCTCAGCAGCTGACTGACTGGACTAGAGCCTTTCTTTTTTTACACAAAGACGCCTGGGTCCTGCCTCTGAGGACACTAAAGTATACTGAAGGGGCACGACTGTATTTTCCTTAAGACTACAACAGGACCAGCAGTCCTTATCAGGAAACCAAGAAAAGAAATTTGGAATTTTGATTCTATAGGCCATCCCTGTGGAATCAACAGGGAAAAATTACCCAATTGTTGAGCTTCTCTTTCAATAAATGGTAGTTACCACCTTACAGAGGGCACTGTGGGGGTCATGGGTCCAATTTTTCCCCTCCGAACTCAGGAAGGCATCAGAGAAGATGCGAAAATCCTTATGCCTTTCAACAGTTACTTGGGAGCACTTCCAGAGAAGGCTGAAATATGTGTATAACTACTTCTGCTAAGATTAACACATAACTCAGCTATTTGAGTAATGCAATGTTAATTTCCCTCTACAAATGTCTATGAAATATTATGAGGTTTTTCAAATAACGCTTCCCTTAAATTCAAATATTCCTATAACACGTGAAATAGACACTAAAATTTTTATTCAAAGCCATCAAGACCATTAACATGACTGCTTTTGATTCATCCTGAACATGTATTTTGGGACCTTCCAATACTGCACTGTTTTTAAAACTAATCTTAAAAAAATCTAATACCTGGAACTGAGAGATCACATGCAGAGGATTAATAATCAAATGAATATTAAATATCTTTGCTACCTCCTCCTTTGCTTATGTTGATTAATTTCATCAACTTCTATAAACCCAAATTGAACTTATTAAAGTCATGTCGGGTTAGTATCTTCCCAGAGTAATATTTGGTCAAGATAAAAGTAACCGAGTTAATACTTCTTTAAAATACTTTGGATGACCCTGGCTGATGTGGTTTCATGGATTGAGCGCCGGCCTGTGAACTGAAGGGTCACGGGTTCGATTCCCAATCAGGGCACAGGCCTGGGTTGCAGGCCAGGTCTCCAGTTGGGGGTGAGGCACCCGGCAACTAACTGATCTCTTTCTCCTTCCCTTTCTTAAAAAATAAATAAATAAGTAAAATCTTTAAAAAATAAAAAAAGACTTTGGGTGAATTGAAATAAACAGCAACTCTCTTCTCTGAGGGACTTTTAGATAACATATCTCACATTGTACAAGGAAACTGAAAGTAAAAAAAAACCATGTTTAGCTAGGTACAGTGAAATTTTATTAGCATAAATATGCATAACACCATAATGGGACTATATCATTAATATGAAAATAATAATTCAAAATATTTTACACAACTCTTTGGTACGAGTTGCATCTTTCATGGGTTACCTTCCTCCATGTACTGTGGTTTTGTGTGGAATGGGATCACGGAGGACGCCCCGGCTGAGGTCAGAGCCTGTGCTCTATTCGGCATTATAGCTCACGTCCTTGGGCCTAAGTTTCTCAAGAGTAAAATTAAGAAGGTGGATATGAAGATCTCACTTGCCTGACTTACTTTGCTGCTTGTATACTTATTATCACACTGTGGAAGCGTTGTATGACTAGTATAGGGATTCTGAATACTGGGGTCTCAGAAAAGGACAAGAGAAAAGACCCAGAAGAATAAGCATAATGTTAATAAATATGCATATTGCATTACGTGTGGAAAATGATCTAAATGAATTAATCCTTATCACAATCCTGTGACGCTGACAAAATAGCAGCATGTCTACCTTACAAACGAGGAATGGAGACCAGAGAGATTAAGTAACTTGCCCAAGACGACCCAGCCGGCAATCCTGCTAGTAAGTGGAAGGGCTGGGATTCAGACTCAGATAGGCTGGCTCAGGGTTCACTCTCTTCCGTACTACACCACTCTAAATTTTCCTGATTTCAAAACTGGATGCAGATCTGGGATGCTAGCAGGCCAAAGGGCTTCTGGTTTGGGAAATATTTGAATTTGTACGCCTTGCCAAGGAGCACATAAAATGCAATAGAATGTTTCTTACCCTGTCTCATTTGTGAACTTGGAATAACAATAAGCAATTTCTCATTAAAAATACTATATGTTGAGGTGAACATAAATTTACTATTCTGGGTTTTCAAATGGTCACATACACAGATATAAGTATTTTTGTCTCACTATTAAAACTGAAGACAAAATATCAAATCATTTCTAAAATTTTTTACAGTGTTTTATATTTTCCAAGGTACTTGCACATTGATCTTGTATTTGATCCTCTCAATAGCATTCAGATGCTGAGGGCAGCCAGCATTTCCATTTTACAGATGAAGAATGGAGGTGCAAAGCGGTCAAGTTACTCTCCTCAGTAATGAGCAGCAGAATCGGCACTAAACCGACGCCTTTCAATTTTTACACCTGGGCTTTTAAAGGATGTTACCAGACAGTTACTTTGGCCTAAATCTGAATGAACTTCTAGCAAATAGTAAACACAGTAATGATGCTCCTTGTATTTTTACAAAACTAATCAGCTGGCTTTGATGTGACTGACATATGACAACTAAAATGGGAAAACATCACTGCAATCAAAACAGTCTGGTACTGGCATAAGAACAGAAACACAGATCAATAGAACAGAACAGAGAGCCCAGAAATAAACCCATGTCTCCTCTATGGTCAATTAATACTTGACAAAGGGGGCAGAGCATAAAATGGAGGGAAAAAATAGCCTCTTCAACAAATGGTATTGGGAGACCTGGACAGCTACATGCAAAAAAAAGAAACTCAACCAACAACTTTCACCATACACAAAAATAAACTTGAGATGGACAAAAGACTTAAATATAGGTCATGACACCATAAAAGTCCTAGAGGAGAACACAGGTAGGAAAATCTCAGATATTCCATGTAGCAATATTTTCCCTGATATGTCCCCCAGAGCAAGGGATATAAGGGAAAGAATAAACAAATGGGACTTCATCAAATTAAAAAGCTTCTGCACAATTAAGAAAATGTCAGCAAAATGAAAAGGGAACCAACTGTATAGGAAAATGTATTTGCCCACGATACCTCGGACAAGTGTTTGATTTCCAAAATATATAGAGAGAGCTCACATGATTCGACTCCAGGAAGACAAACAATCTAATTAAAAAATGGGCAAGGGGCCTGAACAGACACTTCTCCAAGGGGGACATACAGAGGGCCAGAGACACATGAGAGGATGCTCAGCACCACAGCCATCAGAGAGACGCAAATTAAAACCACACTGAGATACCACTTCACACCAGACAGAATGGCCATCATAAATCAACAATCAACAAGTGCTAGCGAGGTTGCGGAGAACAGTGAACCCTAGTGCACTGTTGGTGGGAATGCAGACTGGGGCAGCCACTGTGGAAAACAGTGTGGAATTTCCTCAAAAAACTAAAAATGGCACTGCCTCTTGACCTGGCAATTCCGCTGCTGGGATTATATCCTAAGAATCCTGAAATACCAATTCAAAAGAACCTACGCACTCCAATGTTCATAGCAGCACAATCTACGATAGCCAAGTGCTAGAAACAGCCTAAGTGCCCATCAGTAAATGAGTGGATCAAAAAACTGTGGTATATTTACACAATGGAGCACTACGCTGCACAAAGAAAGAAAGAACTCTTAACCTTCACAACGGCATGGATGGAACTGGAGAGCATTATGCTAAGTGAAATAAGCCAGGC
>PVJD01000733.1:253894-362257 GCA_004026545.1 Mormoops blainvillei | reverse complement strand
GAAAAGAAAAAGAAGAAAGGAAAGAAAGGAAATGAAGGAAGGAAGGAAAGGAAGGAAGGAAGGAGGGAAGGAAGGAAGGAAGGAAGGGAGGGAGGAAGAAGAAAGATTAGGAAACAGCCACGGAGAAGTTAAATACTATGAGGGCTCATAGTTGGCAAACAGCATTTCAACCATACCGCAGAGTCTCTCCCTCACCTGTCTCTCCCCATTTTTCTGTTCTTCATCTCCCTTTATTTCTTTCCTGTCATCCACAGGGCTACATGGAACAAGATGTATACAGTATTATACTACAAATCCTCAGCATGCAGGAGGAGTGAGGCAGCATGGGCGCTGAAAGGTCTAGGATTCCTCCCTTGTGAGTTGTGAACTGAGGCTGATAAGTGAGGGAGCTTGGAGAAAGGACTTGGGAAAGGTGGCTTAAGGATAGGAATTGGAGTCTCCTTTTGCCCCAAGTGGTAGCTGACATCAGAGAGTCCTGTGGGTCATAGAACATTTGAAGTGAAGTTAATTGAGAAGCCACAATCTGGGGAATCACTGGGTGGGGTCAGGAATCAATGAGCAGGTAGACTAAAGGGGGCTGAGATGGGACGGAGACTGAAAAGAGGAGTTGAATGACTTACGGTCTGGGATAGAGAGACACCAGTGAATGATGAGTGATGGTGGGATAGTGGTACAAAGTTGTTTTTGAGGGTGGGACTCTACAAACTCCAGAATCTCTCCTCCACTCCCAAACCATTCATTCAAAGAGTAGCCTTCTTGTATTCTCCCCGCCCCTATGCCCATGGCCATATCCTCCAGTCCAGATAGATGAAGATCCCCTTCAGCATCTTGGCATGGGTAGGAGGAGTCTGAGGATATGGAATTGTGTGCATTTCATCCTTGAATTTCTTCTTTCAAGGAGTAAGAACATCCCTGGTTGCCACAGGCTCCATCAGGCCGTAGTGGATGGGGTAGTGTGCGTGGAGCTTCACCTGACATTACTGACCCCAGGCCTGAGAACCTGAACGCTGGAATCAGCATGAATGAGAGCAGCGAAGATATGGATTAAAGCCAGCTCTGTGGAAAATAAAGCAGGAGGCAATATGATACTGGGTATTTTCTTTTGTTTTTAAGGGGCATGGTGGGGAATAGGGGGAGGCAAGGAATTGTTTTAATTCTTTTTTTTTTTTTAAACAAGTGGCTCCATAAGCCAGCAGCTTTCAGACTTTGATTATGATTGCCCTGGTGGGGTAGCTCAACTGGTTAAAGCATCATCCCGACACACCAAGTTTATGGGTTTGATCCCTGGTCAGGGCACATACAAAAATCAACCAATGAGTGCATAAACAAGTGAAACAAAACTCACTCTCCCCTCTCTCACTCTAAAAAGAAATAATCAACCAATGAATATATAAATAAGTGGAACAACGTATTGATGTTTCTCTGTCTCTTTCTGTCTCCCTCTCTCTGTGAAATCAATAAAAAAGAAAAAATTAATTATGATCCATAGTAAGAAATACATTTTACCATATTTTGCCATGTATAATATGCACTTTTTTGTCCAAATTTTTGAGGGAAAAGTAAGGACATGCATTATACATTGGTAGTACCTGAAATACCATATATCTGTTCTTGTATTTTGTAATTATTTGTTACGTAAAATTACTTGTACCATAATATATTAAAAATTAATGTCAAAATTCCTTTATGATAAAAAACAAGTATCTAAATACATAAAAAATTGAATTAAAAAATTAAAATGAAAGTTTTTCCTGAAAATTTGGGCCAAAAACATGGGTGCTCATTGTACATGGCAAAATATGCTATATCCTACGTGGACATATTTGAAATATGTTCTCTTCTAGTCTATCCTCTGCTATTGTACTTCACCAAAAAATATCGATCAAAACACATCCATTAATAGGTCAAGGCCCACAGTTTGAAAAACAGGCCTCTGTGAAAGTGGGGATTGACACTCTTCTCTTTCACAAATCTGTCACTGACTGACTAGCTCTAACCACACTTCTCTACCTAGGGACTCTTGGGTCCACTATTTAAGGAGGAGACATTGAGAGACATGGATTTTCTTTGAGATGTACAATCTAAAATATTTTATCATGTGTTAAAACCATGTGTTTAGATTTGAAGCACAAGGTCTCATGTGATCAGAGTTCTTTGCCCCAGGAGCAAAGAGGGATGAAAAGTCTGATTCTAGGGAAAGGGATGAAGGGATACTCATAGTTGGCTTTTTCCCTTCTGCTCAGTTCTCAGATTGAAAAAATGTATTTCTTCCCTTCACCAAATTAGGGAAGTTTTTTTCATTATTTTTTCAAATAGATTTCCAATTCCTTGTTCTTTCTCTTCTTCTTCTGGTATCCCTATGATGCAAATGTTGGAATGCTTGAAGTTGTTCTAGGGGCTGTTTACTCTATCCTTGTTATTTTTGGATTCTTTTTTTCTTTTTTTTCTTCTTGTTCTGATTGCTTGTTTTTTGCTTCCTTATGTTCCAGATCATTGATCTGATTCTCAGCTTTATCCACTCTACTATTGTTTCCCTATAAATTGTTCTTTATTTTAATTAGTGTATCCTTCATTTCTGACTGGATCTTTTTTATGCTGTTGAGGTTCCTTGAGCATCCTTATAACTAGCGTTTTGAACTCTGCATCTGATAGATTGCTTATCTCCATTTTGTTTAGCTTTTTCCCAAGATTGCTCTACCCAGCAAAGCTATTGTTTAGAACCAAAGGGCAGATAAAAAGCTTCCCAGACAAGAAAACGAACTAAAGGAGTTCATTATCACCGAACCATTATTATATGAAATGTTAAAGGGACTTATTTAAGAAAAAGAAGATGAGCCCTGGCTGGTGTAGCTCAGTGGATTGAGCATCAGCCTGCTAATCAAAGGGTTGTCCATTTGAATCCCCAGTCAGGGCACATGCCTGGGTTGTGGGCCAGGGCCCCAGTAGGAGGCATGCAAGAGGCAACCACCACACATTGATGTTTTTCTCCCTCTCTTGCTCTCTCCCTTCCCCTCTGTCTAAAAATAAAATAAATAAATAAATAAAGAAGTTATTTTAAAAAGAAAAAGATCAAATTTATCAACAATAAAATGGCAATAAATACATATCTATCCACAACTGAATCTAAAAAACAAACTAAGTAAACAAGAAAAATAGAGACAGAATCATGGATACAGAGAGTGTTTTTGATGGTTGCTATATAGGAAGGGAATGTGGGGGAATGGGTGAAGAGGTGAGGGGATTAAGAAGTACAAATAGGTAGTTACAGAATAGCCATGGGGTTGTAAAATACAGTATAGGAAATGGAGTAGCCAAAAAACTTATATGCGTGACTTATGGATATGAACAATGGTGTGGGGATTGCCTGAGGCAGTGGAGGGTGCTGGGTAGAGAGGAGCAAACGGGAAAATTGGGACAACTGTAATAGCATAATCAGTAAAATACAATTTAAAAAAATAGAAAGCAGCCCTGGCTGGTGTGGCTCAGTGGACTGAGTGCCGGCCTGCAACCAAAAGGTCGCCCATTTGATTCCCAGTCAGGGCACATGCCTGGGTTGTGGGCCAGGTCCCCGGTCAGGGCCGTGCAAGAGGCAACCAGTCAATGTGTCTCTCACACATCAATGTTTCTGTCCTTCTCTCTCCAAAAATAAATAAAACCTTAAAAAGTAAAAGTAAAAAGCAAAAAAAGTAGCTCTCTTGGCCACTTCTCATGGATCTCCGCTCCTTCGTGTCTGTCCACCAGCCAGACTGCTAGGTGAGAGTGAGGCAATGAAGCCTTCCAAAACCTGGAATTTCGGTTTTGTGGTCCAGGCATTGATCCTTCCCCATTCCTTCTTTCAGTCTGCCCCCTGCTGGGTTATGCTGGGTCAGCTGACAGTGGTTTGCCAGTAATCACTGGGTTGAGACAAGAGTTGGGGGGGGTTGCCATGGAAGACAGGGGGCCACACAAGGGCTACAAAGTCTGGCTTCAGGGTTTGACCAGGAAAAGAGCAGTGTAGATCAGGTCCCAGAGAAGATGAGGGTCAGCTTTGGGGTTTGTGTCAATGGGCTCAGGATTGCTTTAAGGTTGGGAGAATGGAGAAGGATTGATGGAGAAAGGGAGAAGGGGGTGCAGCTACCAAGAGGAAAAGCATCAAAAAGGTCCAGGTCATTTCCATTAAGGGGAAGGAAACTCTCTTCTCCTTCCTGCTTTCAGAATTACCAAAGAATATACAAGAACTATTAGACTTCTTATTACATATAGGGCATGGGGTGGGAAAAATGAACACTGCCAAAAGAAGCGTCCAGAGAAAGGTAGATCATTTGGCTAAGTTCAGGTATGAGTCAGGAAACAGCTTTGGTAATGGCAACCAGGACTTTGTCTCCCTCTGGGGCTCCTGGAAGCTTATCCCAGGGTGGCTGAATTGTTGGAATGGTCAATGATGTTAAGGTAACACAAAAGTGGAACCTGCCCCTGGTCTTCCCAATCTCCCTCTATACAACCCCATAAACTGCCACCCCAACAACCCAAATCTTTCCCAAAGTAGCTGTAGTCCTAATGTTTCCCAATTTTTCCTGGGCTCTCTATTTAATAGGACTTCTGTAGGGGCTTATACTAGTGTTTCACTTCCCCCTCGTTCCCTAATCTTTGGATGTAGGAGTTTTGTGGATGAAGTTTGGTAGGTCATGATAGGGTACCAACTGTCTTTGAATGCCCTCAATATGGAACTTGGTCCTGATTTACAGTTTCCCTCCTTTGTCTGGTGATATTAATTTATTAAATTGATATTTAAAGAGTCTACACTGTACCAGGCACTGGGGAGAGAGAGTGAACAGCACCAAAAAGTACTTGTCCTCATAGAGTTTGCATATAGGATCAGATTCAGGTGTCTAGGTTCCTAGTTTTCTAGAACTTATAACCCCAAGTGAACTATTAAAGGAGACCCCTCCTTTATGAAATCACTAGGAATTAAGGTGAGGTTAATTTTCTTTTTTTCTTTTATATTTTTACAGCTTTAATGAGGTACAGTATAACTGACATACGATAAACTGCATATATTTAAAGAGTACAATCTGATAAGTTTTGACATATGTATATACCCATGAAATCATACAAAGTAATAAATCTATCCATCACTCCAAAAGACTTCCCCCATCTCTTTTTTTTAATCCTCCCTATCTTCCTTCCCTCGAAATCACTGAAAATTCTAGAAGGTACAAATTAGTCCTTAGTAAGTTTTGATCTAGAACAAAAAATGAGCGCATGGCCTGATGAAGACTCAAGTGTTGGAATGAGTGGTTGGCATTAGGAACCAAATGCTTGACCTTAAGTTTAGCTTGAAGTCCCACCACTGAAGGCAGCAAAGCAGCAAAGAAAGAACCCAAGAGTCAGGAGAAGGTTGACATCTTCCCTATGGTCAAAATTCACAAAGTAATTGAGCATTGTACAGTTCAACAGGTACCTGGGATATTGGTAGGCTGCCACCTTCAGGCCTATGGCTTGGGTGGGGTATCATGGGGAGGAGTACACTGAAGGTTTAAGCTAGATGAGAGCCTTATTCATATTATTTATTAAAGCACTGTTTTTGTTTGCTAGTTATAGGTTTAACTGTCTTGTCACTGCTGCTAGACTGAGAACTCCTGCAAGTCTTTTGTGTCCTCAGTACCTAACAATCTCTGAACAGCATTCAATTACTTATTGACCAAATACATTATCATTTAGGGCCCAGCCAACTAACTATAAAATGCTATATTTGCTGTGAGTACCTAGTTTGGGTATGCTGCTTTAAAATTGGTGCTTTCTCATGAGACCTGCATGTGAGTGATCAGCTTGGTTGAGAATGGGAGTCTGGAAATTTCAAGGCTTTGAAAGAAGGAAAGTAAGTATACCAGAGAGAGGCAGAAAGGTGCCTTTTTGGGAGGTAGGAAAATTTCCCCACTGTTCACCTTCTACAACACTAAAGGTGTGGGGTCTCTGATGTCTTTGGGGTAGAGGGCAGCAGAGCACAGGACTTAGGTAGACTTTGGATTCTAGCAGCCCAGGTTTTCTTCCCACAGAGTGTCATTCCAAGTAGGAACCTCTTTATGCAGTCAGATCCCTGGTCCACACTGTGTCACTTCCAGCATGCCTTCACCCTAAGCCCGTAACCAGCGCAAGGGGTTAAAGCAGTAATGAGAATGCTGAGATCCGAGGTCCACTCTTCAGACCCACTCACTGGAGGAGTTAATCTCTCCAGCTCGACTCCGAGTCCCTCCCTCTCCCGCCCCAGGCTCCGCCCTCTCCCTCTTCTTGGTCCCCGCGGGCTCACCCAGGAGGGGGCGGCCCCAGCCCCAGCACTTGGCCGGGCGGAGCAGCGGCACTGACCTCCAGCTGTGCAGTCTGATGGAGCCATTCCGGGCCTCTTCTTCCTTCTCCCCAGCTCACCCTCTGAGCGCCCTCCCAGGTCCCCGCAACCGTGCTGGTAAGTCACGCTCTCCGCACCAAACTTTTCTGCTGCCAAGTTGGAGTCCGGCCGGACCAGGAGCTACATTGTAATTGGTGGTGGTGGTGGTGGTGGTTTGAGGCGGGGGGGTGGGGCGGTAGGGAAATGTAGGATTGAGAATCGCCGTCTTGAAATGAACTATTCACGACTAAATAGATCGGATCTCACCCATTTCCCGAGATGGTAAAACTCTTGATGAAACTTGGAGAGGGAACTTCCCTTCCCCCTCCCCCATTTCTCTCAGATTTAAGCAGTTCTCGCTACTTTCCTTCCGTATCTCAAGTCTCTTTGGCTTCCTAATATCTCATCCCCTCCTCACTCTGGCGTGGCAGAGCCCCCACCCTCCTCTAGGCACCTCTGGCTCGCCTCCTCTCCTTAACCCCTGGGGACCCCGCGATCTTTCGGGCAGCACACTTCCTCTGTGCCCACCCGTCTCGCATCCTAACCAAAGACGTGCGGGGGCCGAGTCCAGAGTGGTGGGAGGGGCTGAGGCTGGTGCTTGTCCGGAGCCCGGCGGGCGGGGCCTTGCTAGGGGAGGTGTAGGGGCCGGACGGGGCGGAGCAGGCGGCAATTTGCGGCTAGCGCCGGGGTGGTGAGTTGTGCGCCGGTCCCTGGGCCTGAGCTCGGGCTCGGGCTCGCGCGCCGGCGATGTCTCAAGATGGCGGAGCTGGGCGAATTAAAGGTACTGGTTCCCTCCCCCATTCCCTTTTGGACCGAACCCGGCGGTGCGCGGAGTCAGGGGAGCAACGGAGAATGGGTCCTGAAGGTCTGGTGGAGACGTGGCGGCGACCGGCTGCTAGGAATGGGAGAGAAGTGGCCGTGGGCGAAGAAGGGGCTGCGGCGGGGCCCCGGGGGCGGGGCTGCGGGGCAGATGGAGGGGTGGGGCCGAGGGGGAACTGCCGCTGTGGAGGCCGAGGCGCAGGGGGCGGGGACGCGGGGTAAAAGTCGGATTTAGGACTAGACGCAGACGTAGTGATAGAGCCAAAGGAAGAAGCTGCTGTAGCGGCATAGGAGGCGAGTCGATCAAGGCCAAGAGAGGCGACAGTAAGGGGTAGACGTAGAGAATAGTACTGGGGGGCTGACGTACTGGAGGCTTTTCTGGGAAATGCAGCTGAAAGGTGGAGGCTTTGAGGCTGCTATTGGGATCCGAGCCTTGGAAAGTACCCGTGGGCGGCTGAGATCTAGGGGGCGGCGCTGTGCGAGCTGTAGATCGTGGGGTGGGGCAAAAGTAGCCTGGAGCACCGAGATAGGAAGGTCCTGCTTCAGTGAGTGAGTCGGTATCTTTAGGCAGAGACGGAGAGGTGTGAAACTATGGGGTAGAAAGATGGAAGTTCTTGATGAAGCTAGTGGGGAAATAAGGATGGGCAGAAAAGCAGAGGAGCAAGTTTTTCATCTCAGTCCTCAAAAAGGGCCCAAAGCCATAAAAGCCTCCTGTGAGGAGAAGAACTGTGGAGGGCTAGCTAGCAAGGCCTGCCGGTGGCAGGGGCTGCTAGAGAGTCACAGAAGGGATTCACTGTTAACCACTTTGCCCCAAGTTTTGGTCTTGTTTCGCTCTCAGATAAGTAGGACTGAGGGAGGGGTGTGGCTATATAAGTGACACTGAGAAAGAATTTGGGTGAGTTATGAGCATTGAACCTGACCTGAAAACCCTGGCCACAAAAGCTTCAGAAACTTGGGGAAAATGGCCGAGTTGGATCGAGGTGTGGGAGATGTGAGTGATGGAGCCCAATCCTCCAGCCATCTGGCCCTTTTCTTCCCTGTGGGCTATCTTGCCTGAAATCTCTTCTACCCCTTCTTCTCCCTGTCTCCTATCCTCTTCCCAGGAGGCTGGGATGGCTCTGAGAGTCTGAGAAAGAGCAGGAGGGGAAATAAACAGCTTAAAGTAGAGTTCAGGCTGCAGGCAGGTATGGAAGTAGGAGGCCTTAGTGGGCTCAGAGGTGTGCCTGAGGATGGCTTGCTGCCTGTACCCTGTCCCAGCCTGGTCAACTTACAGGCATGGGGAGGTAGGGTTGCTTAAGCTCTGGGGGTAGTGGTGAAGTTTACCTGAGGGTTGCTAAAGTGGGACTGAGTGGGACTGAGCTATCCCTGTGGCCAGGTTGGCTGTCTGGCAATAAACTACTGGCTGGAAAGCATCTTTGTGATCAGTGCTAGAAAGAAAGAGGCATTGCCTATCCAGTAGCTCAGCCCCAATGTCCTTGGCAGGACAGACCTATTGAGGTAGGATTCTCAAGCTTCTCTGTTCTCTACAGCACATGGTGATGAGTTTCCGGGTGTCTGAGCTCCAGGTGCTCCTTGGCTTTGCTGGCCGGAACAAGAGTGGACGGAAACACGAGCTCCTGGCCAAGGCCCTGCACCTCTTAAAATCCAGCTGCGCCCCCAGTGTCCAGATGAAGATCAAAGAGCTTTACCGCCGACGCTTCCCCCGGAAGACACTTGGGCCCTCTGATCTCTCCCTGCTCTCTTTGCCCCCTGGAACCCCTCCTGTAGGCTCCCCTGGTCCTCTGGCTCCCATCCCTCCAGTCCTCTTGGCCCCTGGTACCCTGCTGGGCCCCAAGAGGGAAGTGGACATGCACCCTCCTCTGCCCCAGCCTGTGCACCCCGATGTCACCATGAAACCATTGCCCTTCTATGAAGTCTACGGGGAGCTCATCCGGCCCACCACCCTTGGTACGGCTCTTTGTGGACCCCCAGTCTTCCTGGACTCTATACCTGTTCCCCAAGTCTTTCTGAGTCTTTAGTTCTGTGGGAACATCAGCCTGGGATGGGGGTAACTTCTGTGGCTGCCTGTGCATGGGCTTGGCAATAACTGCCTCTTTGTGTCCTCAGCATCCACCTCTAGCCAGCGGTTTGAGGAAGCACACTTTACTTTTGCGCTCACACCCCAGCAAGTACAGCAGATTCTCACATCCAGGTATAGATCTTCACTCCTCTTGCCTCATTCTACGGTGATTACCTCTGGTTTCTGCTCTCTGATTTTCTTGTTTTTTTGCTCTGCTCTCCTCCCTATCCATCCTCCTGCACCTGTGTTGTCTCTCATTCTCTTGAATGTCTCTTTGCTGTCCCCTGGACATCTAACTTTCTGTGTTTCTGTTTGTTCACCCCTGCCCTCTGGGGGGCCACATACTGACACCTCTCACTCCCCCTCCCTATTACAGAGAGGTTCTACCAGGAGCCAAATGCGATTATACCATACAGGTGCAGCTAAGGTGAGTTGATTTTCCCTCCTTCCCTTCCAGGCTTCCTTTAGGGAAATAAGGGTATGACAGATACTCCTAGGAGATATCCCTGGGGCTCTTGTTGAATGCTGAGGGTTTCAGTTCAAGAAACTGCCCCCATCCTTTTATCTTATCTCTTCCTAGGTTCTGTCTCTGTGAGACCAGCTGCCCCCAGGAGGATTATTTCCCTCCCAACCTCTTTGTCAAGGTCAATGGGAAACTGTGTCCCCTGCCGGTAAATACTCTTTCCTTCTGGCAGCAACCTCTTCTGTTTCAGTTCCTACATGTTAACTATAAAACCCTATTATGAAAGAAACATGCCTAGCACAGCGCCTGTACATAGTAGGTGCTCAGTTTCCTGACTGAATCAATATAACCCAGAGAGTACTAAGATATGACTGAACACGGGTTCTGTCAGAACCCAGAGGAGCGATGTTAGTTCAACCCAAATGTTTAGGGAAGGCTTCTCAGAAGTGATGAATCCAGAGCTGAGATTTGGACCAAGTGGGGCATTCCTATTCTTCCTTCTCCAGAACTCAGTGGGTTCCTGTTTTATTGGTCAAAGAATAAGCTCTCCTGTTCCCCCAGGAATGAACCCCATACACAATAATAGTGCTCTGGTTTTTCGAGTCCCTGAATGGGCCCCCGTCTCCTTGGTCAGTGAGCTGGCCTTCCCTCCAGGGAGTGAGTAACTTGAGACAAGATGTCTTGACCAGTACCTCCCTTCTCCAGGGTTACCTTCCCCCTACCAAGAATGGGGCTGAGCCCAAGAGGCCCAGCCGTCCCATCAACATCACACCACTGGCTCGACTCTCGGCCACTGTTCCCAACACCATCGTGGTCAACTGGTCATCTGAGTTTGGACGGGTGAGCATGGCTGTGTCAGGGAGGATGGAGAAGCCTGCAGTTCAGGGAGTGAATCACCAAAGTGTCTTGGAATTGGGAAACATGTTCCTCTTTATGGTTTTCTCTGCCTTAACCTACTATCTCTGGTCCTCATGGGACAAAGGGTAGGTGGGTGGTGAGCAAAGCTGAAGCTAATTGTCTCTCCCTACCTCCAAGTAGAATTACTCGTTGTCTGTGTACCTGGTGAGACAGTTGACTGCGGGGACCCTTCTACAAAAACTCAGAGCAAAGGGCATCCGGAACCCAGACCACTCCCGGGCACTGAGTGAGTAGCATCCTACCCCCGTTCCCTACTCTGATCTGGATCTAAGTTTCCCTGGCCCTCTAGCCTTTTTAATCAAACCCATAACCTGACAGTTTACCTCACCTCTCACATGAACCTCAACCCTTCCCTTATCCCCTTTGCCAATCTTAGTATCTTAGTGGTTGAGAAGTTGGACCTTGCATTCCCAATTATACATCTGCTTTGCACCTCCCAGACCCTACCTCTGGCTCCACTGGAATATGGGTTCTTTGGACTGGAAAGAATCTTAAGGATCATCTACTCTAATCCTGTCCTGATGCTTTTAAAAAATTTATATTTTTGATTTTAGAGGGGAAGGGAGGGAGAAAGAAAGGGAGGAAAACACTGATGTGAGAGAGAAATATTAATTGGTTGCCTTCCAATTAATAAGGGCCCCCACTGGGGACTGAACCTGCATGTTCCCCCACTGGGGACTGAACCTGCATGTTCCCTGACTGGGAATTGAACTGGCAACCATTTGGTTTATGGGACGATGCCCAGCCAACTGAGCCACACTGGCAGGGGCCCTCTCGTGATGCTTTAGTTCCCTCTAGGTCAACTCTGCCAGAGTGTCATGAAGTTATATTTAAGCATCTTTAGGGATGGGGAAATCTCACCCACCTGGCCTTCATAATCTAGATCCCAGACTACCTCCATGTGACAGCTGACTGGCCCCCCAAAAGCCACCTGCTTTTGACCTCACCACCTCCCAGGCTTCCTCTCCAGCCTTGCTGATTCCATTTTCTGGCTTCACTCCTGTTTCAGTCAAGGAGAAACTGACTGCTGACCCAGACAGTGAGGTGGCTACTACAAGTCTCCGGGTGTCACTCATGTGCCCAGTGAGTACAAGGGAGAAGAGAAAGGGGGTGGAGGGTTGGGTTAAACTTCTGGACTCAGAGGAGGGTTTAGGGATACTAGAGTGAGGCGTTCTGGGACATGGGGACTCTGACCAGAGAACTCATCTCTCCTCAGCTAGGAAAGATGCGCCTGACTGTCCCTTGTCGTGCTCTCACCTGCGCCCACCTGCAGAGCTTTGATGCTGCCCTGTATCTACAGATGAATGAGAAGAAGCCAACGTGGACATGTCCTGTGTGTGACAAGAAGGCTCCCTATGAATCTCTTATCATTGATGGGTAGGGCCGCTCTGCATTCCGCTTTGTTTTACCTAGGACAGCCACTAGCGTGCTCTCTCTCTCTCATGTACGTGTGTGTGTGTGTGTATACATATATGTGTACTCTAACCCCTTCTGTAATATTTCCAACATTGAACACTTACTATATACTAGGCATGGTGCTGAGCACTTTGCACGCCTTATCTTGTTGAATCTTCATAATAACTCTGACGTAGCTATTGCTTTCATCACAAGTGAGGAAACTGAGGCCTAGAGAGAGTGAATATTTTGCCTGAAGTTATACTGTAAGTGGCAAAGCCACTATATCGAACTGTTGAATCACTTATAACAACTACCTGGCCTCTCACTGAGCATAGAAATAAAGTTCTTTTGAGCGCTTGGATGTGCTGATCTAGGTAGTCCTAACCCCCTTCCAGAGCCTAAATTATGGTTCTTGTTCTCAGTGCCCTTTTTAAGGTGGTTTATGGAGTTCTATATCTCTGCCTCTTGTTTTGTCCCTAGTGCTACATGAAATAAGTGCTTAGAATATATTTATTTTAAAGCTTAGTATTTAAAGTTTGCAAAGCTCTTTTTATATACCATACTTGATTCTAACAACAACTCAGTTCAGTAGGGTGGATAATACCCCTATTTTACAGATGAGGCCTGGCTACTGTCCCAGCCCCATGAATTCCCTTCTTTCCCCATCTGCAGTCTATTCATGGAGATTCTTAATTCCTGCTCGGATTGTGATGAGATCCAGTTCATGGAAGATGGATCCTGGTGCCCAATGAAACCCAAGAAGGAGGCATCTGAGGTTTGCCCCCCGCCAGGGTATGGGCTGGATGGTGAGTGATCCCTTGTCCTCCAGCTGAGCTAAGTCTTGAATGGCCTCTTTTCTGAGACACAATATTCTTACCACCCATAGGCCTCCAGTACAGCCCAGTCCAAGAGGGCAGTCCATCAGAGAATAAGAAGAAGGTTGAAGTTATTGACCTGACAATAGAAAGCTCATCAGATGAAGAGGACCTGCCCCCAACCAAGAAGCACTGTCCTGTCACCTCAGCTGCCATCCTGGCCCTTCCTGGAAGCAAAGGGTATGAGGAAATAGGCTGACTCTATAACAGAAAGGACAGACGAAAAGTCAGGAAAGCTTTCTGTTCCCCGGGGCAAAGCTTGATACAGAGAGGGGACTTGGGAGGCTGAGCTTGGTGAGGGCATCTATGGTTTGGTGGCTGCCCCAGCTCCTTGTCTCTCCTCACAGGGTCCTGACATCTGGTCACCAGCCATCTTCAGTGCTACGGAGCCCTGCAATGGGCACATTGGGTGGGGATTTCCTGTCCAGTCTCCCACTACATGAGTACCCACCTGCCTTTCCACTGGGGGCAGACATCCAAGGTAGGACATTGACTACAAAACAGGACCCTAAACTGCCACATCCTCCCCAGAATCAGATCATACCCTTGCTGCTTTTCAAAGCTTTCTGGCTCTCTTTGCAAAGGGCCACAATCCAAGGAACTTTTCTGTTGTTTTTGGCGGTGAAGGAGTCAGACAGGAGGTTGATTTTAATTTTTTTCTTACCAGGTTTAGATTTATTTTCTTTCCTTCACACTGAGAGTCAGGTAAGTGATCCCTTCTGTGAAGATCTCAGCTCTCTGAAGATTCCTTTCTAGGCACTAATGGGCACTCTCCCTCTCTCATTTTCCCTGGAGACCTAAATCTGTTTCTCTGTGAGGGAACAAGGGATGGTGCAGGCAGTTTATTTCTCTCCGAGGCCCCACTAATACTTCCTCAGATTTTCACCTGTGTCTTCCTTGATCCCTATTACTGTTCTGTCTCCAGAGATTTTAGTGTAGTTTTGCCCCTTGCCTGCTCACCACCCATGCCCATGTGTACTTGAGCACCATGCCTGCCTCAGCAGGACATTCCATAGATTTCAGGCGCCTGCAAGGCCAAGAAACTAGCAAGCTTGAGGGGCTGTCCCAAGACGGGGAATCAGGGTACAGTGTAGGGAAGTAGGGAATCAGAGAAAATCTCTCCTCAGAGAATACTTAGAGTCCAGAGGGGTTGATTTATCACATGTGATATTTCTGAGATGAGCTGTGGGGTGGGGGGGGAGGTAGAGATGGGGTAAAATCTTAAACTGTGCCCTTGATTCCTCCCAGCACTATGGTCCCTCTGTCATCACCTCGCTAGATGAACAGGATGCCCTTGGCCATTTCTTCCAGTACCGAGGGACCCCTTCCCACTTCCTGGGCCCACTAACCCCCACATTGGGGAGCTCTCACCGCAGCACTACTTCAGCACCCCCTCCTGGCCGTATCAGTAGCATTGTGGCTCCTGGGGGGGCCTTGAGGGAGGGGCACGGAGGACCCCTGCCCCCAGGTCCCTCTTTGACTGGCTGCCGGTCAGACATCATTTCCTTGGACTGAGTCCCCTGGATTATGGAACCGTCACTGTCTCCCAACGCTGAACAAGTATGCTCTGGAGTCCAGACCCCTGGCCACTTTTGACCCCTTGGAGGCTTTGGCCAAAGGCCAGAAAGACCTTCATGGACACTTGCTTTTGGCCTCATCTCTGTCTGACAAGGCCAGCACCCAAAGGGTTAATATTTAACCTGTTTTTAAGGACATTTGGGTTCTATTTTTTGAAGTGTTCTTTAGATGGCTGGCATGTTCTCTTGGGTACGCTAACCTAGGCAGCGGGAGGAAAATGGGATGTGATACAGTTGGAGAAAGGGCTGAATTCTCAGCCTTGACTATCTGTAAAGTGTTGTGGGGAAGGGGCCCTTCTGTTAGCCTCCCAGATGTCCTCTCCTCCCATTGCCCAAACCCATGGCTCAGTTTCTTCCCCATAGCCATTGTCTCTTTATATCTATTCTGTTCTCTTTGGCCAAACAGACAGGTGGAGAAACTGAGACAGAGTCATGGACAGAGAACTCTATTTTGGGTTGCAGATTTTTTGTACTTAAGGAAAACCAAAATACATCCAAAGATGACTTCCCTCTGCCTCCTACTTCCCAGTATGCCTGAGGAGGAGATTAAGGCCTTAGACCTGATCCTGGGGTTTGGGAGCAGGGCCCCGCCTATTGCCCTGGGCCCTCTCTATTTATATATTTAAGCTCACAATGTTTCTTATGCTGACCAGCCCAGGGTTGGAGCTTCTAAAGGCCCATGGCCCAGTGGTGAGGTCTGGCTTATTCTGCACCTTTTCTGGGAGGTGGGATGACCCTTGTGCTCTCACCAATCTCCTTTTTCGGGCTTCTCCAGGGCCTAGGACCACTGTTGTAATTATACTTTTTATTCCCAAAGCTGTGGCAAATTTCCTACCCATAATAAAGGTTACGAATCTTCTGTGTCATAGAGGTGGACTGGAGAGGGGATTATGCACTGGCTTTCCAGATCCCTGGTTTGCGGGGAGGGGGTCCATGTTCTATTCTTCCTTTGCAGGCTTAGGGTCCACATGAGCTCCAGTTTCAGACGGTACAGGTGCCACACTGAGGACTTCCAAGAGCAGTTGTTTTTCTTTCCCCCTCCCCTAATGCCCACAAAAGCACTAGTACATTCAGCCCAGCCCTGTGGAGCCCTCCTCTTCTTCACCTTATCTGCATAGATGTTGCAGCCAGAGCCTGAGGGCAAACTTGGTCCCAGTGCCGACCCTCTCTTTGACTTCTGCGTTGGTTGGGCTTGTCTGCAGCAGTGTGGACATGGGCAAGGCCAGAGGTCGAGTTCTTCCATCCTCCTCTAGTTCCACCGCACTACATAATGACGACTCTTGTCTGGGCTGTGCCTTGTGCCTTAGCCCACTCCATATCCACTGTCATGATCGTCTCAACTACCGGAGGAGAAGAGTGGGTGGATGTTAACCTCATTGTATAGAAAGAAAACAGGTTCAAAGAGGGTTAAATGACTTGCCCCTATCGGAGAATGGGACACAAATCCAGGTCTTCAGGGCTAGCCTTGGAGTTTGATGGACAATGTCTTTGATCTCATGTGCTCTCTTCAATTAGTTGACCTACTCACCACGGAAAACTCCCACCACACAAATCACTCCTACTCCTGGGAGGAGACAGAAGCTGAACTTCTCAATGTGTATGTGTTGGTATGTTGGAGGTCAGGGAGAAACTCTTACTTACCGAACACAGGGTGGTAGGTCCTGGGAGAGATGTCTGGGTGTCTCTGTCCCATCCTCTGTGGTGGCCACTGCAGCTGCTACATCTGGGTCCAGCCATATAAAGGTGCTCACCTCACTTGGGTTTGGTTGGATCTGGGCCTGGGGCCAGACATGTTGATGGCTTTATCATGGCCTGTCTTAGGACACCTGTTCTGATCACAATTTACCCACAGGTGGGATGGAGAGAAACTTGGGCAGGGGGCAAGGCTGTTGGATTTCTCTGACTTCCCTCCTCCCCCAACTTATTCACAGAACCACTCTGCTAGGGCCTCCTGTGCCCCCATACCCTCTCTCCACAGCCAGCCCTACCTGCAGCTGCTGCTGTGACTCCTGGGAGACTGCAAGTAGATAGAGAGTGATGTGATGGTTTTTGGGGAGACCCCAGCTCAGCCCAGGAGGGTAGGCAGACTAAGAGAAGAAAATGGCAAAAATGAGAAGTACCCATCTCTTTTTGAGACTTTGTAAATACAACTGAGGAAGTGGGTAGAGATGGTGCAGGGGAGACACAGGTGAGGATTGTGGATTTGGAACTCCAAACCACCTACTCTCCATTGTTTTCCCTGTGGACAAAGCTGGTAAGGCTATTCTGTGGGACTTAATGGGGTACAGATTGAGGGTTCTTGGTTAAATAGGGAGGGACCTTTCCCAGGTCCCTGTCTCACTTCCCATAACCCCAGAGGGACCCAAGAGAACTGGTCACGGGGCAGCTGTAGTCCGCTCTCCTCACAAAGCTTTCAAAGGCCTCCGTCCAGCAGCTGGCAGAGAGGGTGTCAGCCGGTGCCTGACTTCCAAGTCCTTCGTTTGCCTCTTTCTTGGGCCACACCCAAGGTGGTCCCAGATAGGTCTATAGGTTCAGGACAGGGTACAGGTTTGGTCAGCTGAATGGCTACCTCTCCAAAAAGTTCCACTTGTCCACCTGCAACAACAGTGGACCCAATAGGTGAACGGTGGTGAACAGTGATGTTCTTGGCCAGGGGCCAACCACTCACTATTTACATTGCCCCCTCCAGTGGGCACAGATGCAGTTGCAGCCTCTTGTGATTACGGAGCACACCACATACCTGTGCCTACTGTACTTCTGAAACGGGGAATGGCATGTTGTGTGAAGAGGAAGTTTCGTCCCAGGATTAGGGGCCCTGTCCTCAGGGTGCTCACCTCGAGGTACCCAGAGGTTGGGGGAAACTGAGAGTGGGTGTCCTTCGGGTCAACAAGACAGTCTTGTCGGTGGACTGCAGGATAATTGCCACACACAGGTCCACGCCTCGATTCCTAGGCAGCTCAGTTCCTGGGGGTTTGGGCTGCTGGTCCAGGGCCGCAAAAGGGCAGAAAGTGGGTCGCTGGCAGGAGGGAGTCCCTTGGGTTAAGGTTGTAGCAGTGGGGCGGAGCGTTCAAAAATTGGGTGACACCACGCAGGATGGGGAGGAGACTGAATCGGGGCAATCGGCCCGGCCCCCAGGCCTCGCAGGTAGCTCTCACCGCGTCCACCAAGGCCCACACCGTACCTGCAGCCCTTCCGTTATTCCCCACCGCTGGAGCCCTCCTCCTAACCTGAAGCAGAAGCCTGGCCGAGGCGCCCAGGAATGGCCTGTCCGAAGAGGAGGAGCTGTCCTCGCTGCAAGCCGCAGTATGTGGGCCATGGCCCAAGCCCTGCCCTGGCGCCCAAAAGGCCACACACTGCACGAAGCTCAGACTCCCTGCCCCCGGAAAGCAGCAGCAGAACCCGCGCCCCCGCCATAACGTAGCTCTGGTTCGGGGCGTCTCGGTTGGCGCCCTCTGGTGGCCCAGTGGCGTCTCCCCTCAGTCCCCGGGACCGGAAGGCAGGCAGTTTCACCAACGTCCCTGGGAAATTTAGGTATAACATTTGGGGATGATTCATCGGTGTAATATAAATGAATGACAAAGGAGACCATCTCTAAATCTTCAGCCCCTCTTTTCTTCCCTTCTCTGTTTAGGACAGTGATCCCCGGACGGCATTTCTGGACTCACATGTCCCTTCCCACCAGCCACGGGCTTAACTATAAGCACCCTCCCACAACACTGCACACCTGTTACAGCACTTATTGCCTCAAATTAATTCCACCTGTCTCCTAACCAGGTACGCAGGGGACATTTTTGATACCTCCACTTTCGCCTCAATTCTGGCAGGATTCATATGCCTTTTTTTCTAGTTATATCCTATTTGCAGTTCCCCCCCAAAACCAGTCTCTGCTTCCATCTGGGATCCCTGTCCCCTTCCATCTAGAAAATCCTCATTTTTCAAACTACAGATCAAGTGCCACTTTCTATATGGTCTCTCTGTACATACTTTCCATTATAGCCCCACCCATACTTCTTTGTACTGACGTGTCCTCCCACTAGCCTGTGTGCTCAAGGTGTAGTCATCTTTGTACCCCTAAGGCATGGCCTCGTACTGGGTATATAATAGGTACTCAGTAAATGATGAGCAGCCTGAACGCAGAGGTGGTACCTTGTTTATCTTTGTATATTATACCTAGGATAATTGCTAGCAATTAGTTGGCACTAAGATGTTTAATTAATTAGAACCGATATTGGTAAGAAGAAACTGAAGAGATTATAAAACAATACTTAACTGCTTTAAGTGAACTGAAGCTGCTGTGACGTTACATCAATTATATTAATGACATTGAGAAAGTAAGCTTAGAATTGCCACTTTTAAGAAACCATGGAGAAGAGGAAGGCAGTGATTTATTGAGTACTTACCATATGCTGGGCTTTATTAAATGTTTTACATACACAATTTCAGTCTGGAGCTGGCAAATGTGGCTTCTACCCATAGATTCTAGAGGGATTGCTTGGGCCAATCTACCTGCTAGTGCTGAAAATAGTTTTTTCCCCCTACTTGGTGGTAGTCTTTCATATTCCCTACATTGTGTGTATATACATGTAGGTGTTTAAGATTACATTGTAACAAAATAAAGAACAGGAATAGCTTTTTGAAAATGGAATGAATTGTTTGGGAGGAAGTTTCTTCCACTGCCAAGGATGCTGAAACACAGGCTGGGCTGACTTCTTGGTGGGAACTGATGCATCTGATAGCCGATTACTCTAGCTGATTTTAAATTTCTTCTGCCAAGGAGGGGAGAATATAGTGATGGCTCAAAGATGGGATCAGCAAACCTTAAAAAAATATGCCGAACTCTTTCTGGTGTATTCTAGGAAGCAGGGATAAAGTATTTCAGGACAAGAATCTGTGACTTATCCCACTGCAAAGAAATCATCCAGGCACCTCCTTTATTTTTCCTTCCAATCCTTCCAAATCTTTTGAGGAAGACTCTTCTTCGGGGTCATTGTCTCTTCATGGTGCTCTCTATGTATGACTCTAGCAAGAAGATAGTTTCATCCACCTGGATCTCACTGGCATCCAACCTGAGTGAAGAAGTGAAAGAATTTGCTCAGACTGAACATTTATTAGCATATTTATGATTAGAGGGTGGGCTGGGTGTGGCCATGGAGAAATGCTTGGTTACCCTTGAGAGTCATGGGTAGAAAGCAGGAGAACCAGTAGATTATTCTCTCATTTACTGAGCATCTCTTAAATGCCAGGCACTGTGGAAATTGCTGAGGATTTAAAAGATACAGCCTCTGTCCTAAGAGAAGTTAAAGTCTAACTTGCAACCAGAAGAATAGCACATGTAAAGGGAGAAGTATAAAAGGATCTAGAGTGTTTTAAAACAGAAGGTGAGAATGGCGGAGGCTAAGTGTGTAGTGATTAGGAATAGATGGGAACTTCCTCTATGCAACTGAAGCAATCTATAAAAACCCCACAGCTAACATCACAGTTAATGGTGAAAGACTGAAAGCTTTTTCCTTAAGATCAGGAAAAAGACAAGGATGTCTGTTTTTCACTTCCATTCAACCTTTTACTGTAGGTTCTAGAGAGGGCAATTAGTTAAGAAAAAGAAATAAAGGGTGTTCAGGTTGACATGACCCTATATATAGACAAATCTCAAAGGATCTGCAAAACAAAACAAAACAAAACACTACTAGATTCAACAAAAGCTTAAAAGTTGCAGGATATAAAATCAAAACACAAAATTAGTTTTATTCCTATACACTATCAATCAACAATTCAAAAATGAAATTAAGAAAATGCTAAAATAGTATAAAAAAAGAATAAAATACTTAGGAATAAGTTTAACAAAAGTAGTACAGGACCTTAACAGGAAAATGACAAAACATCGTTGAAAGACATTAAAGACTTAAGTGAATGGAAAGACCTTCCATGTTCATGGGTCGGAAGATTTAACATTAAGATGGCAATACTCCCCGAAGTAATCTACAGATTCAAAGTAACCCCTATCAAGGTGAATGGTGAGGAGTAAAAGGAAATGCAGATGGAGAGATAGGCAGCTATGAAATTATAAAAGGTCCTAAATGTCACACCAAGGAGTCTGGTCTTTATACTATAAATATAGGAGTTTATAAAGCATTTAAAGTAGGAGAGTGATATTTTAAAGATAACTTTGAGAGCTTGTAAGAGCTGGTTTGCAGGGGGTGGGGGCAGGTGATTGTGAAGACCTAGGAAAGAGGTTATTCTAGGGGCCAAGATGAAAGGCCAGATTTGAGACACATTACTGAAATAAAGTCAACAACCTTGGTGAACAAGAGTGTGTGGTGAGGGAAGAGAAGCTGAGGATGTCTTCAGATGTTTCATCTTAGGGGAATAGGCGGATTAAATTCTGTTAACTGAGCTTAGAAGAAGATAGTGAGTTTAGGTTTGCTTGTGTCAACTTGGAGAGGTAGATTTGCCTGGAAGGTATTTTGAAATATAAGTTTGAAATGTATGATGCTTACTTGTTGACATTACGTTTTAGAGCCTCTAGCTGCTGGCGTTCAGGGGCTGTGATCATCTCTTCTATTTCTTGTAGCTGTGCCTCCTCTGCACCTGTAGCCTGCATAGATGCAATGATGGCTTCTACCCTCTGAGACTTTTCTAGTAGACGCCTGTCAGACAAACAACTCTGAGGCTTCTCTCCTAGCCATGGAGATTCTTTTTACACATTAACCCTGGTGCATAACTCCCCTTTTACCACATTGCTGGTCAAAGTGGATAATGTCACTCTCCAAGGACGTTTTCTACAAACTTAATTAGAAATGTGACTTCACTCCTGAAACTCTTATTGCCTCTCATTTGCACTTTAAGTTTGGTGCCAGTTTGTACACTTCTCATTAATTTAATATATAAAATGATTTCACTGGGGGTATTTTAGAGAAGTATAAACTAATGCATTATTTATGCCAACCTAAACCAACAATTCAATACAACTAGGCTGGTTATTGTTTCTATTGGTTTCCATTTCTATAGGAAATTTCTCCTCAAGTCTTTGACCTTGAAAAAAGTATAATTACTAAACTAAAATGCTACTCACTTGTTCTCTTTGGTTTCAAATTGTCTCCTTTCTATCAAGTTGGCTATGCTCTGAGGAGAGAAGACAAAAAATGCATCTAAATAGTTCTATTTAGGTAGCTCAGGTAAAATGGTTAAAGGAGGCCTGAGAGTAAGACTAGTTTGTGTGGAGGGAATAGAGAAAAGGTCTAGAGGAGTTACCTTATAGCACCTGTGCAGCAACATGCGGGCAGCTGCCAGAATGTTCACAGTATATAAATAGAAGGTCCTGGAAGGGGCATGATCTGGTGTTTTGGGAATTTCCTACTTGTCCATAGAAAAGAAAAATCAGAGAAATTACACTGTTTTTCAGAACTGGCGAAGTAAACATTTATCCCATCTGATGCTACTATGCTCCCTCCTCTCCAGTCATTTAGCATCTGTGTTTATGGCATAATCAGACATAAGGAGAACTGGGCTGCCCCGTTTTTTCCCTTTGACTGTCAACACCCTGAGTGGAGAAGAGAAGGGAACTAACATTTACTGAGCAACTCTTGTGTGCCATGTAGATTGTATCTGATCTTTACCATAAACCACATTATTTTTATTACCATCGTCCATCACCATTTCATAGATGGGAAAATTATGGTGGGTAATATGCTTAACATAACTAGGTAAGAGGCAGAATTGTGATTCTAATTCCAAAATCCATTTTATCTCCTCATAGGGTCTATTACATGGCTCTGCACATAGTAAGAACTCACTAGATGTTGTTGATAGATTTAATCTATAAGAAACTTAAGGTTCAAGGAAAGGGCAAATCACAGAGACCAGGAACTAAAGAAAAAGGGTGGGGTGATTTCTCGGCTATGCTTCTTTTCTACTAGGCCAATTAAAGCGCCACAATTATCTTTCAAGTGCTTGCTGTGTCTTTATTAATTTTTTTTTTTCCTGTCTCAGAGCTGGATACAGAGTTTGCTTGGGGTTCAGGTGAGTGCCTCAGGAGTTTCTCTCACCCTAGCCAGCTCTGTTGGTTGATGATTATTACACCATTGGTTACCTGGAGACATATGAAATTTTCTGAGAGCATCTTATAAAGCATATCCTTTGCCTCCTTTGCTGGGATCATTGCAAAGTCTTCTACCTGCTTCTGTTCCAGGTGTTTCTTCTGCAAAACTAGACGAAATATTCTGGCACAGTGAGACCCAAATCTGGAAAGGAATGAAGAAAGCAAATGGCATGCCAACATTTATCAGCTTTAGCTCCTAGTCAGAGATGGTGGTTGCTGTTTCCATGTGTGGAGCCAGGACCAGAGAAGACCAGCAATCAGAGAATTCTTTCACAACTCCATAGGTTGAGGATGGTACTGCTAATTGTAAGGTAGTCACCAACTGCTGAAACACTTGAGCACCTCAGTTCCCACCCTGGTAAATAAAAGCTTTAGGAAGGCTGGTTAATTGGTACCATTGGGAATTAAGCAGGAGGATATTTAGGGTGAAGAGCAGTAACAGATGGGATCCACAGCAGCTGAGTAGAAAAATGAGGCAATATATGCCAAGGTATGCCTATGCTGGTTGCTTACATAATGATTAAATTACTTGTTCAAAGTGGGGCATGGAAAGGAACTGCCTGACCCCAACCCTAAACAGGGTGACCCCCTTACCTCTCCTGTACAACGGACTCCAGACTGGCTGTGGCAAGGGATCCAAGAGCCTTATGCAGGTCTTTATGTACAGGATTAAGGTTACTCAATAATGTTTTGGCCTGGTCATTGTGATTTTTGTTTTATACCTAAGTGTCAAATTTAGAATTTAAATGCTATTTGTTTTTTAAATTGATCACATTTATGCTAAATAAGTATTTCTAAACCTTAATTAACTATGGTGTTTAAGTCAGGATTTAGCTTAACAAAAATTTCGATAATTAAAAGTCCTTTTTACTTCTTTATCATTGATGTGTTAGTTAACTTATTTAGTATACTAAATATTATCAAACCCTTTCTTTCCTAAGTAACCACTCTCTTTCACAGTCCAGGTGCCTGACTGTAAGAAAATCATTGGTAAGGATACTGATGATATACATTCCTCCACCACTGTCGCCAGACTTTCCAACAAACTCTAGCTATTAGAGAGAGAGAGAGAGAGTGTTAAATGAATGGAAAATCCAGTGATTCTGTTTGTAAAGGAGCAAATTAGGCCAAAAGTCTGTAGAAGGTAACCCTCATATCAGATGATGGTAGAAAAATTGTCTGAGTTGGCTATGAAGAGAATGAAGCTATAAGAGAATGATACCAGGTATCAATGGCAGAAATAAATCATAAACATAGCAGAAAAGAGAAACAAATGACAAAAATAGCAAAAACAGACTTACTGGATCATCTGCCAGCAGAGTGAGATACTGATCAAGAACTTGCTTAGAGATGTTATAGCCAATAGGTAGGGATCTGAAGATCTACGGGAAAAGAGACAGTGAAAATGGGTTTGGAAACCTAGAATTGCTGACATTACTAAAATAAAGATGTTTAATTTTAGATACCACAGTATAAAAGTATCAAAAAATAGAACAGTGTTGTTTGTAACAGTAAAAATCTAGAAATAATCCAAAAGTTCAATAATATGAAATTGATTAAAATAAAGTACAGCATAGTCATTAAGTGGAATACGATATAGCCATTATAAAGAGTAAGACAGATCTATAACTGATGTGAAAAGAAGGTTTACGTCATACTGGCATGTGAAAAATGCAAGTTTAGAATAGTAGAGTATAATCCAATTATTTTTTGGTTTAAAATACATACATATACCTACATACGTGTGAGATGATACATAAAAAAAGGTTTGAATAAAGATACGTATCAAACTATTAACAAGGATCTCTGAGGTTGGAATTATGCAAAACTATATACAGGGTCCAGCAGAAGTAATGCCTGCTTAAGTGTGGTTTGTAGGGTAATAATATGGGTATAATACTTTATAGTTTTAATTTGAACATTTCGCCTAAAATGTCATATGGTGTGCTTGAGTGTGATATTGTTATGTTTCAGAATTACATGCTTATTATTTTGTAATAAAAGATTTTGTAATTAAAAAGGGGCATTATTTGTGCCAAATCTTGTATGTATTTAAATTGAGGTATATTACATATATAGAAGCACAGGTCTTAAGGCTTTTATTTGATGAGTGTTGAAAATTATATTCACCCATTTAAGTACCATCCACAACAAGAACATATTCAGCATTCCTGAAAGTTTGGGGGAACTACAACTTTTATTTTTTAATCTCAGCCCGAGGACTTTAAAAAACTTTTTTTATTTTTTATTTTTACTTTAGAGAGAGGGGTGGGAAGGAGAGAGAAACACCGATTGTCTCTCGTACACACCGTGACCGGGGGATTGAACCCACAACATAGGTATGTGCCCTGATCAGGGACTGAACCCACAACCTTCTGGTCCATGGGATTACACTCCAACCAAGTGAGCCATACCGGACAGGGCAGAACTATAACTTTAAAAAAATTGTACATGTCTATGATGTTTGAATATAGGTCATATAATTACTTTTGCTATCAGAAAAAAGAAATTTAATTTTTTGTTATACAAGTTAAAATTTTTTATATAAACAATATAAAAGTTTAGTAAGTCTACTTTACATGGGTAAATATAATTATGAAAGTAATAAAATATAAGTAAACACATTAGAAACTTTAAATATTAAAATTTTAAGAAACATACAATAAAACAAATTTAAAACATGCAAAATTAATATACTGAAAAAAAAAACACCAAATATAAGGCCACATAATGTCCTGAGCACCAAGGCTCTCAGACTCCATATAGTGCATTCTTAGAACAGGAATAGTTTGTACTTTGACTAATAGAATGGTTTAGGTTTTTATAGGCTGGATCCAAGAGACCACATATTTTAGTACCTACGAATTGAAGATAATTCCAGTGTCACCTTAAACAAAAAGACTCTTTCAAGGCTCAAAGCTCAACCTAACCCTGGGCTGTATGTTATATCCAAGAATCTGTCACAAAAGTATTACAACATCAAACTCACCTCACTGGAAGACAATGGCTGGGTGAAGGGGGCGCTAGAGGGAGTGGTAATCTCACTCATCCGAAGCATGGTCCTCACAATCTCACTGCTGGTCTGTATTTGAAAAGTGAACTGGAATTCAGAATTCATTCTTCTGTGCCTGCTCTGGCTAAATATCTACGGCCACATCTGGCAAATAAGAATGTCCCTAATGCCCTGGCTGGTGTAGATCAGTGGACTGAGCGTGGGCCTGCGAACCAAAGGGTTGCCTGTTTGATTCCACAGCCAGGGCACATGCCGGGATTGTGCGCGAGGTCCCCAGTAGGGGGCGCGTGAGAGACAACCACACATTGATGTTTCCCTCCCTCTCTTCCCCTCTGTCTAAAAATAAAATAAATAAAATCTTAAAAAAAAAAAAAAAGAATGTCCCTGATGGCCATTGTCCCACCCACTTAGATATCACCTGGTCCATCCTGTTGGCAACTGCGCTGACAATGGCTTGGTCTCGGAAGTGCTGGTGGAATCTGTCAAGGTTTGCCTGCCAGTAAATTCCATCATCTGGAATGGGCTGAGGAGGAAAAAAGGATTAGAAACATCTAGATGCAATGAAGAGTTTTCTGGTGAGGAACTTCGATTGAACTGGTCACCATTTCTTTTCCTATAGAGTAGCAACAAATTGGTTGCAGAAAAATCGTCCAGTCATGTGGACTAGTCCTTCAATAAATTCACTCTCAGACTTCAGATTCTCTAAGCCCACCTCCAATCTTTTTCTATTTATATTTTTTACTCTTCTCCAGTATCCTCAAATCTCTCACTTACTCCACCCTTATCACTCTCAGCAGATGACCTTACATCTTATTTCAGAGAGAAAACAGAAGCCATTATGCCAGAACTCATTCAACTTTGTGCACACATCCCCACATTTCTTTCTTTTTTAATTCCACTTTTATTCCAGTGAAAAAAATGTTTCTCCTTTTACCTAAGGTTAATGCCCATACTGGTATGCCAAATTTTACCCTCTTCTGCATTCTCAGAGACCCAGCTCAGTTTCCCCCCTTCTCTAAATCTTCAGCCTCTCTTTACTGTCTTTTTCCCATCAGCCTTTAACATCTCTAATACTCTAAGATAATTCTTCTTCAACACTATGCCTTTTCTCATTTTCATTTATGTCACAGCCAAGGTTTTCAAAGAGTTGACCATCTCCGCTGCATCCCCATCCACAGATGTACTCAACCCATTTCTACCACTGTACCTGATGAAATGCCAAGGTCCTTGAGGGCTTCCTTGTTGCTAAGCTCAAAGAATACTTTCCAGTTCTGATATTTTTTGATTTTTCTGAAACATGACATGGCTGCACAATTTTTTCCATCTTAACTCTGTGTGGCCCCTTGGAGTTTATGACACCATTCTTTTTATTTTATTTCCTAATTTTTAATTTTAAAAAAATTGATTTTAGAGAGAGGGGAAGGGAGGGAGAAAGGGAGAGAAATATTGATCAGTTGCCTCTCGCATGCTCCAACTGGGGGATGGAACCCACAACTTAGGCACGTGCCCTGACCAGTTATTGAACCCGCAACCTTTCGGTTTATGGGACAATGTTCCAGCTGAGCCACACCAGCTAGGGCCTATTATACCATTCTTTATTGGTGCTCCTCCTAACCATTCTGACTCGTCTTCCTCAGTCTGCACAGATTTCTTTTCTAGATGCCACCTATAAATACTGGTGTTCCTCAGGGTTTTGTCCATAGTCCTTTTTTTTTAAATATATATTTTACTCTACATATTATACTTAGGTGATTTTACCTGCTCTCAAGGCTTTAACTATTGATGCACTCCCAAATCTATTAATTCTAGAACTCTCTATCAAGCTCCAGATGCAGACTCACTGTCTATTTGACACTTGCACCTGTTCCCCAAAATTGTTCTTTTTCAAAGTTTTCAGCTAACTATACTACAACCAACCCAATTTCTTAAGGTAGAAACTTGAGTATCCTCCCTAACCCCTTGTTCTCCCTCATATGCCATCCAATTACCAAGTTCTATGTTTATCAAATATCTATTTTTGTTTATCTTGGCTGACATTACCTTATTTCAGGCTCTAATTATGGCTCACATTGATTACTATCATAGCCTCCTAACTGGTTTTCGTTTTTTCTTTTTAATGTTGTGGACACTATAAAAAGGGTAACTAGGTTTTCTACTTTTAATCTTGTTCCTTTTGTATCATTCTCCCCACTGCTCAGAAAGTAGTGCTTTTTTTTTTTTTTAACGTTTTTGGGGTCACAATTGCCTTGAAGACTATGAACTACTCTACAGAAAAAAACGTAGGTACAAATTTGGGTGGATTCTTTGAAATCCATCCCAAGGAGTTATACAAGTTATGAACTACTCTACTATAGTAATCTTTCTAAAACACAAATCTAGCCATGTTACTCTCTGCTTAAACTTCATTAGCAGTGCCCCTGGCCTTCAGCGTAAAGTCCACACCTCTTAGTCAATCAAGAAATATTTATTCATGTGTTGCTAGTATTCCACGTGCCAGGGTCAAGATACTCAAGGAATTTATAGTCTACTGAGAGTACAAAGACAAACATGTACACAAATAAAAAATAATTTCAGCTACTTATAAAGGCTGTGAATATGAAATGGAAAAACATGATAGTGACTCAGGTGGGCAATGATGCATGAACTCTAAGAAAATAACATTTGAGCTGAGATCTTACTGATTAAAGAGAGGCAACTATATGAAGATCTGTGGGAAAATCATTTGAAGCAGAAGAATTACTAAAGGCAAAACCTGAAGACTAGAAAGAGTTTGACATGTTTTGTTTTTTAACATTTTTAAAAGAAATTTTGAGAGAGAGAGAGAGAGAGAGAGAGAGAGAGAGAGAGAGAGAGAGAAGGAATGACATCAATTTGTTGTTCCACTTATGTATGCATTCATTGGCTGATTCTTGTAATGTACCCTGACTGGGGGTGTCAAACCTACAACCCTGATGTATCAAGACAATGCTAACCAACTAAGCTACTCAGCCAGGGCGAGTTTGACATGTTTGAGAAATGGAAAGAAAGAAGCTGGAACACAAGTGAGCAAGAGGAAGAGTGTAAAGTGCTGAGGTTGAAGAGTCTTGTCCCTCCTCATGAGGAGGTCATGTAATGCTTAATTATCCATAGTTAAGACTTGTATTTCTTCTAAAAGTAATGGGAAGCTATTAAAGGACCCTAAATTAGTGATATGTTGGGATTAAGGAAAAAACTTAGTCATTTTGGCTCTTAAACAGGTACGAATGCAGGTAAGAGACCATTTAGGAGAGTGTTGGCAAAGTGTTGACTAGAGGCGACAGTGGTTTAGACTAAGATGATAGCAGTGGAAATGGTGAGAAAGAGTTGCAGTTCAGGTAATTTTGGAAAATAGGCTGACAGGTTCTACGCGGGAATTGGATAGTTCCTATGATTTTGGCCTAAGCAAATGGTGGTATCCTAGGTAGCTGGCCTAGGTGGTGTCATTTACGGAAATGAGGAAAGCTGAGAAAGTAGATATTTGGGTTGGGGGAAAGCAATTATTCTGTTTTGGCGATACTGAATTTGAGATGCTTTACAGAGACATTGAAAAGACATTTGAAGATAAAAGCTCAGGCTTACATACAGCTTTCTAGTCTCATTTCTCACCATTGGCTACCATGGGTCTCTGTTCCAGCTATTCTGAACAACATAAACTTTTTGTAGGTTGCCCCCCTCCCTTTTTTTGCATTAGCTACTACCTCTGTCCAATGACTGAAGGAAGTTAAGCCTCAGAAGGGAGACAGCAATGGTGTTCATTCTTTGTTAAGTCTATTGCTGTGAAGTTCATAATTCTACTACTTCTCAACCCAGGAATCTTTAAAGTCTCTTGGGGCCTGTCTTAGTGCTCTTTCTGGCTTGCCTCAGGGTGAGGACTCCTAATCAAAAAGCCCCGTTACCTCTTTGTTATCTGTGGCATGTTTTAGTCTCTTGGCCTTGGGCTCCCCAGTAGCATCATCCTCAGAGGATCTCCTCCTTTTACCTTTCCCTGCCAAATAAAACAGTTGGAATAGTTAGGCTACATCTTGTATGATGACAGGAAATGACTAAACATGAGAGCAGGTGTGTCCCTTTTCCAAGGACATCTGTAGTTGCCTCTAGGTTAGAGGTGCTCAGGAGATGGGGTAGCTACAAGAAACTCACGCAAATGATTAAGTTATCATCTGAAATTCAACATGTTAAAAAAGGAGTTAATAATCTTAATCCCTCAAACTGTTCCTGTTCAACTGTACAATGACACTGGAGAGCTGATTGTTGAGGAGCTGCTGTTGATATGTTGAATGAGGACACAAAGGGTTTTTCTTTCTTTTAAAGACCCAAAAGAAAGGGAGGAAAGATCTGCTCTAATGCTTCCTTTCACAGTGAATGGCAATATCATCCTCCCACATATGTACATCGGACACACAGATGTCATTCTTGACACCTGTCTCCCTCACCACTTCTACATCTAATTTTTCAATGGTTTTTCTATATTTACTCTTGCCTATCCTTTCTGCATACAAAAAAATCCTTAAAAATGTAAATTAATGTCACATGGCTACTTAAAATCCTTTAGTGGTTTTCCTTTGCTCTTAGGATAAAGGACAGATACTCTATGAGGTCTTGCATGATGTAGCCCCTGCCTGTCTCCCTAACTTATTCTCATAGCTCTCTTTCCTTTTTTCAACATGCTTTAACTGACCTTTTTTCACTTTCTCAAATACTGTATTTTTTTCTGGCTACATACTATTCCTTTTGCCAAAATTGCTTATCCTTTGTGCCCCTTCTTACCGTAACCTCGCTGGTTGGCTCCTACTTCTGCTTCAAATTTTAGGTCAAATGCCACTTTCTCAAAGAAGCATTTGTCTCAAACCCCCAGGTAACTCTAGTCTTCTGTTACATATTTTCAAAATACCTCACACTGTTCCTTCATAGTGTTTATCACAGTTTGTTAGTTATATGCCTATGTGGTTAATTAATGTAAGTCCTCTATATTAGCCTTAAGTCCCATAAGGGCAAAGACAATAAAGGTTTTTCATATCTTATACCATCGTATCTGGCACAGAGTAAATACTTGGTAACTGCCTGATTGATTCGTTCATGTAACAATCACTGAGGAAGAATCCACAATTAGGGCAAATCAGTTACAGGGGTCAAAATTCCTTACCTATCAAATTCAGTTTAGGAACCAGGTACATGTCCTTTTCATTGATGACAAGAGTGGGGGCAGGTGGCAGTGGTCCAGGGTCTGGATTTTCAGTGGCATGCACCAATGGGCAACGCTGCACAAAGTGTGTGTCTGCTAGTCGCACAAATGTGCTTGATACCTCAGCATAGTCCATGGTCTTGCCATCTGTACAACAGGAGAAAACAGGCAGGTGAGATGGCCTAAGATAGCTAAGGGTCCGCTTCTGCAGCCAGTCAATCTATGCTTTTGCTAATAGCTGTTGATATAGTACTAACCCTCCATAGTTTCTGTGAGCCGGTCTGCCACTTTCTTCACGAGAGCCGACATTGTCATTTTGCCATTCAACAGCAACTCCTCAACAATCAGCTCTCCAGTGTCATTGTACAGTGTTTTGGCAGTATAGATGTAACGGGGATACCTAAGCATTCGCAACACCCTGCTGCACTGGGCTTCGTATTCCACCATACCACGTTTGTGCAATTGATATGTCACCAGGTTATGTTGGATGAGGACACACAGGGCTTTTTTTACCTAGATAAGATCCAAGAGAAAGAGAGAAAAGATGTGAAGACACAGCTTATAATTGCTGGCGATTTTTGCCCAACGGTTTACTAAGCATCAGGAGATGGTTGGGTAAGAATCTCTGTGCTACCTTCCTCCTTCCATTGGAAGAGCTAGTAAGAATCACACATCAGTGGAAGAAATCAGGAAGATTCCTTGCTATCATGCTCATAATTCCTCTGATTTTTATCTTTCAAAGTACAATTTACTTCCCCTCTATTATTCTCATTCCTTAAGGGTACTACTGAAATTCATAGGCTCATTATGAATAAATGTGGTATGGCAAAGGAACAGCAAGATTTGCCTAAGAAGCGACGACAATAAGCAAGGAACACTTTGAGCAGAACCTTGGGGCCTACATCTCATGCTCTTTCCCCACAAATACTACTGTTCTGATCTTAGAACAGGCTTTCAAAGGTAGATAAAAGAAATTGATGAAAATAAAAGCAACTTATATCATTCAAACATACCTGATCCAGTGATGTTCCTGTGTCATGAACAATTACTCTTAGTGGCTGGCTGCCGGTTCTGATCAGGTGGACTCCAATTTTTTCCACGATCTCTCCAAAATGCTCTTGCAGCAACAAAGAACATAGTTTAATTTCTGCTTGAGTCATCGTACTAAGGAATCTCAGAGCTGGAATGGCGTAAAAAAACAAAGCAAAACAAAAAACACAAAACACTGTATGCTGGGAAGTTTTTCTTTTATGTTGGGAGTAGAGCTGCTGAGTATAAATTCATGCACTTTGTAGAGGGTGATTTGATATGTCAAAAGCCTTAAAATTTTGCATGTCTTCAACCTAATAATTTTGTTTTGGATACTCTGTTCTAAGGAAATAATAAAAAGATGTCACTAGAATAATAAAATTCTAGCATGTCTTAGAATACTAAGATACTGGAAACAACCTAATGTCTAACAGTAAGGAATTAATTCAATAAATTATGGTTCACCCATGCAATGAAATACTATTTCAACACTTAAAATTACGTATAATGTGTATTAGCATAGAAAGTTATTCATTAAATAAAAGTAGGCTTCAAAGCAAAATGTAGAGGAAAATTCAATTAAGAAAAATGTATGAAAAAAAAAAGACAGGACTAAACACCACATTTATCTTGATGGGATTGTGTGTGATTCTAATTTTCTTTAAAGATTGAGTGTAGATGGTTTTGCAATATCACAGGCCTTTGATTCTACACTTCATTGTTTGGAAGAATTAAGGCCACTTCACAGACTATTGGGAGTGAACAGTCCATA
Organism: Mormoops blainvillei; assembly: GCA_004026545.1. NCBI lineage: Eukaryota > Metazoa > Chordata > Mammalia > Chiroptera > Mormoopidae > Mormoops > Mormoops blainvillei. Next base: position 329,678 of record PVJD01000733.1, on the reverse strand, counting down.
AGGGGAATGGCAACTTAGAAAAGAAATTAATCGGTAAAGGGAAGCTTCGCAACAGGGTGTTTCAAATAGGAGATGAGGTAGGTTGTTTGCAAGGCAGTATCTAATTCTGAAAATTCTACTTCTTGACAAAGTAAACACAAACAGAAGCAGACTATATAATTACTTCCCTTTTAAAAAAATCACAGGTGGCACCAAACATCGGTTTGTTCATTAATTTCTGCCAAATCCTCAGAAGCCAAGTCTTTGCCTCTCAGCCTCAGCATCCCATCCACACCTCTCTAAGGAAGCATCCCCCAGACTCTGCTATTTTCGAAAAGGCCTTCCAAGGAGCCTGATTCTTGCTCTTTACTCCCTCCACGCAGATTCCCAGCTCGGGACTGGGCTCACTGATCCAGAGACAGGTCCGCCCCTTTCGGACACCGTTTTCCACTAACCTCTGTGTCACGGCAATCTAACGCCGCCAAGTTGCCCACCACGGCTTCTGGCGACTCCCGCTGGCTCCCTCTCACAATGAGGAGGACCCGGAAAAGGGAAGAGCGTAAGCCGCTCTACCCCAGGGTTTCGGTGGTTTTCGGGGACGCTCTTTCTTTCTTCTCGCTGGGAGGTTGGAAGACTGGCGAGGGGCTGTTGGAGGAGCGGCGGGCGGACTCCTTCCTGTGCCTCTTAGGTGCTGGAGGCGGGCCTTGGGGTCGCGATCTGCGCCGCCGCCTATTTGGGCCAGCCAACTCACGTGACTGACGTGGGCTCCAGAGCTGGGGGCCGCGCTGAGGAAGCAGAAGCGGCGGCACAGGCGGGAGGTAGTGGCCTGGCGAGGGACAGGCCTCCTGCCCTCTCGGACCGCCGCGGCGGAAGAGAAAAATGGCGGAGGCCTCAGCAGCCGGGACGGGCTCAGGCGCTGCCGTCGCCGCGCACCGGTTTTTCTGCCACTTTTGCAAGGGCGAAGTCAGCCCCAAACTACCGGTAAGAGCCCTGTGTCCCCTGCAATCGGACATCGGCTGGATTCCTCGCCTCTAAGCCCCGGAATGGGTTTTAAGTTTCCCGCACATCCCTGAAATCGCTTTCCCAAATACTGCTGCCCATCGTTCTCTGGTCGCTGGCCCCAGACCCTGGGCGTCCGGGCCCTGGTTTCCTAACTCCATTCCGGCCTTCTCCCAACGTCCCCCCGCACCCCCTCGGACGCTCCACCTGCCTCTTACTTCCTCTCCTTTCTTTACCTTCCCCCTCCATCTTTTTTTCTTCCTTAGCAGGTTCTCCCCTGACAACTTCCCGCTCAGTCCCCTCAGTCCCCTCAGTTTTCTTTTACCCTTCTTCACCTTGGCTCCTTCTCAAGATGACCCTCCACCCCACGACGTTCTTTCCGCGTTGCTTCTCACCTTCCTTATTTCCTTTTCCACTTTTCACCAGAACTGCCCCACTCCCCATCTTTAGTGAATCAAAATAGCGGATTGATGAGGATTGCCCCTGTTGGGTCGTCTCTAGGGAAGGAAGAGAGCACGGAAAGAGAGGTTGGAAGGTAACTGCGGCGAAGGGGGATTTTGTTACTCAGTGGTTTCCAGGGTTCTCGTGAAAGTGAAAACAGCAGTGTACTAATGACTTGCAGACTGCCTGCGCTCCCTACCGCTGTCGTAAGAAATGGTTTTAGGAAGAAGGCAGGACATATTGTTTCAACTTGTCATGCTGCCAGGGTCTTCAGCACCATCTTCCTTATCGATCCCCTCCCCCATTCTGTCTCTACTTCATGGAAAGATCCAGGACAGAATGCGACTGCATCCCCTGACATAAATTGGTTTTTTAGCAGTTTCTGCTAGACTGTTAGCCCCTAGAGAGGTAGTGCTATGGTTGTGAAGAGAGTGCTCCTGCAGCATGCTAGCAAAACCCTGAAGCTGTTTGGGGTGGCTGCTCCTGGGAGATCCACACGGGAGAATGTTAATACCGCGAGGAGACCCACCCTGGAGAATATGAATCCTTTGACCAACCATCTTTAGGATTAGTTATGATTGTTCTACTTAGTATAAAGGTTGAGTTTTAAGACAGGGTGGCTACCTAAAACTTAACTCTATATTTCTAGTGTCTCAGCATCTATGACAAGGCCTACGGAAGCATGACTGTATGTCTCATTTCTTAGAAAGACAAATGGAGTCCTGTGAATAAGCACCTAAAGGGCATTTTAACTATATCATGTAAAAGGTGTGATTTTTCAGGCTTTTATGGCATTTTCCTTTCTATTCATAGTCAATTTCATCTTATGAAACATTTTTAACTTAGACGACTGAAAATCTTCTTTAAAAGAAAATGTTTATTAGGCCATTTCCAGCCAAAAAGAAGATGGGTCTTTGGGCTTAAAGTCTAAATCACCAGCTTGGTAGGAAAGACACGTCCGTTGTCTTGGGGTTTGCAAGCATTTTTGTACATCAAGAAAGATGTAAGCCTGCTGAAAGAATTTACATAAGCTATAAGCAAAGAGGTGGGAAAGGGTAAAGTGGGGTCAGCTCTGGGATAGACACAAAATCCACAAAAATATCTGTCCCCTCTTGTGGATTGGCTGTGGGCAACAGTCTGGAAAGCCAATGTGCAAACAAGAAGAGGAGTCTCCTGGAGCTCCATGGTGTCCGGCTAGGACTGTCTGCGGAAATAGTCACCTGCGTATAAATATGAAGTTCCAACAGGGAATGGAAGGAATGTGAGCAGTCTTTTGTCAGAGCTGGTCCCCTGCTATTAACAGGCTAATTGTTCTGTCACTTTCTCTTACTCTCTGGCCTCTGTAATTTTAATTTAGAATATCTCAGAATTTTCTTCTTGTCATTCTACATATTACTTAGTTTTGTTTGCCTATTCATGCCTGTGTGCACTTTGTGCCATATTTTAATGCTGAGAAGAGCAGGTGCCTTTTTTTTTTTTTTTTTAAAGTGGACATCAGAGCCTCCAGACCTCTTACCACAAGGAGGGTGTCTGGAATATGTCCACATGTGGTTGAATGGGAAGCCTTATCTCTTCTGGTCTTCCCCACCCAACCTCCCCAGAAAGTAAAGCTCTTTTAAAATTATAATTGACATACAATATTATATTAGTTTCAGGTGTACAATATAACAATTTGATATTTACATACCTTACAAAGTGATCACTACAAAAAGTCCAGTATCTACCTGTCATCGTTGAGAGCTCTTTTGGCCCTTTAAGTTGTTCACTTATTTGCCTTTTAGGGTAAGGACACAGCCTTAGCTTTGTACAACTTATTATGTCTTTTCCTTTTGCTACCTGAAGGCCTCACTGCATAGAGCTCTTGAAAAGGGGTAATTTAAAAGACGTTATATATTTTTCTAAGCCTTAGTTTGATGCCTGGAGGCATCACATAATGTGTGATGTGTGATTTGTAAATTAAGGTCTAACACAAATATGACAGAGTACTTACACCTGCATTTAAGGTTCTCTGTTGGATATTCTGAAGACAACACCTGGGAATATGGTTCCTGCTCTTAAGGACCTCACAATTTTGTTGGAAAGACTAGACAAACATGGAAAAGTTAATGGAAGGTAAATGAAGATGGATAATATATGCTTTAGAATTCAGAGAAAGGGAGAGACATGGTAGCATTGGTGAGGTCAGGGAAAGAGTGAGAGATGGGGTTTAAATTGAGTTCTGCAGAATAGGTACAATTCAGATTGAGGAGAATAGCATAGATTGAGGTAGTAAAGGAAGAGTGATTTGAGGAAGAAGGGAGAAACATTTAGTAAATTGTTACTCATTTTTTAGGAAAAGATGCAGTGAGGTCAAGAGTAGAGTTTTTAATCTTAGATAAGACAGTGAGTTTCATCTTGTTTCATAGCCACTGTCATCTTGAAAATGTTGCTTATAAGAATGACCAATATTTAATTATGACCAACAATAAGTGGCTGGTTTAGTACAAATCTGTCTTTGCTCCTGAAAGACCAACTCAAACACTGGTAATTCAGTATGATTTTTATATGTGTAGGGCAGCATTGAGAAGTTTTTATCTGATCTCAGATAAAAGAATAAGAAGCTTCATTTAGAAGACATTATGAAATATGGGGAAACCATGAAGGGAATTTTAAAATGAAAATAATATTCAGTGGTACTGTTACCTGTTAGGTTTCAAAAAAGAGTGTCCGTTCTACAAGTGAGTATTGGTTTAGAAATTCTCTATATTTAAGAGTGTTTTCCTATTTTCAGTGAAAATAATTTCAGTAAAATTTAGTGAGTACTAAACTTGGACTTTAAAATAAGAAGCTTTGATTATATGGCCTGAAACACCAGGGTTTAAACTTTATATATGATTGTGTAAATGCATATTTTTTGGTCATCAGATAGAAGAAATTAAGTAACTTAAATGAAAAAATTTCATTTTCAAAATGTGAGAAGCTTCTACCTCACTTAACTATTCTGTTGAGAGACAACGTGAAGTCAAAACTGATGAAGTTACTATGATACATTGAGGGCTAACTGGGTAGTACCACAGAGGTACTACTTGAATATCTAGCATTGATCTGGTTCTGTATAGTAGTTTATTAAATATTTCTTGAATGAATAAGTAATATAATAAGTTCTATACCCAATAATTCTATTTGAAAACTAGTGGCTTTAGTGTTGTGAGATCTAAAGGCTTCAGTGGTACAAAATGTAGGCGCTACCACATGAAGTTTGAATATACAGTGTCAGTAAATGTGTTCCTTGCAAGGATCTAGGAATAAGAAATATGTCGTCTTAATGGGTAGAAGGCTCATTCTAGTCTTAATACTACTGATAGACATGTATATATTCATGAAATCTGTAGGACTTTTTCAGTATGGGGAAGAATAAAATTTTAAACTCACTGCAGGTGAAATTTCTTGTATTTTTTGGGGGAAGTACCGATTGGGTACTAACATTCAGTGTTTCTTTGCGTTTAGTTAGCTTTTTATGACCTTATGTTCAGGGAGAGGTCAAAGACGGCCATCTTAGAAGAGGAAAGGTGTGGATTGCTGCTTATTCCCTGTAGTCAAGTTAGAAGGCATCTAAAAATACTAAGAAGCCTGTGGGTGCTGACTTTTTGTTCATCTCTCCACAGCTTAATAATGACTAGCGTAGAGCAGTGTTTCTCAGCCAAGGGCAGTTTTGTTCTACGGAGATACTTGGCAATGACTGTAGACTTTTTGGTTGTCAAACTGGGAGGAGGTTAGAGGGTTGATTCAGGCTTAATCAGTAAGGCCAGGGATACTTCTGAACACGCTACAATATCCTGGACAGCCCCCAAGAACAAAGAATTAATGGACCCAAAATATCAGAAGTGCTGAGGTTGAGGAACCCTGGTGTAGAAGGATGAAGTGGGGATAGTCGTTGTTGTCTTAAGTCAGTACTGCTTAAGGTTTTGTTGTGATATGGCTTTGATTTCTAAATTTGGGATCATGATGAGAATTTTCAGTAAACTAATTGAGTGTATGTAATTTTAGACAAAGCCTTGATAGGGGGGATTGTTTAGAATAGTGGTTAGTAGCTACTGTTCCATTTATAGCAGTTAACTGTTGGGGTCACTTTATCTCCTTGTGGTTACCGAGACCAGAGGAATTGGATCACTCCTCTCAAGTTACACATTGTAGGGCAACTTCTGAAAGAAAAGTATTGAAATTTTTTTTGTCAGCTGGGTATCGAGGTGGTAAAATGCATATAATATGCTGGAAATTCTAGTTTGAAAATAAAGCAGAAAGCAGGCGAACATGCCTTTTGGTTTTCCTACAGCTCATCTTAGCATTAATCAGGTTTTACTTGCTGTGTTTCTCATATACCTCTTAGCAAACACTTTATGATCCCTGTAGATTTTGTGGTTAAACTTTTAGTTTCTCAGAACTGTTGGTGGAGAGGGTGAATTAATCAGTCCTTGCTCTAATACTAATCGTTCATGTGCCTGGTGCCAAGTCATCCAATTCAGTTTATTATGTTATATCCCACTGTAAAATGATACTGAGGTGCCCTTATTGGAACCTTGAATGATGAGCATTAAGAGAAATGGACCTGTGTCATCTCTGATTGGAAGGTAGGGTAGAAGTGAGCAATCATTATGTGTAAAGAAATAGGGTCTTTCCCATATTCGAAACATTTGGGATAGCTCTTATAGTTTCACATACAAAAGTTTAGGTTAGATTCTGAAGGATTTTAAAAGTCTTTTTTTAAGTTTAATGTTAGCAGTTCAAAGTTCCCACGAGGTGTCCAGAGTGATGTATGTCAGATAGTTGGCTCTGGTGATTTTTAAACTAGGCATACTTTTCTTGTATGTTAATAGATTGTCTAGCCCCATTTCCCAAAATAGGCAGTTAGTTTTGTTTTCCTTGAAAATGTGTCCAGATGGGTAATCTCTCTCCTTGATAATGCCAACAAGTGTCACAGGTAAGTTCTTCTCAGACAAGGTATCGTCACCTCCTTGCACTTTGATTTTCAGATTTGAATAGATATTAAACCTAGAGGACCATCTTTCAGAAAAGATTTTGTTATATTTACTTTTTACCGTGCTTAAAATTTACTTTCTCAAAAGAAAGAAAAAAAGTCCCATAGTTAAAGGCCCTTTTCTGGATTAAACTGATACCTGCATATATCCTACAGTGATGCTGATCTACTAGCCTGGTGGTTCTTAAACTTGTCTGACCCAGTGCCCATTTTTTATAGTAAGTATTTTCAAATAGTTCCTTTAATGAAAGGAAATTCATAGGCAATACAACTTTCCTACACATACGGTTTTTGAAAAATTATCTAGTTATAAATAAAGAATAAATAAAAAATAATTTATGACAAAATAACACACCTTGCAGTGCGTGAATACTTGGGTGTCCGTAAGGGAAGATAACTGCATTGTGGTAGATACCGGCATCCAGCACAGACATAACAGCTACCTGAGTAGACTCTTACAAGGTTTTTTGCAACATAAATACCATGAGAGGCAAATCACTGGAATGGTGAATAATTCTTGGTAAAGGTACAAATTAAGTAATGGGTTGGCAGCCAAAAAGTTCGTTTGTTTTTTTCTGTAAAATAAGAGACAGATTTTTCATTTTCACTAAAAACTTTACTGATTTGGGTATTTTGAATATGTTGGCTATCTTCCATGTGATAGAACATTGATTGTTCTCAATTAATGTCTTGATTTGATTGCTATCAGCTTCAACTGGTCTACTGGACCTTGGAGCATTGTCCAGTGAGAAATCTCCAGCACAAAACTTCCTAAATCACTTTTGACTCATTAGATCAGTCATAGCACTTTCTCCATACACTGCACAAATAATTTTTTGCATTTCAGTTGCGTTTTTACGTTTCTTGAAATAAGAAAGCATAATATGTCAAAAATGTTGCTTATTCCATCTTCAGTATTAAAACAACTACACAAAAATTCACCAATTTCGATGTTTCTTTTTAAATGCATGCTGATATGACGGCTGTCACAATAAAATCTAACAGTTGTTTTGAATGAAGTTAAAGATAACTAAATGCTGTTAGAGCCATCTTAACAAACAAACAAACAAACAAACAAGAAAACCCAAAAACCAGTGAACTTTTTGGCCCACCCAATATAATGTTCTCTCACATTTTTCAGTAGTTGTTTTTCTGGACATTTAGTGCATATTAAAATTATGCAGAAAGATTTGGTCTTTATGTGGAGAATGGAGTTAGGTCCTAGGCTTTGAGAATTACAAAGATATTTTTCTCTACTTAATTGTCCATGTGACGTTTAAGAATAGAGACATGTCTTTGTGCTAGTTTCCTATGCTTTCCTGGCTTCTGTGTGTTAGATAGCAGTAGCATTCTTTTTAAAAATTTTTTTAAAAAATTTATTTTTAGAGAGAGAGGAAGGGAGGGAGAAAGAGAGGAAGAGTAACGTGGATTTGTGAGAGAAACATCGATTGGTTGCCTCTTGCATGCCCCCACCTGGGTACCTGGCCTGCAGCCCAAGCATGTGCCCTGACTAGGAATTGAACTGGCAACCTTTTGGCCCGCAGGCCAGCACTCTCTACTAAGCCACACCAACCAGGGCAATTTTTCTTTTCAAGTATTCGTAATAGCTTTGACAATCAAAACACTTCAATAGATGTCCAAAAGATGATTGTATTGTCTTCATTGAGAATGCCTTCTAGTCTTATAGGAAAACATTTCCCCATTTTATTATTCACTCTTATTTTCTCTTATTGTTCACTACTTTAGCACATGTTGCAAGATTCAGTCTTTGTCCTTTAAACTTGGTTTACTTTTCCTTTAGATAATTTTTCCTATATGCCTTTGAATTTCTCACTTCCTCACTATTCTTATTGCTACTTCCTTTTTCCATGAGTGTTTAGAATGGTGCCTGGTACATAATATTCATTCAGTAAGTATTTATTGAGTGAAGAAAGTGTATTTGTAGGCTTTTTCTTCTTGCCACTTTCTGCTTTTGTACATGTTGAAAATCATGGGGGAGTGGTACTAGTTTTTGTAAAACAAAAAATAAAAGGTTGGCTCACAGCAGTGGTCTGATGGACTGCAGTGTTGGAGTCTCTTGTTTTTGTGTATGGCTTTGTTTCTATTCTATATCTGACAGCTTATAAGTAGAGGTGCTTCCCATAGTTACCACCTCTCTAGATGAAGAGCTGATTGGCTTTTTAAGCAAAATTATTTCAGTAATCATTTTAAAGAATTTATTGAGTGGAATTTAGCTGCTACTAGTAAATCTGCTGTAAGTTAAGTGGTAGTCTGAGGTACTTTATTCTCAGACTAATATGTAAAGCTCTTGATTCCCTGATTGTAATTTGTTGTGCAAATTACTAGGTTCTGATTCAGTTACTCGGCTCTGATCTTGTCATATGTTCACTGCCGAATGTTTAGAGCTGTTACTCTTTCTCGTTAAGGATAAGTTAGGTTGAAGAATGGAAATTTTGTACCTTGAACATGTTGGCTTGAAAAAATTATACTTCGATTACCTGTGTAGTATGAAACTGTAATGGTACATTTATTGAATGCTTTTTGCTTAATAACATGTAAAAGGAAAATTCAGCAAGTTAGCTTTCATTGCTAGTTTTATTAGTTTGCATGTTTTAGATTAGAAAGTGGTTGAAATATTAATAAGTGAGAATCATGAGTGTTTAATTTTACTCATCACTAAAATTAGTGGTTTATTATTCTGCACCAAGTGTAGGTGCTGATTCAGTGAGGGAGAGACTTATTTTAATATTATACTAGCACTCTGTAGTAATATGCAATATTAGATGAAGAAATTTAGTGTTCCCAAGGGTTTTAATTGGGTTAGTAGTATCAAGTCTGTCTCATCCTTCAACGCAAGTGCAATAAATGGTTTCAGAGATATGTCTGTTTCTGGAATTCCTGAGTGTAATTGAGTCTGGATATTTTCTTTGAGGACATACACTTCGTGCTTGTGAAGTGTATAGCATTTTGAAATTTGTTTATGCATGATAACAACATTAAAGTGATAGATACTGCCCTGGCTAGTGTGGCTCAGTTGGAGTGTCCTGTAACTGAAGGGTCAAGGGTTCGATTCCACATCAGGGCACATGCCTAGGTTGCAGGTTTGATCCCTGGTCGAGGTGAATACTGGGAGGCAACTGGATCGATGCTTCTCTCTTACATGGATGTTTCTCTCTCTCCCTTCTTTTCTCTCTTCTTCTCTCTCTAAAAGTAATGAAAAAATGTCTTTGGGTGAGGACAAAAATAAATAAGTAAATAATTAGTGAAATAATAGACACGAGATCATGTGGTAATATCAGTAGTATGTTTCCATTCATTCAATAACTGTTGGTGCCTACTATATTCCAGGAACTGTCCTAGTACTTGGGCTGTATTCAGGGAGAAGAGATTCATAAATGTTGGCGAAAATGAGTAGTGGAATTAGGATTTAAATATTTTCTCCTCCTTTTGACTTTGTGTTTAAACATTAAAATAATGTAGCTATCTCAAGATTAGAGCAAATGCCTTTTTGCCCATTTTAGGTCTGGGCTATGTTTAAAAATGGTAGGAAAGGGCTTTCAGAATAAACAAAACTGGCTGCAAGCCGTGGAACTAATCATAAGCCCTTTCTATAGGTGTTCTATTTTATTTTATTAATTATATATGAATGATATAGCACTGTGGGGGAAAAGTTTTATTTTAATTTTTAAGCAAATTATTGAATCATTCAAGGGTCTTACTTTTCTGTAAAGTCAGACAGTTATGTTTATTACCATCTATGGTTTAGTGATTTGAGCTTTTGGGTATTTTTGGATTTTGTGTAAGGGAATTTTGTTCTGTAGTTCACTGAATTATCCTTACTGAGATTTAAACTTTACTTTTGAACTGAATCTCCTTCATGAGTTACAAGCTATATTTTCTTGTTTTACTATAATGAACAATCTTGAGAAAGTTAGGATTGAGGACATCATTATGCAAAGCAGTATTTTCTTAATGCTGGTAATGTTTGAATAAATTAAAACTTCATTTTTGGGAAGGCTTCAGATTCAGTGACAGGTAAATTTCACCTGGGATAATTTCCTTTTCAGGACTATTTATAAGCATCTCTCTTTGTTTCTTTTAAAGTTCTGTTCCATTCATTATATTCTTACTTTGTAATGGTTAGTGGCTACTTTCATTAATCCAGTTTGTATGTGACCTTTCCTGACCTGACTGTCCCTGAGGTGAATTAGATCATAGTTTTAAAGTTCTCTTAGCTCATTGACAGAGAGCTATACTAGAATTCTCAGTACGATATGGTATACATACAGGTTCTGGAATTGCTCTGAGGGCACATGGTAGAAAGGACAGCACTAAATTATTTAAAATTCTGTTATTTAATTTAATCTAATCTAAAGACCTGTTCTTTATTCCTTTTTGCTTTTAAACTGATACTGTAACGTGAAATAATGCTGGTAGGTGGTGATTTTTAAAAGGTACTTTTATTCGGCAAAATAAAGTTGACGATCTGATGGGGTTCCTAACTTTTTAATTTTAAAATTGAACTACTTTGTGGAATCTGAAAGTCTGGAAATCAGTATTCTCCTGTTATGACACAAAGTAGCATATTAATGGTCCTAAAAAAATCATTCAGGAAAACAACATGCTTAATACTATTGTTTAATTTGTCTTTTCCCAGATTGAAAGACTGAATGATTGATTTTCTGAACTTTTATCAGTCTTGTGGAACATGGCTTGAGAAATGTTCCACATTCAAATTGCTCAGGAGAATTTGTTAGAATCTATAATTTGTTGAAAACTTATGTTCCAGGCACTTTTTAAAAAATAAACATTTTTAAAAAAGATTTTATTTATTTTTAGAGAGAGGGAAAGGGAAGGAGAAAAAGAGGGAGAGAAACATCAACATGTGGTTGCCTCTTGAACACCCGCTACTGGTGACCTGGCCCGCAACCCAGGCATTTGCCCTGACTGGGGATTAAAGCAGCAACTCTTTGGTTTGGAGACCGCACTCAGTCCACTGAGCCACACCCTCCAGGGCTCCAGGCTCTTTTTCTTTGATAAGTGACTTGCCCAGCATCATGCAGCTGGTTTGTTACTCTGTGTTGCCAGTCCAGTTTTGTTTAACTCCAGGTTTATTGCTTTTAACTACTTAGGCTGTTCTGAAGCATTGCTCAGTCCTTATTTAGAGGCCAAGGATTTAAGATTAGGACATTTCAGAGAAGTTTGTTTTGCGTGCCTTTACTTCCCCAAGTGTGATTTTGTTAGAATATTCACTCTGTGTGTGATTTCATTGACTTTTAATCCCAGGTTATTTATCTTTCCCCACTCACCAGCACAGTGCTTAGAGTTTAGAATACACGTATTTGCTGAACGAATGAATGTTGTCAGTTTGTGAGAAGATTCTATCAGCCTAAGCTGAAGGTAAGATGATAAAATTTTCCTCCAGACTGTGGTGGTATACATCAGCGTATGAAACAAAGAACTTTTACAGCTGAAAGTTTTTCTTAAAGAAAGTTTCTGTTGAGCCAAAATGCTAGCCAAAGATGACCGGGCCCAGGGCACAAAGTCTAAACCACCAGCATGTGGCTAGGTGGAAAATACTTAGCATGCCTGCTGCAAGTTAAACAAGAAGCATAGGCTCCTGGGGTTCTGCAGCACCCGCCTATTCTCTCTTTTGGATTATCTCAGAAATAGCCACCTGGACGTTAATAATGGTGTTCCAACAGACGTGAATATGAGCAGTCTTTTGTTAGCTGGTTTTCTGCTATTTACAGGATGACTGTTCTATTCCTTTGTCTCATTTTCTGGTTACTTTAATTCATTTTGGAACATTGCAGAATTTCTTGTCAAGAGCTAAAGGCAAACATTTGATCATTTACTTTTTTTTTTTAATTCTCACCCAAGAATATGTTTATTGATTTGAGAGAGAAAGAGACAGAGAAAGGAAGGCAAGGAAGTAAGAGAAGGGGAGGGACGGAAGGAAAGAAGAGAAAAGAAAGAGAGAAACGTTGATTGGTTGCTTCTCACCAACTGGCGATCCAACCCACAACTTAGGTACGAATTCGTGCCCTGCCTGAGACCCAAAACCACAACCTTTTACTGTGGGATGTTGCTACAACCAACTGAGCCACCCGTCTGGGGCAGTTATTTACTATTTTATGTCTGTGCCCTTCTTGCTGCCTTTACTATGAGCAGTCAAAGAACACTGACTAAATCTTTCCTGGCTATATTATGTGATATGAGGTTAACTTTTTATCTGGTAATTCTTGTAGTTTAATCTGTTTTTTCCTTAGAAAAATGGGCTTCTTGTCCATCTATTTGATCAGGTTTATATCAAGTAATGGTTTGTCCCATGACCTCATTTTCTACCTTGCTACACAATGAGCTAAAGAAAGTTGGTTGATTATACACTCCTGTTTGGACTCCACGATAATGTCAATGGTCAGTCATGGCCTGGAATGAAGGAACAAAATAATGAAGGTCGTGAATGTTACTATTCTTAGGGAGTCAGACCATAAATATCAAGGCAGTTATGGCTTGGAACTGAATCACAGCTCCTCCAAGAGTCTTTAAATTGTATAGGTATTTTTATATATTCATACGGTGGCCTAATGTTTTCTTTTTTTTTTTTTCTCTTTATTTTGGCCTTTTGTTTATTTATTTTTTCCTTTGGCTCAAGGTGGCCTCACTTAGCGCCCTGACTCACCCACCTCATTCTCTTTGCTTAATCATTAAGTCCTCAGGACAAGGAGGTTCTGGTCAGCATCTAGTAGTCTTTCTTTAAAAAAAAAATTTTTTTTATTGTTTATGCTATTACAGTTGTCCCACATTTTCTCCCATTGTCCTGCTCCCTCGAGCCTGCCCCACTCCCTCAGGCAATCTCCACACTCTTGTCAATGTTTATGGGTCCTGCATATATGTTCTTTGGCTATTCTCTATGCTGTAATTTATATCCCCATGACTGTGCTGTAACTGCCAATTTGTACTACTTAATCCCTTCATGTTTTTCACCCATCTTCCCACCTTCCTCCTATCTGGAACCATCAAAGCATTCTTTGTATCTGTGATTCTGTTTCTGTGCTGCTTATTTGTTTATTGTGTTTTTTAGATGCAGTTATTGATAGATATGTATTTATTACCATTTTATTCACATTTTTGATCTCCTTAAAGAAGACCCTTTAACATTTAGTGTAATACTGGTTTGCTGATGATGAACTCCTTTAGCTTTTTCTTGTCTGGGAAGCTCTTTATTTGCCCTTCAATTCTAAATGATAGCTTGCTGGGTAGAGTAATCTTGGCTGTAGGTCTTGCTTTTCATGACTTCGAATATTTCTTGCCAATCCCTTCTAGCCTACAGTTTCTTTTGAGAAATCAGTTGACAATCTTATGGAATTCCCTTCTAGGTAATTAACTGCTTTTCTCTTGCTGCTTTTAACATTCAACCTTGTTTTTAACCTTTAGCATTTTAATTATGATATGTCTTGGAGAGGGCCTCTTTGCATCCATCTTGTTTGGGACTCTCTGTGCTTCCCGGACTTGAATATCTATTTCCTTCACCAAGTTAGGGAAGTTTTCTTTCACTTTTTCAATTAGTTTTCCAATTTCTGGCTCTTTTTCTTCTTCTTCTGGCACCCCTATGTTGCAAATGTTAGTGTGCTTGAAGTTTTCCCAGAGGCTGCTTACATTATCCTCATTTATTTGGCTTCTTTTTTCTTTTTGCTGTTCTGATGGGTTGTTTTTTACTTCCTTATTTTCCAAATCTCTGATTTAATTCTTGGCTTCATCTACTGTACTGTTGATGCCCTGTAAATCGTTCTTTGTTTCATTAGTGTACTCTTCGTTTCTGACTGGATCTTTATTACGCTGTTGAGGTCATCACTAATTTCCTTGAGCAACCTTAGAACCAGTGTTCTGAACCATTTCATTTAGTTCTTTTTCTGGAGTTTTGTTCTGTTCTTTCATTTGAACTATGTTTCTCTATCTCCTCATTTTGACAGCCTACCTGTGTTTGTTTTTATGTGTTAGGTAGAACTACTATGTCTCCCAGGCTAGGTAGAGTAGTAGCTTAATGTATTAAGTGACCTATAGGGTTTAGTGGCACAGTCTCCCCTATTACCCAAATGGGATACTCAGGGTACACCCACTGTTTGGGCTGTGTATACCCCCCTGTTGTGGTTGAACCTTGATTGCTGTTGGCACGTCCAAGGTCAGCTGTGTCCAAGGTCACCCACCACCTGTGTTCTGTCTGGGGTCACACAGCATTCACGACAAAGCAATCTGTCGATGGCTGCTATTTGTGCTGGGCCTGGAGGTTCCCAGGAGAGGCCAAACTGTGAACCATGGTTGGCTACTGCTAGTGCCAGGCCTGGGGCAACTTAGCAAGCAGTATGGGGCATGATGAGGCCAGATGCTTGTGTTTGAGAGAATTTAGGAAAATCTGAAGCATGGACCAAGACAAGCCATTTGGATGAAACAGCTTGGGTGGGCCTGAAAGTTGGGTGGGGCAGAGCCTCTGGTAGTCACCAGGGTGGGACAAACAGTCTGAGCCAGGTTGATGGACTCTCAGCTATGGTACCTGCACGCTGGCTTTGTGTAGGGAAGGCTCAGAAAAGGAACATTGGCCTCTAACAGCACTTCTGTCTGGGAGAAAGCTCCCCCACAACTTTTGCCCTGTTGTCAGACCATTAGTTCCTCCCTGTATATCTCTGATACCTTTCAATCTGCTGCCCCTGTGTGGAGCTCAGAGAGAGAGTGAGACCGTGTAAGTCTGTAACTCTAGTTTTACAGGTGGAAACCTGTAAAACAGGCCTTCACAACAACCATGAAGGTGATGATAGAACTGGGATCAGAACTCAGAAGTTTTATTGTCTTGTTTTAGGGTTCACTTGCTTTTGAAAAGGAGATGTAACCTGGATTGAAAAAGGATAACATACGCGATTATGGGAAAAGTCTCTAGAAAAAAGCAGGTCTTTGACCTAGAGACGTGATTTTGACATGAAAGTCAGGGAGTTTTGAGTTGGCCTAGGATGTGTGATGAGCTTTAGTTTGGGTTCCTAATCCTTATAATTAAGAGTTTTGAACAGTTTTGCCATGTGTTATTCAGAATATTAATAAGAGATTATGAATAACAATATTACTGTCTTAGACTTTTGACTCTGTCAGAAGCGATAGAAAATAGACTTCTATTTTTAGATAAAATATAAAGGCAGACATTGATAGTGAAGTGGAATTAAAGCAAAGCTATGGAATTAGGAAATAGTATTTATTATACTTCATATCCTGAGTAAATATTAGGTACAAATTTATATCAAGTTCAAAAGTATATAAATTTTACTATAGGACTTAATAGGTCCTGGTTCATTGTCCTGCCAGACCGTCACATTTTGTGATAATTGATCCTTTTAAATATAAGAAGGGAAAGAAGAAAATGCATTAAAATCGCGTGGGGACTGCCCTGGCTGGTGTGGCTCGTTGGATTGAGCTCTGGCCTGTGAACGGAAAAAAGGTCACTGGTTCAATTTCCAGTCAGGGCATATGCCGGGATTGCAGGCCAGTTAATCTGGTTGCAGTCTTAGTGTAAGGCATGACTGAATTGTGATTGCAACTAAGAAAATATAGGCAAGTAATAAATAGTGTTGTGTTCTATCAGGATAGAAGAGATTGTGCGAATTGTGGTCAGCAGTGAAAGAATTCAAGAATCAGAGGCAAACAAGCCCTCCTTTTCCTGGTACTGCTCAGGGGGAGAGGAATCCCAGGTCCTTGATTTTGAGGATCTCTGATTGATGCTTATACTGGAGATGGATATATTAGGCTGTCCTGGCATGATGACATAAGCTATATGCAGTTCTGTTAGTACCCGGACTCTCTGCTTGCTTAGTGAGTGATTATAATCTAGAATTACCATAATAGCTATCTTTATTAAATCTCTGTCTAATGTACCAGTCACTCAGTTAGGTATTTTATAAACATCTTAACTTTACAGTAATACTACAGTGGAGCAAGCTATCATTTTACATACTGATGAGGAAACTGAGTCTCAGAAAGGTAATGTGACTATAATATCTAATCGAAGTCCTGAGATTGGAATTTAGGTCTCTGAACCCAAAGCTTTTTCCTCAGTGCCAGGATACTTTTTAGGTAAATTTGCTTATTAAAAAACTGAATAGCGAAAGTACATGGCCCATTTGATAACTCTTTTATTGCAATTAAGTAAATTGACATTGTAGGTTTTTTTAATATGAGGCCTGTCTGAAAAAAGCCCAACCATTGTTAATATAACAAGAACAGTTTGCATGACATTGATGTAACCTGGCAGCGAAGGAGAGTGGACTAGAATGTGCATGCATGAACAATGATGACTTCACTGTACTAGTCTGTGGGGGCAGTAGATGCCATTGAGTGAGCATGTATACTGTGTGGCCATCGCATTAAAAATGACTGAGCAAGTAGAGCAATGAACTGTCATTTTAGGCTTGAACATTCCTCTGTGGAAACTGTTCGGATGATTTAGAAGGCCATAGCTATGGGCAACTGGTGATTGGCAGCTTCATCACAACTACATGCCAGTCCACGCATCACGTTTCTGGAAGCGTTTTTGGTGAAACATTGAATCACCCAGGTGACTCAGGGCCCCCTACAGCCCAGATTTGGCACCCTGAGACTTCTGGCTTTTCCCAAAACTAAAATCACCTTTGAAAGGGAAGAGATTTCAGACCATTGAGATTCAGGAAAATACAATGGGACAGTCGATGGAGATTCCAGCAAAGGATTTTGTGGAGTGTTTTGAACAGTGGAAGAGATGCAGGGAGAACTGTGTGAGGTCCCAAGGTGCCTGCTTAGGGGACTGAGGCGTCATTGTCCTATATACAGTGTTTCTAGTGTCTTGTATTTTCAATAAATGTCTCTCCCTTTCATAGTACATGGATAGATACTTTCTGGATAGACCTCATACATGGCTTCTGAATTTGGTTTGATGTGAAATCATCATCTAAGGGACAGGATTTTTCTTGGTTTGTTTGAGGTGGATTTCTCAGCTTGTAAGATTGAAGGTTTCAGACCCTGGATTGTGTTCAGGAAGGAAGGGGCTGAATGGTTGCTGAATTTCCTGATGCCTCATTTGGCCTCGCCATAAACTTTCTCACTCAATCTACAGCAAACTGTAGTTCCTGTTCTTTTCTCTAAAAGCATAGTTATTTTCAAATTAATGTAGTATAATGAAAAGAATGTATTTCCCATATCTGTTTTCATTGGTAGTTAAAAATATAATTTTAAAAACTATGATAAGGTATTCTCTAAAGTATATTTCTTTCTTATCAGCCCAAAGCTTGATACTGTTTATTTAAAAGAGAGGTTTGTGTGTTTGGTATTGAAGGGGAGCAGAGTTTGACACCTGATGGTATGCTCCTTTGGAATGTTGATTATTTTCAGTTGGTTAGTTTGAAGAAACAGCAGACTGGGGAGAAGCTCTGAAGTAGAAGTTACTCTTTGTAAAAGGACATTTACATTTGTCAGGGAATCCTCCATTTGTAAAAGTGTTCCCTTCACTGTGCTCAGCCTGCCTTCGCATCTGTGGAGAAGCCTTGGAGTGAAAGCTGCATAACAATCTAAACCTTGTTTGCTGTTTTTTCCTGGTAAGTTCCCATAACTTACTTTCTACCCCCAACATCATCTTTTGTCTTTAGCTGCAAGTAGAATTTAAGGTGATGGCTTCTACCATTTGGGGGAGTTAGTTAGTGTACACATTTATACAGGGGGTATGTATTCACTAAACTTTTAATTTGGTTTCCTCCTGTTAACCTGTCTTGTGTTCATTTTTATTATTAGTCTTAAAAGGGTAAAGGATAATATCCTTCCTGTAGGAAATGAAAACCAGTTTAATGGAATTGTTTGGTTAATTGAATTAACATTTCTGTAGAATAACAAAGAATTTTTTTTTCTTACAGAGGTAATTTGTTAATGGGGAGAAGTAGGTGATATGCAAGTAAACAAATGAACAAGAAAATTTTGAATAAAGGTACTTGACATGAATCTTTATTTGTGGACCCCAGAAGACTCATTTAGTGTAAACCCCATAAGGAATTTATCTCCTGAGATGTATTCCCCATGGTTAGCCAGGGCCCAAATTTTACAAATAATAAGAGCCTAATGGCTGTTTACTAATGAGCTTCTCACATGCTTTCTATACTGGGAAGAAAGTCAGACTGAACTGACTGCAGCTTCCTGCACTTATTCACAGTCTGATTCAACAGCTGCAGGGAAATCCTGGTTTTGTTTTTTGACCCAGGGACTGAGACCTGGGCCCTCCAAACAGAACTGTTTAATTTGGGTACCTTATTTACATAAAATGGACCTAATTGACAACCTGGGTGGGGACTTATAGCTATAAAAGGCGACCTCCCCTTTGTCTTGGGTGGAAAACAATTTAGATGGCTATCTGAATCTGTGTTTTTTGACCCAAAGCTCCTTTTTGCTCAAATAAATGTTTTTTATTCTCCACACCTCCCCTTTGGTAACATCAGATTGTTCTCAGTGTGAGTCTGTTTTGTTTACTGATTTTGGTGTTTTTTTTTTTAGATGACACATGTGAATATAATCATACAGTACTTGTGTTTGTCTGACTTAATTCACTTAACATAATATCCTCTAGATCAATCCATGTTGTTCCAAATGGCAGAATTTTATTTTTTATTGCTGAATGTTATTCTATTTGTGTGTGTGTGTGTATTATGGGGCCTAAAAAATGTGTTAATACTTCCCCTTTCACCTTCTAAATTCTTGTCTGGGCTAATAATCAAATTAATAGATACATATTAACAGGAGAAAATCAAATTTCTGTACATATGCATGGGGAATTCATACAGGCAAAGACAGGGGCAACATTGGGTATATAAGACATTTTGGACAAATGAGAAAGTGAAACCAGAGGGCAACTGAGTCTGGGGCTCGTGCTGTCTGCCATTGCTCAGCCAAAAAGCAGACACAGTGACTGGATTATAATTGCTTTTATTAATATCAGACACCAGCAATCTGAGAAGGTGGTGAGTAAAAACCCTAACATCCACCTTCCCTTGAGTTTTGAGAAGCAAGTTAATATAGGGGGGTGATGTTGGAATTTGGGAGGGGGAAATTCCTAGGGGGAGCTCAGACTTGCTGTTTCTCTTGGGAGTAAGGGGAGGAGGAGCTGAAAGGAGAGTCCCACAGCTTCTTCCCAAGCTCCTTCCCTTTGTTCAGGTGTTACCTCTCTGCATTAACATCCCTCTCTTCCCCACACTTTTGGTTTATGGCCCGTGAAGCTATGCATTCTCTGGTTAGGGAGGAGAAGTCTAAACCATTTGCTCTCAGGTGACCTTGGTTAGGGAAGATAAGGTCCTGTGATTTCACCAGCTGGCTGTAAGTTGTTCAAATGCGTTGTCCTTGTTTAATTTTCTTGTCTCAGCTTCCCCGTTCCACTTGCCCAGGAATTTTTCTAGCTTCTTACTATTCTGTCTCAAAAGGAGAGAGTGCCATTTATAGGTACTTGAGGGAGAGTGGGACCTATGTGGCAGGAAAATTCTTGCTAGGCAACTCAAGCGGTGGGACACATCGGGTAACTAGCTAACAGGCTCCTTCTGAATCCCTCCATTTACCATACTTAATTCAAATTAGGCTAATGTGAAATCCTAAAATCTCCTCCCTGAAGCAGGTTTCTCTTTCTGAATCTCTTGGGCAACTTGAAGAAAAGTGGGGAAGGTCAAAGGTTCTTTCAGAGTCTTCTTTCTTAATAAACAGCCTAAAGTCAATATCCCGAAAAGCAGCTTGAGAGTAGCAAAACTTTGGTTTCCTCACACATACACCCCACATCTCTATCCATTCATCTCTTGATGGAACCTAGGTTGCTTCCCTACTTGCTTATTACTAGTAATGGTTCAATGAACATAGGTGTGCATATAATCTTTTCAAATTAGTGTGGTTTTTTTTTCAAATACCCCAACGTAGAGTTTATGCATTATATGGTATCGCTATATTTTTAAGTTTTTTTAATTAAAAAAATATGTTTATTGATTTTTAGAGGGGAGGAGAGAAAAAAATATCGATGCGAGAGAAACACTGATTGGTTGCCTCCCATACACACCCCAGTCGGGGATTGAACCTGCAACACAGATACGTGCTCTGACTAGGAATTGAACCCTGCACCTTTGATGTAGGGGACGATGCTCCAACCAGCTGAACCACTCCGGCCATTCGTCTTTACGTGAAGACATGCTTATTGATTTCCGAGAGAGGGAAACATCCAATGGTTGTCTCTTATTTGCAACCCCACTGGGGGCTGAACCCGTAACCTAGGCATGTGCCCTGACTGGGAATCGAACCTGCAACCCTTTGGCTTATGGATGGTGCCGCAACCCATCTGAGCTACAATGGCTAGGGCAGGCCAGGGCTCTATTTTTACAAGTTTTTGATGAATTTTTATACTGTTTTTTTAGTGGCTGCACTAATTTACAGTCCCACCGAATGTTCGGTCTTGCACACAAGAGTTCCGTATGCAAGAGTTTCCTTTTCTCCACAGCCTTGCCAGCATGTTAGCCACTCTGACAGGTGTGTGGTGATACATCATTGTAGTTTTGAGTTTACAATTTCCTGATGATTAGCAGTGATGTTGAGCATCTTTTCATGTCTGTTGGGCATCGGTATGTCCTCTTGGGAGAAATGTCTATTCATGTCCACTACCAGTTTTTTTATTGGATTTTTTCGGGGGGTGTTAAGTTATAGATCTTCATATAGTTTGGTTATTAACCCCTTATCAGATATATCATTTGCAAATCTTCTCCCATTCAGTAGTTTGTCTTTTCCTTTTGCTGGTTTCCTTCACTGTGCAAAAAGTTTTTAGTGCAATGTAGTTTTAGTGTGATATAATTCCATTTATTTTTTTCTTTTGTTTTTCTTGCTCAAGGAAGTACTATATTTTACCAGGTTTAATGCACTCCCCTGTATAATGCTCACCCATGTTTTGCGCACATTATACACAGGCTTAGTATACCCTTTATCATACCCAAGGTATGTAATTATTATGCCCATGTATAATGCGCATCCTTATTTTTCCCTCAAAAATTTGGGGAAACAGGTATGCATTATACGTGGCAAAATATGGTGTATTCAAAGAGATAATGTTAAGAGCAATGTCAGAAAGTTTACTGCCTATGTTTTCTTCTAGGAGTTTTATAGTTTTAGATCTAACATTTAAGTCTTTAATCCATTTTGAGTTTATTTTTGTATAGGGTGTAAGAAAGTTATTGAATTTTATCCTTTTTTTCCCTGTATCTGTCCAGTTTTGCCAACACCATTTATTGAAGACACTGTCTTTACTCCATTGTATGTCCTTGCCTCCTTTGTTGTAGATTAATTATCCATGCAAACAGGAATTTGTTTCTCAGCTTTCTGTTCTATTCCATTGATTTATATATCTTTTTATGGCAGCATCGTACTATTTTGATTATTGTAGCTTGGTAGTATAGTTTGATATCAGGGAGCATGAATACCTCCTACTTTGTTCCTTCTCAAGATTTCTTTGACTAATCTGGGTCTGAATAATAAGTTTACTTTGGAATCATTGATAATAAAAATAATAGATTAGAAATATTATAAAATTTCATTGTATTCCTAGTCTATAGGAATTCCTAGTCTATAAATTGATTTATACTGTGATTCAGTTTGTCTATTTATGTGAGTCAGTTTTTATACACATTAATATTATAATCTTTTACTACTCTGATACCACTAATGGATCTTTTTCATTAGATTTGAAGGGAAAATTAGATGATGACTTCATTCCAGTTTTAAAAAAAATTAGCATAGATTAAGAAAAAGAAAATCTTTGACATTCTCCCTTTCAGCTCAGTGGGAACCACTTAAGAAGCTATTCTGCAAACACCTTAATGGCATTTGTCATTTGCCAGAGTCTAACAGAATGTAATTCTGGGAGTGAGCAAGCACATACATTTCACAGTATTGGCCTGTGTATTGCATATTATTCTGAAACTACATGCTTAGCTTTTTTTTTTTTTTTAAAGATTTCTTTACTTTTATACAGAGGGGAAGGGAGAGAGAAAGAGGGGGAGAGAAACAGCTATGTGTGGTTGCCTCTCACAGGCCCCCTACTAGGGACCCAGCCCACCAGCCAGGCATGTGCCCTGACTGGGTATCAAACCGGCGACCCTTTGGTTCATAGGCCAGTGCTCAGTCCACTGAGTCACACCATCCAGGGCCATGCTTAGCTTTTTAATAAAAGACTTAACTTATTTTTTTTTCTTTTATAGGAATATATTTGTCCCAGATGTGAATCGGGCTTTATTGAAGAAGTGACAGATGATTCCAGGTATTGTACAAGCTTATGAATAAATTAGATATTTTGTTATCAAAATTCTTTTCTCTCAGCATTGAATGAATAGGAAGGAATTTGTTTTGTAACTTATACTCTCTACTGAGAGGAAGGTGAGTGAGTTTGGAGAGGGAGAAAAGTGGCATATGGAAGAAGAAAAATGGGAAAATTTGGAAACATGTTACGGTAGGTGTGATGAGATGTATTGTTTCTGATCGTGTGTGGCAATTCTTGGTAACCTAAATCTGTAAAAGAATAAATCTGGTAAGTTTTGGTTTATTTTCTGAGACTTCAAGGTTCTTTTAGATTATTGATTACTTTTTAGTGACCAGTCTGTTTGAAGCTAAACTGCTGTTGCGCTTCCTTGGTGGGCTGAGAGTGACATCTTACACAGATCTCTAATAAACGGGGTGTTTCCTAGCCAGGGAAACTGAGTTATTATTCTGCCTCGAGGAAACCTTGAGTCCTTGTTCTTATTGGAATTATTATCAGCAAATGTATGCCATCTTCCTACTGTAATATCATTATTTGGATTTGTAATGCTTGAAATTGGCTCTCATTGATCTTAGTAAAGGTATAAAACCTATAAAAAGGGAAAGTATTTCTTGAAGTGACTATTGTTATTACTTCCTGGTTAATATGAGCAAAACTATAAAAACAATAAAAAATGGAATAGCTTTGATAGGATGGCCTTTTTGGCTAAACATAGTGGTACATTCGTTTATTTGTGGCCGTATGGTTAAACATTAGTTGGAAAATTGAAGTACTAACTGGGTAAAAATCTGTGTTCTGAAGCTTTTAATCTTGATTTTGGGGGTTTTAATGGCAGTAAATAATTCCTTTACTGTTGCTGTTGGCAAAATCTAAACTTGAAGGTCCCTTCCACAACCAGGAAAATAACTACACACTTTACAGTATGTGCTATTAGTTTAACTTCATCAATGATTGGTGATTTTATGTGTGAATGAGTTAGAGCTCCTGGGGTAGTATATGGCATGGGATCTAGTTTTTATAAGCACTAAAATGTTGGTCTAATCATCTCAGTTTTAAATACACAATACCAACTCTAATGTATAAGATTAGCATGACAGCAAAATTACCAATTGTGTGTGTCATGGATGGCTTGCTAATTTGGGTAGTTTTTTATTTATGCTTATAATTGCATCAGATACTTATTTCAAGTACTTAGGCTCTCCATGTGTTAAATAAAAAGCATATTGGTTGGCAATTAATGGCTGTACTTTCTGTAGTTTTAAAAAGTAATTCTAGTTTCTTTAGGCCTATATACAAAAGTAAAATGAGGATAAGTGTAATTGCAGGATGAACCTGTTCTAGCAGGGAACTATGAATTCTATGGATCCTACTCTTATTTGACTTAGTAATTCTTATAGCCTTATAGATTAAAAGTTGTCATGTCCAGGTGCTGTTGATTGCAAATACTGCAATGCAAAGATTCTGTCTTGAAAGATTAGTTTTTTAAATGGTTGAAGAAATCTTTTTATAACTGTCATTGCCTTAGAGGCAGCATGGTGTTTTCTTCTACAAAGTTCATAAACTTTTGCAGATTTGAATACTTACAGTGGTAAGTAGTGGATGATAAAATTTAATGAGGAAATCATTACATGTAAATATTGGATAATGGGCTTCATATGCTAGTAGACATATATCTGGAGGGGCACCTTGTAAATTTTCTCAACCTTTGTAACCTTTCTCGGAACAATGTGGTTATTTTTATTATCCCTTCTCTATTATTAGTCCTGTCACTCTTAAAAAATACTAAAGAGTTTTAAGAAAAGGGGGATGCTGATGGATTTTAAGGGGGAGCAGAACCCTAAAATGGCTTTAATTACCAAGACTGTTGGAATCCCTGAAACCTTGTCGTAAAGGCAGGGAACAGCCTTGAAAGCCTGTCTAGGCTTGACCAGTAAAGTGGACGCACAGCCATTCAACTTTTTAAAAAAGCTATATGGTAGTTTGCTTTCTTATTTGGCGTGGATTGTAGGGTACTTTTAGGTTTGCTCTACATCAAAGTATTTTTTACAAAAGCATTTTAACTTCTGAAACAAATATAGGTGTTAAATGATTTCTAATGAAAGATTGTTATGGCCTGTGAATGTATACATGGAGAATGACATTTGCTTTGCTTTTTAGCGTTTGGTTCCTGACTAACCAGGGTGTGTGCGTTTACTCAGTAAGCTCAGCACAATGCCCGGATTGGTATTGTAATTCTAAAAATGAAAGCTATTTATTGTAGCTTTCATTGGGGTGAACTGTACATGTTTGTGCACTTAACATGTGTCTCTTGAAGTAAACGTGGTATCCAGCAGTTCTTGTGGTTCTTTTTCCATCCCCTTTTTCCCAAAACCTTAGCTTAGTTTCCTCTCTTCGCAAATTTCATGGGGACAGTATTCCTCTCTGTCTTTGGGAATAGGCAGTTATTTTATTGTTTACTCATGTGATACTAACTTTTTAATAACTTATTTTCAAGTTAACAGTATAGAATATGATATTGCAAAGTTTTCAAAAGTGATTATAACAGAGGGGTCAGGCCAAATTGCAGCGAGAAGGCAGGAGTTGGGGAGAAAAACCCAAAGGTGGAGTTGAAGACTTTAAAAGTGCTTGGAGGAGCTGCCAGAGGAGGGAGGTTACCCGCTGCAGACAACCAACTGGTGGCTCAGTAGAAGGGAGCTTGTACAGAGTATGTACAGGCTTCAGTACTTATGCCCCGTTGCGTGAAATGGTGGCAAGAAGAAGGGCAAAGGGAAACATGGCCAACATTAACCCTTATTGGTTGGAAAGGTGGACACTTCCACTGGCTTACCACGCAAGAGGTATTTTGGAGGAGGACTTTTAAACCAAAGGCTGTCAGAAGCCTCGCTCTTCCTTTGCCCTGCCGGGGCTGGAGTGGACGCAGGGACTGCTTAGGGCTTAGGCCCCTCACGTTTGGAAGCCAGCTCCTGGAGGCAGGGTCCCACGCCAGGATGTGTGCCTTGCTGGGTGTTAGCTTTTAAGACACTGCGACCCTGTGCAGCATGGCATGTGGGTCCCGGACTGCTTCCACTCTCGCCTTGAGAGCAACGCACAAAGGCTGAGAGTAACACATGGAGGCACGAGCTGGAAAGGTTGTGGCGATTGAAGCTTCCCCCTCATGGCTGTCTGGAGTGATCTGGAAGCGCACTCCAGACCCCGAGAGAGAGAGAGAGGGAGAGGGAGAGGGAGGGGACCTGTGTGTGCTCCTGTGAGGCAGTGGTGACTCTGGCACCAGAGAGAGAAGAGGGGAGAGAAAGAGGGAGTGGGGAGAGAGGGGGCAGCCTTGGAGCTGGAGTGACCAGACCCTTTTGAGTGACAACCTTGGGCTACAGATAAGCAGTAATGGGGAACTTCTGGACTCGGATTTGGACTTTAATCTTCTTGGGAGTGGCTGGTGTTCTTTGCTTTGCAGGAGAGGTCACTCAGAACAAGAGTGGTCTCAACCCCCTCAAATTGCGAGCCCTGTTAATAAAAACCTATTTCCTTCTCCACAAATCTTCATGTTGTGTGTGAACATGGCGACAGGTGGCTGGACCCCATGCTGCCCAGTTACATGAATGCTCTGTATAATGTCTGACATAATAAACACTCTACATATACTTGTATTAATAAAATACAGTTTTTGGGGAGGGGGTAGTATTTACTTAACAAGTCCAAATCAGGGCCTCCCTTCCCCCGTCCTCCCCTCAGACAACCAACACTTAAGCATCTACTAGCATACCATAATAGACAGTTTTCCAAATACTTTTTTTTTAATATAAAGAAAGAATGTTGAAAACTTTTAAAAGTCTGTTAAATGCCTTTCTTTTCCTTTGTGGAAATAGAGAAGAAGCACTCAAACATGTAAAATATCTTTGCCATCAAGCTGTTTTTTAAACTTACTCATCTTTTCACCCTCAATAACTTGTTCTCTTGATGATCTAGACTTATATTTTAACTAAATTCCACTTCCCCTTAGCTTTCCTCATCAAGTTTAACTGTCTTTGCCCAATTCACCCTCCACATGTTTCAAGCCTCATGAAAGAGAGAAGCAGCATTTTTAATGGTAAAGGAGAACCTTTTCAAAGGTAAATCACTTAGTCGGCAACCAAACAAGAATGGCTGGATTTGCCTTGCCTGGTAAGCACTAGATCCTGTTAGCTGCTGCTAGGCTGTTGAATGTCAGAGGGAAAGCAGTATACTAAGTCCCTTTTGTTTACACACCAAAAGATTAGGTTTCCTTAAATGCTAGAGGAATTTCAGAAGATTAACATTTAAATAGAAAACTTCATAGGCTGAGCAGGCAGAGGAAAAAAAAAATCACGTCACCCTCAACAGTTCCATCAAGGATGAAATTTTAAATCACATCATGTCTCACACCCAGTTTGTGGTGCAAAATAAGTCACTTGAACAGAGTGCAAACCAATTTTTTATTTTAAAATTGTCCTGGTGCTGGCCGTGTACCTCAGTTTCTTGGATCATAGCACCAGCAGGTTGTGGGTTCCATTCCCCGTCAGGGCACATACTTGGTTGCAGGTTGATCCCTGTGGGGCGCATATGGGAGGCAACCCACTGATGTTTTTCTCTCTGCCACCTGTTACTCTTCCTCTCTCTCTCAAATCAATAAACATAACTTTGGGTGAGGATTAAAAAAAGATGTTTTCCTAAGGCTGTCTGCTTGAACTTCAAAAACACATTTCGTAATTACCCATCAAAGGAAACTCAACATTTCACCCTCAGTCTTCAGCTCGTATTATCACTTTTAACTGTTAATAAACTATATTAATTTTAAATTGATTATTGTTTGTAAATTCTATACTGAATTACATGTAAATGAACTTATTTATAAACAAGCTAAAGTTAAGTGAGTCTTTTTCTCTGCCCTTAATTGGTTTTATTTGTAGTAATTGCTGTCCTTTTGGAGACATAGCAGTTCATGACCCTTGTTTGTTAAAAGATTAGTGTTCTGGGCATGAGAAGGATAAAAAGAAGTCAGGGATTTTATCAGGGTTTGTGCCTACCAGTAACATTTGATTGTGGGTTGTGAACTTGACTGCAACTTGTTTTGTTTTTTTATTTTAAGGAAAGTGAAGGAGTAAAAGATAATTTGCTGCACTTGGACCACACTATTAACCTGTATAATTCATTCAGATTGTTTAAACCCTTAATTTTCTTGACAAGTTTTTCTACAGCCTGGAATTAACTAGCTAAGTACTTATTATTAACCTCCCTACCAGTGTAGGCACTGATCACAAGCCTTATTTTTCCAGCCTAGCAAATTTTCTCTCATAAGTACAAACAAAATATTCTTGAGATGGAAACCATTCTTGAGATGCCATGTTTGTTTCCACTTTGACACCAAGCTCATTTCAGGAGTGGGGAGCAGTTCCTGCCTGCCTAAGAAGTTCTCAGAGCATCCTTCTGTCCATAGTGCTGAATGCTCCACTTGGAGGGAGCTCCCTTTCCAATGCCAAGCAAGACCAATGCTGCAGTGCCTTTCCCAACCCCCTAGATGAAATTGACATGCCCTTCTCTTGCTCCCAGCTGGCAGCACCTACCACATTTTGCTGTGTAATGTGCAATTTTTGCCCATATTTTTGAGGGAAAAATAAGGATGAGCATTATACATGGGTAGAACTAATTCCGTATCTATATAAATGTTTTTAATTTTTTTATTTATACTTATGTATTAAAAGTGTAACTCTAGAAAGCAATGAAGATATCCATATGCAAAATAATGCCCTGGAATACGAAAATTGATTTTGTTTCTAAATATAAATAAATTAAAAAATGAATTAAAAGATGAAAACAAAAGACTTTTTTCTGAAAGTTTGGGCCAAAAATGTGGGTGTGCATTATACACAGGAGTGCATTCTACACGGCCAAATATGGTATCTGCCCCCTCCCCAAGTAACCATCCTCATCTATCAAGGGCTTTCTGTGGTGTCAAGCCCTGTTCTATGTGCTTTACACATGTTAAGTAATCCTAACCACTACCCCATTATCAGTGCCATTATTATTCTCACATTATACATAAGGACACTGAAGCAGTGAGAGGTTGGTGCCTGAAAGTCACTCAGTTGGCAAATGACAGCAAGACAGCTCCAAGGACTGTGCACTCAAGTGCTCTACCATACCTCCCTGCTGCATTGAGCTAGTTACCTGCATAGTTGTTTCTCACATGTTTACACATATGGTACTAATTTAACAACTTTTATTTTCAAGTTATCAATATATAATATGGAATTGCAGGGTTTTCAAAAGTGATGAGTGTTTTGTATAATGTCTGATACATAATAAACACTCTATACTTATATTAATAAAATACAGTCTTTATCCTCTGAATCTATATTTATGAAAGAAAGGAAAGGGGTGGAAATGAATGGGACAAATTCTAAATATTTATAATACAAGGTAGAATTTGAATCAAAGTCAGAGCGTGGAGGGGTATGGGAGAATCTCATTTGGCTGGTGAGTTCAGAAAAGACTTAATGGAGGAGATTGCACTGAGATGAACCCTGAAGGATAGGTAGGATAATCAAAGAACAGGATAAACAATCAGAAGGGAAAAAAATATTGAGCCCTTTTATGGTGTGCTAAATATAGTACCAGTAGTATAGTACATTGTTAACATTTAATCATTCCCAAGTAATATTAACTGTTATAGTCTCAACTGTGTTTATTTGGTGGCTGAATGGTTTTTTAGTGAAACATTATGTTGAGAATGTTGTTTTATTTCTTAGCCTCTTTGAGAATAAACATTTTTCCTCTTTTGCTAAGTCAAATTCGAATTGCATTGCTGGCTCTATGGGTCCTTCTTCACTGTGGTGGCTCCTCTTCCCAATTTATCCCTTGATCTTTCCTTGATTTTGTAGTTACAGTTTTTTGTAGATTAATTCACATGCCAGTTATCAGAATTTTCTTTGTAGATGTCATGTTGGGATGAATTATTTTTCTTTATTGGGCTTTGTTCTCATTGTACCATTCTCTGTTTAGCTTCTGAGAGAGAAGCTTGTTCCTGGGAATAGAATCACTCATTCCTTTTTCTCTTTAGCTTTTTAGGTGGTGGTGGCAACCGGATGGACAATAGCACATCAACACATTTTGCAGAGGTAAGTTTTCCTTTGGGTGTAGAAATGCTTCAGGTAGTGGGTGGATGACATACTTGTACTTCACCATGCAGCACAGCTTCAGAATGGATAGGGAAAATGTGGGCAAGAGTAGCCGTTAGAATGGTTTGTGTTTTCAGCAGCTGGGGCTTGGGCATATTACTTTTGCTAAACCCTTGATTATAGTAATGGCCTCTAGCTGTGCTGTTTTAAACCTGGTTGTGTTTTCAATTCTGTTTCTGCTTTATTGTGTATCATGGTGTGAAAATAAAAAGCTTGTGTTTTTGAAACAACTGCTGCAGATTCTGCTTTAGTGGCATGATGGCCAAGCAATGAGCATGCCAGAATGAATTGTTTGTTATAGAAGTCACACTAAGAGGAACTTGTTTCTAGAAATTACCTCTAATGAACATGGTAGGTTGGTATAATTGGAATTAGAAGGCCAGATTAAGGGTAAGATATTTGCTTGTCTTCCAGATCTCAAGAAGGGGCTATAATTAATTTCCAGTTCTTTATATAATGCAGCATCCACATTTGGGGGGGAGGGTCTTAACTGTCAAACTGTCATTTGAAAATAAGACATTAGTGTGCATCCTTGAATACCATTTCATAGTAAATTCAAAGTAATTTTCTTTTTTCATTTTACTTACTGACTTAAAAATTTCATGTTTAGATTTTTTGTTCTTGAATATTTTATCCATTTTTAAGTGTATAGTTCAGTGGCATTACATGCTCTGTTTTTAATCATTTAGGGTCTACAGCCCACCATCTCAGCCTACAAAAAACACTGGTTTGTTTTTGCTTCTGTCACAGAACTTATTTGCCTCTAGAAAGCAAACAGATGTTGAAAGAAAAAAAAAGTTAAATCCCATAATCAGAATTTCTTTGTCTTTCAGTGGTATATTATCCTTCTATGGAGATAGCTGAAGTGCCTTGAGCTAGCAAAATGTGTGGTATTTATATGTGTATAAGTTAAACTGTTTTAGCAGTGTATTGGAAAAGTACAGTCCTGAATTAGACTTTTGGTCAAGATGGTGGCATAGGTAAACATGGCTCATCTCCTTGCACAACCACATCAAAATTACAACTAAATTATAGAACAACCAACACTCAGAACCATCAGAAATTGAGTTGAATGGAAGTCTGATAACTGTGGAATTAAAGAAACCACATCCATCCAGACTGGTGGGAAGGGCAGAGACACAGAATGGGCTTGTCTCACACCCATGTGTGGTGGATAAAAATTCATGTGGTGGATAAAAATTTGGGAGGGATATCTCAGGACTGAGGAGTCCCAGCCGTACACTAGGCTCCCAGCCCATGGTTCCAGTGACAGAAAGATAAGTCCCCATAACTTCTGGGTACAAAAATCAGCAGGGAATTGGTGGAAGAAACTTCTGGAGTCCTAAGCAGTTCCTCTTAAAGAATCCACACATGAACTCAGCTACACAGACTAACTCCCTCTGAGCTCTAGCACCGGGGTAGTGGCAAGAGCTGTGGGGCAGCTTTCTTCCAGACAGAAGGGCCATTGTCCCTTTTCTGAACCCCCCCGCCAGCCACAGAACCACAGAGCCACAGAGTCAGCAGGCGGCTACCGTGTCTGAGATTCCGTCAACCTGGCTGACACTGTTTGCCCTGTTCTGGATATACTGAGACTCCGTCCCACCCAACTTATGGGCCCACGCAAGCTATTAACAGAGACTTTTCCATACAAATGGCTGAATTTGGCTTATGCTTCACAACTGCCTAAATTCTCTCAAATAAGCAACAGCCAAATCTCAGGGAGGCCCCAGACTCCTTACCTCTTGCTGAGGGGCCCTAGGCATGGTGCTAATATCAGCCAACCTTATTCACAGTTTGAACTTGCTTGGAAATCTCAAAGCCCAGCACAATAGCAACCATCTCAGATTGTTTTATAGCCCAGGTGGGATGTCCCTGGGCAAAACACAGGTGGGGGTTGACCTTGGCTTACATGGGAAACCCCAGAGCCTGTGGACCCAGTGGACAGCTACAGACCACATCAGAGCACCACCAACCTGCCCCTGCCCACTAATCCTCCACAGTCGGCAAAGGTTGGTGGTAAGTGGTGATAGCCAATCCTTGCAACCAACTGGACTGAGTCAGTCCCTCCCATTGTTCTGCCAACTGAAACCAAGGTTCAGCTACAAGAGGAGGTTGTACTCTGACCACACAAAGGGCCCACCTCGAGTACCCAGCTAGGGTGATAGGGGAGGCTGTGCCACTGGACCCTACAGGATACCTACTACATTAGGCCATGCTACCAAGACAGGGAGTCAGAGCAACTCTACCTAATACATAGAAACAAATACAGGGAGGCTGTCAAAATGAGGTGACAAAGAAACATGGCCAAAATGAAAGAACAGATCAAAACTCCAGAATAAGATCTAAACCAAATGGAGATAAGCAAATCTATCAGATGCAGAGTTCAAAACACTGTTTATAAGGATGCTTAAGGAACTTAGTGAGGTCCTCAAGAGCATAAAAAAGATCCAGTCAGAAATGAAAGATTCACTAATTGAGGCACACAACAATTTACAGGGAAACAACAGTAGAGTGAAGGAAGCTGAGAATCTAATCAATGATTTGAAATGTAAGAAAGCAAAAAACAACCCATCAGAACAGCAAACAGAAACAAGAATCCAAAAAAGTGAGAATAGTATAAATAGCCTCTGAGACAACTTCAGGCATTCCAACATTCACATCATAGGGGTGCCGAAGGAGAAGAGAAAAAAGAAGAAACTGAAAATCTATTTGGAAAAATAATGAAAGAAAACTCCCCTAATTTGGTGAAGGAAATAGATGTGCAAGTCCAGGAAGCACAGAGAGTCCTAAACAAGATGGTTGCAAAGAGGCCCACTCCAAGACACATCATAATTAAAATGCAAAGGTTAAATACAAAGATCGAATGTTAAAAGCAGCAAGAGAAGCAATTAATTATCTACAGGGGAATTTCATAAGACTGTCGGCTGATTTCTCAGAAGAAACTTTGCAGGCTCGAAGGGATTGGCAAGAAATATTTGAAGTCATGAAAAGCAGGAGCCTACAGCCACGATTGCTCTACTCAGCAAAGCTATCATTTAGAATGGAAGGGCAGATACAGAGCTTCCCATACAAGAAAAAAACTAAAGGAATTCATCATCACCAAACCATGATTTTATGAAATGTTACAGGCAGTTAAGAAAACGAAGGTCAAAACTATGAACAATAAAATGTCAATAAATATATACCTATAACAATTGAATCAAAAAAACAAACTAAGCATACAGGAAGAACAGACAACATGGTAGATAAGGAGAGCATTTTGATGGTTGCCATATGGGAGATGGGTGTGGGGGAAAGGGTGAAGAGTTGAGGGGATTAAGAAGTACAAATAGGGCCCTGGCTGGAGTGGCTCAGTGGATTGAGTGCTGGCACATGCCTGGGTTTTGCAGGCCAGGTCCCTGGTTGGGGATGCGGAAGAGGCAACCACACATTGATGCTTGTCTCCCTCTCTTTCTCCCCCCCTTCCCCTTTCTCTAAAAATAAATAAATAAAATCTTTAAAAATGAAAGAAAAGAAAAAGAGGTATGAATAGGTAGTTACAGAATAGCCATGGGGATGTAAGGTACAGTATAGGAAATGGAGCGGCCAGAGAATTTGTATACATGACTCATGGATGTGAACAATGGTGTGGGATTGCCTAATGAGGGAGTGGGGTTACTGAGTGGAGGGCAGCAAAGGGAATAAAATTAGGACAACTGTAATATCGTACTCAGTAAAATATAATTTGAACAACAAGTAGTGTTGGAAAAAAAAGTAGTGTCCAATTAGAAGCCCATGATCTCTAAACTTTTCTCTAGCCTCTGAAAATTATCATAAGACCTCTAACCCCTCAGGTATTTATGTTGTTAGGTTTATAGTCAAGAAAATTGATGAAATGTTTGGGTAATAGTCCTGTTTTATTAAGGGTATTTCATAAAGATTTTATTTATTTATTTTAAGAACAAGGAGTGAAAGAGGGAGAAGGAGGGAGGGAGGGAGAAAGAGAGGGAGAGAAACTTTCATCATTTGCCTCTCACAGGCCCCCAACTCTGGGCCTGGCCTGCGACCCAGGTATGTGCTGTGACCAGGAATCAAACCTGTGACCTTTCAATTTGCAGGCCAATCAGTGCTCAGTCCACTGAGCCACACCAGCCAGGACTGTCAAGGGTATTTTCATTTACTTATGGTCTATAGTATCCACTGGTAAGTTTTTTGTTAACCCTGAACTTCCTTGGCATGTGGGTACAAGACAGATCATATCATTGAACTCCCATTATTTTTTCATTTTGATGCATTGAAAAACATTATTTTAAATATATTCTGCTTGCTAGGCCTGGGAGTCTTTCTGATTTAGTTTTTTTTTTTCTCCCTGTGTGTCTGTATTGTACAGGTTGCCGCTTACTGATTATGCTTATGCAGAAGAAACTTTGTCATATTTTTTTAAAAGTGTTAGTTCTCCATGGAAATACACTGATGTGTCAGCTTTATAGCTGACTCACCTAGAGGAG
The DNA here is from genome assembly GCA_004026545.1 of Mormoops blainvillei. NCBI lineage: Eukaryota > Metazoa > Chordata > Mammalia > Chiroptera > Mormoopidae > Mormoops > Mormoops blainvillei. The sequence continues at coordinate 295,244 of PVJD01000733.1, read as the reverse complement.
ATGCATTAAGAAGAAAAACAAATTTATGTAGTCTTTTTCCTAACTTTAGTAATGGTACACCTGACTTTGATGGCATGAGCTATTTCTTCAGCTAATTTCTTCAGTTAATTTTGCTGAGCCATAGCCTGTAATTTCATGTTCTTCAGAGTTTGTAGCAATGCCCGGTTTTCTCTCTTTAGAATTCCCTTGTCACAGTTTTTGAATATTTTGGTTTTCACATTTTTAAACAAAATATTTTGCAAATATTTAAAAATTAAAAAAGTTTGACTTAATAATATTATACAGGTTACCAGGGTTTAAAAAAGAGTTAGCTAAATATCGTAATTTGCCGTGTATAATACACAGTTTTTCACCCAAATTTTTGGGAAAAATAAGGGTGTGCATTATTATATGGGCAGTACTAAAATGTAGATGCGCACTATACATGGGAGCACATTATACCCAGCAAAATACGGTAACCTATATTCAGTGCTTTAACAGCCCTCTGCTAAAAGCAGGGGTAAGAAGCCAGCCAATACCATAGTCGTCTTGCCTACAAGGAATTTGTAATTTTGGGGAAAGAAGTGCAAATACAATATGAAGCAAATAAGAAAACAAGAAAGTGTAGAGTAGATAATAAAATTATTGCCAGGTCTGTGTAACAAGCACAGGAGGGAGAGATTAGATTAGGTGAGCTGCAGTCTTTAGAACTAAGCCCTTTAGGACCAGGGGTCAAATAACTTATTGATATGCCTGGGATCAAATTACCTGAGTTCAGATCTTGGGCCTACCACTTATTTACTGGTTATGTAACCTGTACAAAATCACTTCAAATCTCAGTGTACCGCTTTCCTTATCTGTAAATTGGGGAAAATAATACCTCACAGGATTGTTGCGAGGGTTGATTTAAAACATGCCAGGTGTGTAGGCCAATGTGCCAGCCATGTAGAGTGCTTTATAAATTTTAGCCTTTATTAAGACTTCATGGAGAAGTTAAAACTCCCTGGGAAAGGTAAAACCAGGCTTTTTCAAGTGCTGGAGCCTTGAAGGTTAGGTGGAATTTAGGTGAACAAAGAAGTGAGAAAAAGAATATTTATAGGCTATAAGATTTTATACTTATGTCCCTTTGGGGGGGTGCCTAGAAAGAAAATTATATATAGAAACCAGAGTTATTTTTCTCTATATTTTATTTGGTAATTTCAATAAAGGCTTATGTTCAGTTTTGCTGTTTTTCTTCAGCCAGAGCTGCTTGTGCAATGAAAAGGTTATTTTCTGTAATTAGAATTTACTAATAGCTGAATTCCTAAAATACTAGATTAGAAAAGGCTTAATTCTAGGCAAAATTTCCAACACAATCAGTATTGATTTTTTTTTTTTTTAGTGGATTTGAGGTGGAGAGAGAGTGAGGGAGGATGGAGTGAAGGTGGGAGGAGGCTAGTTGCCAGTTAATGTGAGGGCCGGGGAGAACAAATATAAAAAATATTACTAGCAGTTTGTAGAGAGGAGATGTTCTACTGAGGTCTCTGTTAACCTGAGGATTTGAGCCCATGGCTAGCTGAAGGTTTCATTGATTATTTGAAAGATTCTGACCATGACCAGGGGCCAGTGAGACACCTGATCTGAGATTCTCAGCTTACCGGAATGGGTCACTTCAGTGCAGGAGTCACTGTGGCTGCTGCTTCAGATTAGCAGAATATAAAATAGGTAGGTAGATGGCTTCCTGAAAAAGAACACCCAGCATGTGCAAAAGGGTAGGGTGTTCTGAGCACTCTGATTTATATTTATTTAAATAAAATTTGTTTTGGTACAGATGTAGTGTTATAATGGCAATTAAAAAAGTATTAAAAATATCTGGAGTTTCACAATTCTAAGAGCTCCCTTTCTCCATACGTTTTCTTCAGGTTTTATTCTGAGGCATAGATATGTACTGAAAGATATAACAACATTAAGGTTTTTTAAAATAAAATATCTCTCATTATCTCCTTACCTTGTTTTAGCTTTATTTTTTAAATAGTACTTCCCACTTCTCACACCCATGATTCCTGTTTTCAAATGCAAGCATAGGAGTATACCACATTGTATTTTTGGTTTTTGAAATTTACTTAGGATTATGTCAGACCTTTCTTCTTGTATTTCCATAGTTTACAAGAATTATATTTTATGATTTCATTTTATTTCATGTTTGTACTATATTTATTAAACTTTTATTCCGTATTAAACATGTTTGGTTATATGTGATAGTTGGTACTTCTTCCCTCCACCTCCGAGTCGAGAATATACTGAGAAATAAAACATAGAAGCTAGGTAGACGGAAATAAAAATTTAGTTTTTATGTAGTTGAATCGGAGAACACAGTTGGTTTATGGCCAAGTAGACATTCTAAAGCTATTCAGGATGACCTACCTGAGAATTAGAGGTTGCAGACCTGGCACACATACTTAAAACTACTTCTTTTGCATTTTTGCAGCTTCCTAGTACGGGAACTCCATCCATTGGAGAAATACAAATTCCATAGATGTTAGGCTCTTGGGACTTACTGATCAGATAGATGGATCACTTCTTTGGTAGGGAACAATAATGAGATCAGAGGTGGAAATGAGAGATCTGATTCTTCACTTTTCGCTTTTGAGTTTTGGATTTTAAGCTGTAGTTAACAGGCTTCTGGGAGTAGTTTCTGTGGCAGTTGAGGGAGGACATCAGTCAGTAATCTGCGAGGACAGTTTTGTTTCTACCTCAGTTAAGACCCTCTCCAGTACGAACTCACGCACTTGTGTGTTGTACTCCTGGGACCTGTGGAGAAGGCTCTGAAATAATCAAGAACAATATAAAGTTAAATTGAACTAAATAAAATTCTACCAATTTTGACTTACAAAATTAATAATTTTAAATGATTAGACACAGTAAGAACTTAAAGATTTTAAACCATCTACCCTGTTTGCTGTTCTTCTCGGTCTCAGACATAAGTAGCACCCAGATTGGAAAGGAATAACTAAAACTGTCAGTTCACAGTTGGCATGATCTTTTATGTAGAAAACCTGATAGATTTTATTAAAAGGCTATTAGAAATAATGAATTGAAACAAGGTTATAGAATATAAGAAAAACATAGAAAATCAATTGTATTTTTACATATTGGCAACAAAAAATTAAAAATTTTAAAAATACCATTTACAATGGCTTAAAAACACGAAATACTTTAACTTTCAGAAAAGATGTATAAGACCTAAGCATGGAGAACTACAAAATATTACTTAAAGAAATTAAAGATCATCTAAATAAATGGAGAAATATATTCTGCTTGTGGAACAGAGAACAATATTGTTTGGATGTTTTGGATTCATTATAATTTCAGTCAAGATCCCAGTCAGTGTTTTGATATAAGTTCAAAATAATTAAGCTGAGTAAAAAAAAAATACACAAAGAGTACAATACAATATGATTCCTTTTACAAGCAATTCTAGAAGAATATGATTTTCTAAAAATGTAAACCACAGAAAGATCAGTGGTTGCTTGGCTGCAAGGAAGGACAGGAGGGAGGTGATTGTCTTGATATGTTTTCATGAAACTTTTCATCATCAATTAACTCATTTTTATAGGCCATGCTATTTTTTTTTAGATATAATTCACATATCATGTAATTTACCCTTTAAAGTATAAAATTCAGTTGTTTTACTATGTATGTAAAGTTGTATAACCATGACCACTGTAAATTCTAGAAATTTTTTATCACCCCAAAAAGAACCCCTGTACTGTTTAGTCTTTCCTTTTTTACCTCTCCAGTTCCTTGAGCCCTAAACAGCTATGAGTTTATTTTCTGTCCTATGGATTTGCCTATTGAGGACATTCGATATAAATGGAATAATATACAATATGTGACCTTTGTGACTGAATTCTTTCATTTGCCGTAATGTTTTCAAGGTTCATCCATGTTGTAGCATGTGTCAGTACTTCATTCTTTTTTATGGCTCCACAATATTCCATTGTATGGATTTACTACATTTTGTTTACCCCCGTCCACCAGTTGATGGACATTTGGGTTGTTTATGCTTTTTAGCTGCTCTGAACAATGCTGCTGTGAGTATTTGCATACAAATTTTTGTGTTTAGTGTTCTTAGTTCTTTCGGGTCTATAAGAGTGAAATTTCAGGGTTATATGGTAACTATTTCAAGAACAGACCATAGTATTTTAAGAAGTGCTGATATAGCACATTCTACTAAATGGAAGATAGTGTCCAAATATTTTCAGAGGCATTGTCTTATTCCTCCATTCAAAGTAACATTTTTAGTTTTCCTCAAAACTTGTCAAATAAACTGCCTCCATGATTCTTTTGAATGTTTCACCAAAACATAACAGTGTTCTCTTTCAGCTTGCAGGCGGGCACTCAATCCACTGTGCCACACCAGCCAGGGCTTAGTGTTCTCTATTTATGTTTACTTATATAATCCATGTCCTGAATACCCAGTTTTGTTGTATGAGCCATTTTTTTCTCTTATGCTTGTCTGAGTCTGCTTAGAGGCGAATGATCTCAAGCTATTCTTAACCTCCATGTTGATTTGGCATAAATCTGTGGGGGCTTTTTTTTTTTTTTTCTGTGTTTTATGATCAGGGTGCATTGCTATTTTGGGGTAATACATTGATGGTTAGTATTCATTTGCACTAATTTGGAGATTGCAGACAGTAACAGAATGCCTCATGCTGATGTTGAAGCTGCTTCTCAGCTTTCATTCTTTCAGAATTCTCACGTGTATTAAATGTGATAACAGTTTATGTACTTATCAGTGCAGGTTATTGGTATTATGAACTTGGTGATTGATTTTTCCTCTAGTCAAATTTTTCAAATACTTAGTTTTTACATTATCATGAAAATAAAGATTTCTTTGAGAGTTCTTTTCTGCTGGCAAATGTTGTGAAACTTTATTTATCTAGTAAGGGAATAATATATTTTTTCCTTTCCTTTACATAAGTGAAATAGGTAATGGAGAACATGGAGGGGGCTGCTCATACTTTCTTACTTAAATTATGTTGTAGACCACTTTTCAACCTAGAAGCCAGTGATTTTTAACAGATGGAGGCTGTTGGTAGAAAGTAAAGGGAAATAAGATATGTTAAGTACAAATGACAATTAAATGAAAAGGTACACTGGTATATTGAGAACTCCTACTGCTTTTAGTGTGCATATTATTTTTTGCTCCTCAGATTGAATGTTAGAATTAAAAGAAGTTTAACAGTGTTGTCAAGAATGTGGGAGAATGTGCCCTGGCTGGTGTGGCTCAGTGGATTGAGTGCTGGCCTGTGAACCAAAAGGTCGCTGGTTCAGTTCCCAGTTTAATGCATGTGCCTGGGTTGCAGGCCAGGTCCCCAGTAGGGGGAGCACGAGAAACAACCAAACATTGATGTTTCTCTTCCTCTCTTTGTCTCCCTCCCTTCCCCTCTCTAAAAATAAATAAATAAAATCATTTTAAATTTAAAAATCAAAAAAAAGAAAAGAAACGTGGAGAATTTTAGCTCTTTTATAATACTAGGAGTATAAATCAGTAAAGCCCTTTTGAGGATAATTGGTTCTGTCTAGTGAAACTTAAAGTGCTTATATCCATCAATTCTATTTCTGCACTATAGGATATTCATATGAAAGACATGGAATACTTCCCAGTACATTTTATAGGGCTCAGTGTAACCTGATACCAAAAGCAGACAAGGATAGTACACAAAAGGAAAATTATAAACCAATTCACTTGTGACTGTAAATACAGAAATTCACCCAAAACAGCAGAAATGGAATTCACCGGTGTATCAAAAGCAAAATTGTGTTTGTCATAAGAATTCAAGGTTGAGTTAGTATTGCAGGATAGAAGGCAGTAGAATGACATATTTAAAATGCTGAGAGAAAAAATACTGCCAACCAAGAATTCTGTGCTTGGCAAAACTATCCTTTAAGAACAAAGGGAAAATTAAAACATCCCAGAGTTTATTACTAATATACTTTCCATACAGAGAATGCTGGAAGAAGTCTTTTAGGCTCACTGCAGACCAATTCAGTTTATTTTCTGGAGTAGGCCCAAAGAATATGCATTTTAAATAAACCCTTTTATGGATTTTTATAAACCAAAAAGAAAAGAACAAAACAAACAAAAACAAAGACTTCATAATGAGGTAACATTTTACATCCAGAAGATTGGTAAAAACTAAAAAAAAAAAAAAAGTCCTATGATATCAAGTGCTCCAGGATTTGGTGTAGTCCTCTTGGTGGATGTGTAAATCAGTACACTCAGTTTGGAAAATAATTTTGGCATTATCTGGTAAAGGTGAAGATGTATAGACCATATAAAGTTGTGCAGACCACTGGCAGAAGCTCTTCTGTCTCTGCAGCAGAAAACATGTATATGAATGTTTACACTGGCTGTTAGTAGTAACAAAAACCCAGAAAACATCAATATGTTTATTGAGAGTAGAAAAGATTTAAAAGTGTGTGTGAAAATGAATGTGTCAACAGTAGAGCCAAAATATCAAGTGCACTTTCATAATTTACAAAGCACATTTTATTTAGGGATGTATACATCTGTAGAAAAACTAAAAAGTAAAGCAAGGAAATGATAAACAGTTGAGTGCAGTGGTTACTCTGGAGGTTACAGGGGAGAGGGACAGTTTCAGTGGCTTTGGTAATGTGAACTAAAGATGGTTACAAGTATAAATGTTTTGTTTTTAATACTCTTTTATGTTTCAATTATAATTTTTAGACATTTCTGTAACTTACAAAGTGATTACCCTCATAAATCTAGTACCTGTCTGACACTATACACAGTTATTACAATATTTTTTTACTATATTCCCTATGTTGTACTTTACATCCCCATTACTAAACTGTAACTACCAATTTATACTTCTTAATCCTGTCATCTTTTTCACCCACTCCCCCCATCCTCTATCTGGCAACTGTCAAAATTTTCTCTTTATCTGTGGGTGTGTTTCTGTTCTACTTGTTCGTTTTTTGTTTTTTTGATTTCACAGATAAGTGAAATTTCTGCCCTTCCTACCTGTCTATGTGGTTTCTTCTTTACATACTTAGTTGTAAGGCTTTGGTTCAGCTAGATTTTAGGCAATTCTGAGAGATGGTTGTTCTGTAGTTTATCTGTAGTTTGGGTGTGGTGATGGGAGGGAGTGAATCCTGCATTTACCTATTCTCCATTTGTGTTTTATTATTATTTTTTAAATTTATTGATGTTTTCTTTTTTTGAGAGAGACATACACACACGTGTGCGCGCGTGCACACACACACACACATCAATTTGTTCCACTTATTTAAGCATTCATTAGTTGATTCTTGTAGGTGCCATGACTGGGGATTGAACCCACAACCTTGGCAAATGGGGATGACACTTTTAACTGAGCCACCTGGCCAGGGCATGTTTTATTTTAATACCTCATTTATTATGTTATTTTACATGTATCAAATAATGTTAAAGAGCTATACAAAACACCCATGCTATTCTAGTGTTTAAAAGAATGATATGAATATGTGTGTTCTGAGTCATTGTGGACCTTTTTCCCTCCATGCATTTATTCCTATCTAACATACACAGTTTTCTTTTTCTTTTTTTGGAAGGTGGGAGCATGTCTGTCTCTTCCCACCTGAAAATGAAATCCATTAGGGCAGAGGGTTGTTTTATTTTTATTATTATTCTTTGTTAACATTATATTCACTGCTGTATCCTAACAGTTCCCAGAAAGTGATTGAAGACATAGTACATGCTCAATAAGTATTTGTTGATTGAGTGAATGAACGTGTGTGTGTGGATCTATATTACAAAACCTAGTATGTATATGTACACAGACACATATTTAAAGATCTAGAATTCTACATACCAAATTAAACTTTCAGTAGGAGAGTAGAATTAGGGGGTAGGGGTTGGTCACATCTGAGTAAATAGAGAATATATTCTCTATTTAAAATATAGAGAATATAATATTTTTATAAAATATTATAGAAAATATTTTATATTTTTTAATGTAAAGAGGAGGAAAATCTTGAAAATTAAGCAAATTGTAAACTGGAAAAAAAATTAGCAAAGATCAACATTATTCATGAACCCAAACAGACTCCTTAATTTTGAGATTTAATTTGAAAAGTTAGTGGATTGAGACTAGAGTGGGCTCTGGAATGACCTCACATATTGTGCAGCTAGGCTGGTAACACTTTCTATGAGCGTTATTATAGGAGGCTCTTGCTAGTATGGATCTCCAGAAAAAAGGGTCAGACTGGAGTTGGAGAGCTATGAACAATTTAAGACGTAAGAAGTCATGTGCTGAGCAGTTTGTTGTCCATGTTATTATCTATACATTAATTTTTTGTTTTCATTTAAAACAGGATAGAATACAACTAGGATTTTATACTTGGTTGGAGTAAAATAAACTATGTTCTGGGGAACTCTTGAAATATCTGTTGTGTAGATAAATGCAATTCAAATTATTTCAGAAGTGATTTGTTTTTTTCCATTCACTCTTTGCTTAGTGATTCTACAGTCAAACCCAACAGGTACACATGCCCCGCCCTCCTCCCCCATATTCCTCCCACCACTGCCACCCTTTTAGTGATAAAAGTGTGTACAATGGAATGGCCTTATCAGACATTCCTGTACTGTTTCGACACTAAACCTTTCTGATGCAGCTTCTAAATTAAGTATTAAAAAAAATTTTTTTTTACGCTTCGTATTTTTTATTTTTTTATTATTTTTTAAGTCTTTATTATATTTTTCCATTATTATTTAATCCCCTTATAGCTCCCTCCCTCCAGCAATCACCACACTGTTGTCCATGACCATGAGTCCTTTCTCCTTTTTGCTCAGTCCCTCTACCCCCTAACCTCCCCTCTCCCCACAGCAATCACTACACTGTTGTCCATGTCCATGAGTCTTTTTCAGTTTTGCTTGTTAGTTCATTTTGTTAGTTCATTTTGTTCCTTAGATTCCACATATAAGTGAAATCATACGGTATTTGTCTTTCTCCTGCTTATTTCACTTAGCATAATGTTCTCCAGGTCCATCAGTAGCCTTGCAAAGGGTAAAGTTTTTGTTTTTACTGCCCAATAGAATTCCACTGTGTAAATGTCTCATAGTTGCTTTATCCACTCATTTGTTGATGGACACATGGGCTGCTTCCATATCTTGGTGATTGTAAATAACAGTGCAAAGAGCATAGGGGTACTTATGTTCTTTGAAATTAGTGTTTTAGGTACCTTCAGATATATTCCCAGAAGTCGGATTGCTGGGTAAAAGGCAGATCCATTTTTAATTTTTCGAGATATCTCCATACTGCTTTCCACAGTGGCTGTGCCAGTCTGCATTCCCACAAACAGTGCAAAAGCGTCCATCTTTCTCCACATGCTCACCAGCACTTGTTGTCTGGGGATTTATTGATGATAGCCATGCTGACAGGTATGAGATGGTATCTCATTGTGGTTTTTATTTGCATTTCTTTGGTAATTAGTGACATTGAGCATCTTTTCACATGTCTATTGGCCATGTGTATGTCCTCTTTGGAGAAGTGTCTATTCAGACCCTTTGCCCATTTTTTAATTGGATTGTTGTTGTTTTTTTGGTGTAGAGTTGTGAGTACTTTATATCGCCTGGATATTAACCCCTTATCAGCTGTATTGGTGAATATGTCCTCCCATTCTTTGGGGTGTCTTTTTATTTTGTTGACAATTTCCTTTGCTATGCAAAAACTTTTTAGTTTGATGAAGCCCCAATTGTTTATTTTTTCTTTTGTTTCCCTTGCCTGGGGAGAGATATCCGATAAAAATTTTCTACAAGCAATGTCCGAGATCTTGCTGCTTATGTTCTAGGATTTTTATGGTTTTCAGGTCTAACATTTAAGTCTTTGATCCATTTTGAATTTATTCTTGTGTGTATCTTAAGAAGGTAGTCTATTTCATTTTTCTGCATGTTATCTGTCCAGTTTTCCCAACACCATTTATTGAATAAACTGTCTTTAGCCCATTGTATTTGCTTGTTTCCCCTGTTGAATATTAATTGACTATAAAGGTGTGGGTTTATTTCTGGGCTCTCTGTTTTGGTCCATTGATCTATGTGTCTGTTTTTATGTCAGTACCAGGCAGTTTTGATTACTGTGGACTTGTAGTATATTGTTTGATATTAGGTAGCGTGATTCCTCCAACCTTTGTTCTTTCTCAGGATCACTGTCGCTTATGTGGGGTCTTTTGTGGTTCCATATAAATTTTTGAAATGTTCTAGTTCTGTGAAATAACTTCATTGAAATCTTGAAGGGAATCCCTTTCTTGTTCCTGATCGTAAGGGGAGCGCTTGTAGTTTCGGCCCATTGAGTGTGATGCTGGCAGTGGTTTTGTCATATATGGCTGTTAATTATGTTTAGGTATGTTCCCTCTGTTCCCATTTTTCTGAGAGTTTTTTATCATAAATGGGTGCTGGATTTTATCAAATGCTTTTTCTGAACCTATTGATATAATCACGTGGTTTTTATCCTTCATTTTGTTTATGTGGTGAATCACATTGTTTTGCGAATGTTGTACCATCCTTTCATTCCCAGAATAAATCCCACTTGATCATGGTGTATGATCTTTTTGATGCATTGCTGTATTTGGTTCACTAATATTTTGTTGAGGATTTTAGTCTCTATGTTCATCAGTGATGTTGGCCTATAATTTTCTTTCTTTGTGGTGTCTTTATCTGGTTTTGGAATTAGGATAATGCTAGCCTTGTAGAATGAGTTTGAGAGCCTTTCCTCTTCTTGAGTTTTATGAAACAGTTTGAGAAGGAGATGTATAAGATCTTCTTGGAATGTTTGGTAAAATTCACTTGTGAAGCCATCTAGTCCAGGGCTTTTGTTTGTTGGGAGTTTTTTGATAACGCTTCAATTTCTTTAGGTGTAATACGAGAAGTTATTTTTTAGAAATCTATCTCCACTTTATGGTGATGATACTTTTTACAACTGTGTAAATCTGTTTTATTTAAATCTTATTACTTTATAGTGGAAATGTGGATGTCATTAAAACAGGGTTATAATGTTCATCTAAATGATTGATTGTGCTTAGTATGGAAGTCCATGGTTACCTTTGGCTCATGTTTTTATTCCAAAGGGGTTCAGGCCCTGGCCTGTTTGGCTCAGTTGGTTGGAATATTTCCCTGTAGACCGAATGGTTGCTGGTTCAATTTCTGGTCAGGACATATACCCAGGTTGTGGGTTCGATCCCCAATTGGGGTGCATACATGAAGTTCTCTCTTTCTCTTCCTCTTTCTCTCTCCCCCTTTCTAAAAACAATGAAAAGAAAAGGTCCTTGGATGAGGATAAAAAGAAAAAAAAGGGGGGCTTTGGCCATTGACCTGTAGTTTCTCTATGAAGAAATTAAGTTTCATGGTATGTAAGTTTTTCTCCCCTGTTCATGCAGTGGAAGGACTTCTTCCTGTTTCCTCTTTTACTGTTCTTAAAACTGTAATGTGGTTTATTCCTGGTTTTTACTAGTTCTGGCGCAATTTGGACCACACGATGATTATACAAGATTTTAGACCATTTCTAAGTAGCAATCCAATGGACCAAGATAATAGAGCCAATGAGAGACACCAGACTCATACTGACTTCTGGGGACCAAGTCGACCTCCTCGGCTGCCAATGACTCGGAGATACAGATCGCAAGGAAGTACTCGTCCTGATAGATCCCCAGCTATTGAAGGGTGAGTGCACAGGTGTTCTTCTAAGGGTAGTTTCAATGAAAGACATATTAGCTTAATCTAATCTTTATAAGGTAGAATGGAGATACAGCTAAATCGAATGCCTATACTCAACTTGTACCAGTTGCTGAATGATGATAAAGTACAGGGTGATAAAACTAATGATATAGGTCTGTGGTTAACATTTTTATTTATGTCCCAGGTTAATACAGGTTTGTTTATCAAAATTTCGGAATGTACTAAAAAGGAATCAAATATGTTGGATGACATTGTGATTCATAAAGACCTCAGCAGATTGGATCAGTGGATTTAATATGAATTTTAATGGGAATAGAGTCTTGCGACTGCCAAAAACATTCATGCAACAAATGTCTGTTGAGTCTTTTGTGGTAGGTGCAAGACACTGGAGATACAAGACACTGGAGATACAATGGAGAGCAAAACGCCAGTTAGTGGTGGCCACTTATATCATGGACCCCAGTTAGTAGGGATAATAAACAAATATTTAAAATATTTACCATATGACCCTGCCCAGGTGACTCAGTTGGTTGGAGCAGTAACCCATACACCAAAAGGTTGCAGTTTCGATACCCAGTCAGAGCACTTAGCTAAGTTGCAGGTTTGATCCCTGGTCAGGGTACATATGAGAGGTGACCCATTGGTGTTCCTCTCCGTTTCTCTCCCTTCTTCTCTGTCTAAAATCAATGAACGTATCCTCAACTGAGGTTTTAAAAAATTATTTTTACCGTATGCATGGGATTGTACTTCATGCTTTATTTGCTTATCTCATTTAAGCCATATGAATTAGTAGCTGCTATTGCTGTTCTCATTTTATGTAAGAATAAACTAAGACTTAGCAAAATGAAGTAAACTGGATCAGTGGTAGACCTAGGACTTGCACCCAGGGATATATGAATCTAGGGCCGCACTATCTGATACCACAATCACTAGCCACATGTGGTTATATCAGTTTACGTTACAGGTTAATACAACTCAAAATTCCTCAGCCACACTAGCCACATTTCAAGAGCTCAGCAGCCATAGATAGCTAGCAGTTACCATATTTCAGAGCAGAGATTATAGAACATTTCTATCATTTCACACTCCTGTTCGGGCAGTGCTTGCCTAGAACCTACACTCGTCCCATGCATACAGCTTCTAAATTTTATTCGTAATCTTGCTTTCGTACTTGCTTTCTCACTCATCCATCCATCTGTTTGTCCATTAGTTTTCTTACGACATTCTTTCTTAGATCAATTATATGATATGGAAATCCAATTTAGTGGTATTGTCTAGGACAAAGGCCAATGAAATATTAAACTGTTTTAATAACTTCTATGCTCAGAGGTAAATCCACTGTGTCCTGTGCCAGTCAAATTGCCTGTGTATTAGCCCTGACTGGCGTGGCTTAGTTGGTTGGATATCATCCTGCAAAGTGAAAGGTCACTGGTTTGATTCCCAGTCAAGGAACATGCCTGGGTTGCAGGTTCAGTCCCTAGCTGAGGTGCGTATGAGAGGCAACCGATTGCTGTTTCTCACATCAGTCTTTTTCTCCCTCTCTTCCTCCCTCCCCTTTTCTCTTAAAATAAATAGATAAAAATCTTTAAATTGCCTGTAGATTACTTTCCCTTCTCTGCCTGGTATGGTTGCCATTGTTGAACTCCTCCTCAACTTACAATTCATCTAAACTTTTACCTCCTGTGCCCTTTATCTTTTTTTTTTTTTTTTTTTTGGCACCCATCCCGATATTGCCAATTTTGGATTAGTTCTGTTGTCAGTCTACTTTTCCTTGTTCCTCTGTCACCATATGATGGCTAAGTACTGCTGGAAGAAAATCATTTAAATAAGTCCATTGTAGCCCCTTCAACTGGTAAAGTGCATTTAATTTTTATTAGATGGTTAGTACTTTTCATTAGTTTTTTAATTTCCATTCTCCTTGCCAAACATTTTGAACTAACGCAGTTTTACTCTCCAAATTTCCTATCCAGTAGATGATTTCGGCAGCTGAGTTGTATCCTTCATTATGAAAATTGGTGCTTTAGGCATGAACTCCCAAATCCCTATGCCCAACTTCTGCACCAATATTTATTTCTCCTTTCTAACCTCTTCAGGTGATGTGTCCTTTTTGGGGGTGGGGGAGAGCAACTCTATCAGGCCATTATATCTGATCCATTCCTCTGACCTTTATCTCCTGTGATTTCATTTCATTCATTTTCTTCCAGCTCCTTCCCTTTTCTCCCTTAACTGTTCCTTGCTTGATCATGTTCCTCGCCCTCCCCACCCCCAAATACATGGTGCACACACACTTTAAGCTCTGTGGTTTTCAATTCTTGTACATTAGTGTCACTGAGGATACATTTTATTTTATTTTTAATCTTCACCTGAGGATATGTGTATTATTAGAGAGAGAGATAAGTCAATGTGAGAGAGAAACATTGATTGATTGCCTCCCATACACTACCCTGTAGGGGATCGAACCTGCAAACTAGGTATGTGCCTTGGCTGGGGATCAAACCCCCAACCTTTTGGTATACTGGACAACACTCCAACCAAGACAGCCACCCAGCCAGGGCACTGAAGATATATTTAAAAATACTTATACCACCTCCCCAGTATTCTGATTTAATTATTTTGTATGCAGTCCAGGCATTGGTAATTTGTAAAAAGCTCTTGAGGTTATTGTGATTGTAGCCAGAGTTTAGAACCACTGCTTTAGTTACTACCCCATCTCATTTCCTCCCCTTTCCATCTCATTATTTTTTCATCTCATTATTCATGTACTGCTATAGAGTAGTGTATGAATTTCACTAAAATCCATGGTGATCTTCTGTTATGTTGGCCAAAAAGTTCATTTAGTTTTTTTCCATACAATGGCTCTGACAGTGCTTAGTTGTCTTTAACTTCATTCAAAACAATTTTGTTAGATTTTATTGGGACAGCTGTCATATCAGCGTGCATTTAAAGAAAAACTTACCAGAATTGGTGAATTTTTGTGTAGCCATTTTAATATTGAAGATGGAAGAAAATATGTAATATTTTCAGCGTATTATGCTTTATTATTTCAAGGAAGGTAAAAATGCAACTGAAACGCAAAAAAAGATTTGTGCACTATATGGAGAAGGTGCTCTGACTGATTGAACATGTAAAAAGTGGTTTGAGAAGTTTATTGGCCCTATTGACATTTAGACCAAATAACTCTTTGCTGTGGGGCCGTCTTATGCATTGGAAGATGTTTAGCAGCACCCCTGGCCTGTACCCACTAGAAGCTGATAGTGGGAGATAGCCGACATACTCAGAATATCCAAATCAGTAAAGTTATTGGTGAAAATGAAAGAGGTGTCTTTTGTGGAAAGAATCATAATAAGGACTTTTTGGCCAACCCAATAGATGCAAACTCAGTGGCTGCTTTAAAACTTTTATTGTATGGGTCAAATTCACTGACTTCAATATTCTTGGTATTTTTTCCCTCTTGAAATTCTCTGCCTCTCTGACTTTGATGATACTGCTTTTTTAAAAATTTACTTCCTCTCTGACTTCCTTCTTGTGGATACTTCCTAAATATTTGTTTTCCCAAAGTTTTTCCTTTATTCTGCTTTAACTCTTACTCCATAGCAGCATTTCCTAACTTTAGGACTATTGGCTTATTGGGTTGGCTAATTCTTCCTGTGGTGCTATCTGTACATGGTGGTATGTTTAGCAGCTTTTGTGGCCCTTTTCTATTTGCAGTAACCATGTCCTCACCCCCACCCTCCATTTAAGACTAGTAAATAATGTCCCTGATTGAGAACCACTGCTCTATAAGCTCTAGTCATTCTCAGGTTCTCTTGTAGTTCTAATAATTACCTATATACCAGATTTGTACTTTTGTTTTTACCTTTTCCCCTAATGTAAGACTTGAATACATAATCTCTTACTAGACATTTCCATGTGGATGTTCATAGATACTCCAAACTCACTGAGATGGAAACTAAACTTTTTTCTTCCGAATCTGATCTTTCTTTATTTCTGATTTTAAGTGGAGGTACTACTCCGTACCCAGTTTAGAAATCTAGGCATTAACCTTATCTTTGTCTCCCCCAACCCTCCCATATGCATACATCTAATCAGTCATTAAGTCTTTCTAATTTTCATTTCCTATTTCTCAACTCCAGTTTACTCCAACTATGTCCCCCTAGTTTGCATCCACATTTTTTCTTGCTTGCCTGCACTACTGCATTAGATTCCCTACTCTTCCGTCTCCTTCAAAGCTTTATCATCCTTGAATTTACTCCCATATTACCCTTGCAGGATTATCTGCCTAAATTTTCAAACCCGTATTATCACTTTGCTACTTAAAATCCATTGTCACAGGGTCCTTAACGTAATATACAGAGCCCTCTTGTTTTTGAATCCTCCCAACCTCTGCAACCTTGTTTCCTGTTGCTACTGCTTTTCTTTTATTCTGTCAGCACAAAGCTTACAGTTATCTACATACACCATGCTGTTTCACGCTTCTGTATCTTTGCTTAATCTGCTCTCTCTGGCAGAAATACCTCCACTGTTTTCTTGACACAATTAAATCAGTCCTTCACCGAATTTAGGAAATTTCTCATGACCTCCGAGTTTATATCAAATGTATTTTCTTTGTGCTCTCTCCAAAGCATTTATGCATTCCTTCATCATAGTTCTAACTATGCAAATTGAAGTTATTAGCCAGCATTCAGGAAGCATACTATGCCAGGCATGGCATCCATTAGACAATTTAATGTTCTGAACAACCCTATGAAGTAGGTACTGCTGAGGAAAATTGAGAGTCTGCCATATTAGAATCTATATTAGTTATGTGTTATATAAGAAAGTACTCTAAAACTTGGTGACTTGAAACAGTAATTAATGTTTTATCTCTCTCAGTTTCTTTGGGTCAGGAATTTGAATAGGATATGGGGAGATAGTTTGTCTCCTCTGTATTTTGTGTAGGACCTCAGCTAGGAAGACATAACGCGTGAGGGCTGAAATCATCTGCAGACCTGTTCGCTTATACGAATTACATGTTAATGCTAGTTGGTGACTAGGGTTCTAGTTAAGCTGTCAGCTGGAAAACCCACACATGACCTCTTTTAGTTTTAAGAATCAAGGCTAGTTTTTCTTTTAAGATGTCCATTTATTTGAATTTCTGTGATTATTTCTTTATTCAGATTAAATATCTGGGCAAGAATATCAAATGATGTGTCCTTCTCAGTGTATCACAACTGAGGTGCACAAAATGTCAGCCTGTTCTATCATGGGGAATGTTAAGTTTGACCATTTGGTTAAAATATTATCTGCCAAATTTTTCTTATACAGGTAAAGAAAAATTTCCCTTTTCTAATTAATAAATAATCTGGAGTGATATTTGGAGATTGAGTGAATGTCTTGTGTCCTAATAGTTTTTCACGTAATGATACTAACATCCATTAATGATTCTTAGTTGAATTAATACTATAATGGCTGTAAAATAAGTTTTCCATTTCTGTGATTCCTTCTACAGGCAGTACAGTCTCCTGTAAAAAAAAAAGTTTTTGTCTTCTCCCTGCCTTACCTTATTTGTCTCTTTGTTAACTTATTTGTTTTAGCTTTTATGAATTTTAAAAAATTATTATTCATTTTGATACTCAAATAATCCTAATTTGGTCGGAGTAATTGGATCTAGGCATTTTAGGCAGCAGTCCTTGTTCATAGCACTTAAATTAATAAGAGTTAGGGCATCAGAGTAATCAGCTTGTGTTTCTGTGATTATTAGCTGGTTATTTCTGGCCTGTTGGACAAATAATGTTTCTGTTGGAGTTCCTTTAATGGAAATAAAATACTTTCAAGAAGACTTTTTTCCTAGTTGCCAAATAAGAATGGAAAGAGTTACCCTAATTTGTTTTATTTTATTGAATGCCTAAAAATACTATGAATGCCTTTAGGCAGCCATTTATCCTATCTGTAGTCTTAAGAAGGAGAGGGTGACTAACATTTATCAAATGCCTAGAATTTTTCAGGTGCTAGGCTGTGTACACTGTTTTCACATAGGCCTTGAGCTGGACCACATACAGTTCAAGTAGGCAGGAGTCAAAATTTAAAATCTCTTGCTCAAAATTTTTTGTCAGACTAATGAAATACCATTTTGAACATATTAACTTGAATCAGCCTTCCTTGGTTGCTTTTCCTTTTTATTCCAAGGGAAATTGAGGTCTAGTCTGTTACATTGTCCTTTGACTAATAGCAGAGTGGGAGAAAGATATAAGCTGCCTTTTAAACAAAAATATTTTTTAGTCAGATATCTGTTTTTTGCAGCTAAATATATCTTTTAATTCTTAGAGTTTATGTCAATGGAAAAAATGTTTGCCATTAGTAGAAGGTAACCATAAAATTAAGATGTTAAAAATCAAGCAATATTATTGAATTTTAAAAATAAAATAAGAAAATTTTAATTTAAGATAAATACTGATAAAATCAAAGTGCCTTTCAGTTCCAAATGTAGGCTACTACCTACTTTTTCCAACTTCATTCCACACCTCTTCTCCCTTGCTCTCTCCATTCTGTTCATGCTGGCCTTTTAGTGTCTCCAGTGGCTTTGGGCCTTTACACATTTTGATTTTCTCTGTCTGGATTGTTGGAATGTTCTGCCTCAAGCTCTAACCGTCCCCCCCCTTTCTTACGTTAATTTAGACCTACCTATCCCTTGGATATTACCTATTCCTTGGATATTACCTCCTCTAGGAAGCCTTTCCTGACATACGTAGTCCCCAGGTTCTCACAGAGCTCTGTGTACTTTTTTTTAACCCTAGTCACAGAAGCAGTTTTAGTTTGGGGATACTTATTTAATGTCTTTCTCTCTTCCCCACTGGGACTGTAAATTGCAAGAAGGCAGGGATTATTATTCCTCCAGAGTCCCAACAAAATTCCTGGCATATAATATTGACTGAATGAATGAAATAAGCCTTCTCCACCATTTAAAAAGTTAGAAAATTTATGCATTTCCTTTTTTTTTTATTTTTTAGATTTTATTGATTTTTTTTTTTTTAGAGGGGAAAGGAGGGAGAAAGAGAGGTAGAGAAACATCAGTGTGTGGTTGCTTCTCGTGCACCCCCTACGGGGGACCTGGCCCGCAACCCAGGCATGTACCCTGACTGGGAATCGAACCATCGAGTCTTTGGTTCAGAGGCTGGCACTCAGTCCCGCTAAGCCACACCATCCAGGGCAACATTTCCTCTTTTTTTAAAAATATTTTTTATTTTTAAATTACAGCTGACATGCAATATTATATCAGTTTTAGGTGTACAACCCCATGATTAGACATTTATATAACTTGCAAAGTGATCACCCCATTAAACCGAGTGCCCATCTGACACCATATACAGTTATTACAATATTATTGATTACATTCCCTATGCTGTACTTCACATCCTCATGACTGTTCTATAACTGCCAGCTGATACTTCTAAATCCCTTCACCTTTTTCACCCATCCTCCAGTCCACCTCCCATCTGGCAACTGTCAAAATTTTTTCAGTACCTATGAGTGTGTTTTTGTTCTGCTTGTTTGTTTTTTGTTTTTTAGAGTTCACATATAAGTGAAATCATCTGGCATTTGTCGTTTTCTGTCTGACTTACTTCACTCAGTACATTACCCTCCTGGTCCATCCATGTTGTTGCAGGTGGCAAAATTTCATTTATTATGGCTGAATCATGTCAACATTTCATTGTATATATATACCACATGTTCTGATGGGCACTAGATTGCTTCCATATCTTGGCTATTGTAAATAATGCTGCAGCGAACACATGAATGTATATGTCTTTTCCATTCAGTGTTTTGGGTTTCTTTGGATAAATACCCAGAAGTGGAATTGCTGGGTCCTTCTCTGTCTCTTGTTATAGCATTTGTTTTAAAAGTCTGCATTGTCTGGTGTAAGTATTGCTGCCCCAGCTTTTTAATTTTTCAATTCCATTTTCATGAAATATCATTTTCCATCCCCTTAGTTTCTGTCTATGTGTCTTTCTGTCTGAAGTGAGTCTCTTGTAGGCAGCACATACAAGGTTCTTGTTTTGTTACCCACTTAGCCACCATATGCCTTTTGCCTGGAGCATTTAATCTATTTGCATTTAAAGTAATGCTGATAGGTATGTATTTGTTGCCATTTTATTATTCATATTTTTTTATCTTGCTTCTTCTTACTCTTTTCTCTTTTCCTCTTCCTCTTCTTTTTCCTCTTTCTCTTTTTTCCTTCTTCTTCTGCTTGCCTTTAACATTTCTTGTAATACTGGTTTGGTGGTAATGAACTCCTTTAGTTGTTTTCTTATCTGGGAATCTCTTTTATCTGTACTTTGATTCTGAATGAAAGTTTTCCTGAGTAGAGTAACCTTGGCTATAGGTTCTTGCTTTCCATCACTTTGAACATTTCATCTCAATCCCTTCTGGCCTGAAACGTTGCTTTTGAGAAATCAGTCTTATGGGAGCTTCGTTGCAGATAGCTAACTGCTATTCCCTTGCTGCTTTTAAGATTCTCTCATCGTCTTTAACTGTTGGCATTTTAATTATGATGTGTCTTGGTGTGGGCCTTTGGCTTCATCTTTTTTGGGGACTCTGCGCTTCCTGGATTTGTATATCTGTTTCCCTTACCAGATTAGGGAAGGTTTCTGTCATTATTTTTTCACATAGATTTTCAATTCCTTGCTCTTTCTCTTCTCCTTCCGGCATCCCCATGATGTGAATGTTGATACATTTGATATTGTCCCAGAGGCTTCTTATTCTATCCTCATATTTTGGATTCCTTTTTCTTTTTGCTGTTCTCATTGGGTGTTTTATGCTTCCTCCTCTGCTAAATTGCAGATTTGAGTCTCTGCTTCATATTCTGTACAGTTGATTCCCTGTAATGAATTCTTCATTTCAGTTAATGTATATATTCTTCATTTCTTACTGATTCTTTTTTATATTTTCTGTCTCCATTTTTATGTTTCCTATCTTTTGCTGAAGATCTCAGCAAGTTCCTCTACTCTTACCCTAAGTTCATTGAGCATTCTTATAACCAGTGTTTTGAACTGTACATTTAGTAGATTGTTGGTCTCCATTTTGTTTAGTTCTTTTTCCAGAGTTTTGTGCTGTTCTTTCATTTGGAACATGCTTCTCTGTTTCCTCATTTTGACTGCCTCTCTCTGTTTGTTTCTATGTATTAGGTAGAGCTGCTACATCTCCCAGCCTTGGTACAGTGGCCTTATGTAGTAGGTTGTCCTATAGGGCCCAGTGGTACTGCCTCCTCAATCACCGTAGCTGGGCACTCCAAGTCCTGTTTCCCACCCCTTGTTCCCGCACCCCTTTTTGTGGGCTGTGTGCACCCTCCTGTTGTAGTTGAGCCTTGATTGCTGTTGGCTCATCAATGGTAGGGATTTATCCCTAGGCTTGTAGGTTGCTAGGACTGAGTGAGAGCACAGTGGAGGGTCTATTATGCAGGGGCTGACCCTTTGGGAGCCTCACTTTAGTTGTGCTCTGGTGCCCTGTGAGTTTGTTCCTTGAGTGTGTTGCTCATGGTGGTGGTTGAGGGGTGCTTTGGTGTTGTGTGAAGCTGTCCACTGGGTTTTCTGGCTCTGGGGCTTCCTGGGAGAAGCAGGCCAAGGTCAGCTGCTGCCTATGCACTGCTCAGGGCCACCAGGGATGAGCCACAGAGCAATCTGCAGATGGCTGCTACTTGTGCTGGGCTTAGAGGTACCTGGCAGAGACCAAACTACAAACCAAGCCTGGCCGCCTTTAGTGCCATATCTGGGGTCAGTTAGCAAATAGTATGGGGTATACAGAGGCCAGATGCTGCTTGTTTGAGAAATTTTAGAAATGTTTTCAGCATGAGCCAAGACAGCCCATTTCTATGAAAAAGACACTGGAAACCGTTTGGGTGGGCTGCAAGTTGGCCCTGCAAATCACCTGCAAACCTGCAAATCACGCTGCAAACCTGCAAATCACCAGGTTTGGGCGAACTGTTAGGCAGGTTGATGGAGATGCAGGTATGGCACCTGTCTGCCAGCTCTGTTGGGGAAGGATCAGCAAAGGAACAATGGTTTCTTCCACATTCCTGTCTGGGAGAAAGGTGCTCATCCAGCTCTCACACCAGTGACAGCAATTCAGTTCCTCCCCGTATGTCCCAGGTATCTTTGAAGCTGCTGTCCCAGTGCTGGAGCTCAGAGGGAGTGAGTCCCAAGTAAGGCCCCATGTTGGCCCTTTAAAAGGAAAACTTGAGACTCTAGCCAGCCCTTTGTCTCATTCAGCCACAATCCTCACTGGTTTTCACAGCCAGAAATTATGGGGCGGGGGGGGCGGGGCTGCTGTTCAGCTAGGACTCCAGGCTTCTTAGAAGGGACCTCTACAACTGAGATCTCTCTCCCAGTTATTACCGCGATGTGTTGATGTGTGACCAGCTCATTTATTGTCTCCACCTCTCCAGTCTCTATGTGGCTTCTTCTTTATATTTTTACTCTTAGGACTTCTGTTCAGGTAGATTTCAGGTGGTTCTGAATGATGGTTGTCCTGTGTAAAATTTTGATGTGGTTGTGGGAGGTTTTGAGACTCTGTTTAAGTATGCTACCATCTTGACTGGAAACCTGTACATTTTTTCATGAATGTAACTTTTGCTATTCTTTATTTTCCATTTTGTCACCCCGAACTCTTGTGATTACCGAAGTAACAGTGGAGGATTGGGGAATGAGCATAAAAAGTTACTGTTAATTTCTCTAGACCATTGACTATTGTGGGGAGATTTTGAGGTTCTGAGTTCTCTAGCTCGGCAAATACCCAGTGATACCATCTTCTTGATCTCTGACTTTGACATAAGAAATTGTCTTGTCTTTGAATTAAAACAAATGTGTAACCCTTGAATTTGTTTCTTTAATGTCCCTGTTGTGTAAAGTCACCTCATCATGGTATACCTGCCTTTGAAAACGCTGTCCATAGCCAACCAGTAGAGATATATGAAAATGTATTAAAATTTTTCTACTCTGGTTATATTGAAAATTAAAAATTCATTTTATGTACCTGTTTATACTTGTAATTTTTCTCATAGTTTCATGAGGGCAGGGACAGTATTTAATTTTCAGTATCTGAATATTTGTAAATCTAATTTTATTCATGTAACAATGTATCTTGTCCATCTTTCCATGCCATGCCTATAGACCTGCTAGATTTGTCACATTTAAATACAAGAGTAGAATTCTATTTTACAAATATACAGTAATTAATTTAGATAATTCCCTAACGATGAACATCATTTTCATCATTATAAATTAAACTGCATTGAATAGCTCTTCTATCTAATGAATTTCTTATTTCAGATATAATATTTTTCATTTATAAAATGTCTATTTGATTGTCATATGGATTCAGATTCTTGGGTGATATTCTCTGTCTACTTGAACATATTAGTCATCGTTAAAGGCCTTTTTTATATCTCCAGTTTCTAGATCACCTCTGGGTCTTTCTCTGTTGTCTGTCTTTCCTTTTGGTTTTTTATCATTAGTCTAATCATTTGATATGTCTAGTAATTTTTGGTTGAATGTAGATAGTTTGTATAAAAATATTACAGGCTGAAGAGTGTTGTTCTTCTCTAGAGAGAGGGTTCACTCTTTTCTTCTTAACCATGTAGAATGATGGATGATCACTTTGATTCTTTCAGGGACGGTGTCAAGACTGGGTTGCAGCCCTGATAAGGATAGTCTACTTAGTATTCACCATTGGCTTCCAGACGTTTCAGTTTAGAGCCTGATATATTCTGTAGGACCCTTCCTTTAATGAGTCCTGAACTCTCATTTTGGTCTCATAAGAGGGCTACAAAACCTTTCTCTGTTTTTCAAAGGTGTCCGTCCGCTTAAGTTTTCTGTTTGCTGCCATGTGTATTCTTAGATTTGGTAAATGTTCTGAAGGGAAGGTTGCTTTGTACTTGAGGCCTCTTTGCCATAAGATTTGGATTTGCTATTTCCCTCATAGTGGCCTTCCATTGAAGTTTTGCATAGGATTCTCAGCCTTCAGCCCTTGCCCAGCATCAACTAATGTAGTTACTGAAACGGGCTTCTCTTTCGAAGGTTATTCCCTCACTATAGATTCTTAATCCCTCTATTTATCATTGCCTTAACCACTTTGCCTTCAAACCAGTTTTCTGGGCTAAGTGTTTGGATTTTCTAAATTGTTCTGGGTGTTAATACTGGTTTGCTAACAGCTTTATCTCACCTTAGAGTGATGTCTATGGAAATGTTTCTGAGGGATGACATTTTAGGAGAGTGCTGGATCAAAGAATATGACCATTTAAAAATTGATATTGTTCAATTGTCCTTTGGAAATACTGTAACTATTATATTCTCACCAGTAGTGTTTGAAAGTACACCATACAAAGTAGATGTTGTTAGTCTTTATTTTTTCTAATTTAATAGACAAAAATAATGCTTTTTAAAAAAATTCTCACCCGAGGATATGTTTATTGATCTTGGGGGGTGGGAGGAGGAGGGGGGGGAGAAAGAGAACATCAAGGTGAGAGAGAAACTTTGATTGGTTACCTCCCTTACGTGCCTCAACTGGAGATGGAACCCACAAGCATTTGGTATATGGACGGTGCTCTAACCATCTGAGCCGTCTGGCCAGGGCTTTTGTTTTAATTTATGTCTCTTTGATTTTTCACTTAATTAAGCTTATTTTCATATAATTATTAGATATTTATATTTCTAATATGAGTATCTTTTGCCCAGTTTATTTATGATAGAGTTAAAAATTGTAGGAGTTATATATCTATTTGTGTGGTAAGGATATTAATTTTTTACATATATTGTAAATATAAATTTCTTTCTAGCCTGCCCTTGGTAACTTTTGTTGTACAGATGTTTTCAATTTTTAGACTATCAGATCTTTCAATCTTTTAGATTTTGTACCACGTTTAGGTTTCGTACCATGTCTTTCCTTTTCCAAGATTTTAAAAATCGACTCCTTTATTTTCTTCTGGTATTTCTTTATCTGGTGCCTTTTGGTTGTATTAGACCAAACTCTTAGCTGTAAGCAGTAGAAATACTATTTAATATAATTAGAAGAAATGAGAATGTATTGGTTTATATAACTCAAATGGTTCTTGGCCATATCAGACCCAGCATCTCACTTTATAACAAATACAAAACCTCTCTTACTACCCTGATTTGAAATTCATTGATAATATAATCTGTAAATCATAATTTCTTTTTCTTTTTAAAATTTTACTTATTTATTTATTTTTAGAGAGGGGAAGGGAGGGAGAAAGAGGGAGAGAAACACCAATGTGTGGTTGCCTCTTGAGTGCCTGGGAATCGAACCCACGACCCTTTGGTTCATAGGCCGGTGCTCAATCCACTGAGCCACACCAGCCAGGGCTGTAAATCATAATTTAAAATGTATGAAAAGATACAATTTTCCAAATAATATAAAGGAGAAATAAAAGGACAGTGATATATAATAATAGTTTTTTTTTAACTTATAAATGCAAGTTTAACTTATAAATGCAAGTTGGGTGTGACTATTTTGGGAGACAAAATGAAGTAACAGATGCTTGGTTCTGTGTGTAGAATAATTAAGAATGTGATAGTGCCTCTTTGGGAGCAGCCATCTGATAAACCAAGGTGGGCACTTATAAGTACATCTAGGAGCTGTGGGAAAGGAAGTAGTCCAGTGTAACGTACTTTTTTCTCAGGGTTGTGCTGCTGGTAGTATGGCTAGCTCTCTGTGCTCCACAGGAACGCAATACCAAGCATGGTTATGTCATATATTGGATTTGTGTGCACTGTTGTAGCCACAAAAGCCCAGTTCCTAAGGATATAGCCTGTGGTGATCCTGCCAATCATGATGTTAACCAGCTCAAGGCTTTCAGTCTGTTGCTGAGGAGCAAGCCATATGCCTCTGTGGGGCTCTGAGAATCCTGACTTCGTACTGGGCTTGAGGTTACCCTCAGTGATCTTTCCATAATGCTATAAGAAGAAATTATGACACTCAGTGGATTGCCAAACCAGTCCACAAGCACAGGGAGATGTAGGGGTTGATATCTGCAGGCTGAAAGAGCCGTGGTCTTGGAAAGGGGCACAAGTCCCACCACACTATTTGTGTTTCTTGCCCTGTGGCTTGGAGAAGGTGCAGTACTCCCCTGTTCCATTATTACTGCCAGTATAAGTAATGTTTTTCAAATTCTTACTAATAAACAAGTTAGGACAATCATGTCTGCTTAAAAGTGTTTTTTATTTACAACTTCAGTACAATTTATCAAAATTTCATTGGCATTTTTCACAGAAATAAACAGTCCTAAAATTTGTATGGAACCACAAAAGACCCCTAATAGCCAGAGTGATCTTGAGAAAGAAGGACAAAGCTGGAAGCATCAAGCTCCCTAAATTCAAACTGTATTACAAAACTGTAGTAGTGAAAACAGTATGGCTTTGTCAAAAAAACAGACACATTTGTCATTGGACCAGAATAGAGTACCCAGAAAAAAATCCATGCGTTATGTCATTTAATTTATGATGGAGGAGCCAAGACTATATATCTGAAAAAGGACAGTTTCTTTAATAAATGACTTTGGGAAAATTGGACAGTCACATTCAAAAGAATGACATTGGACCACTATCTTATACCATACACAAAAATTAATTTTTAATGGATTAAAGACTTGAATGTAAGAACTGAACCATAAACCTCTTAGAAGAAAATATAGGCATGAAGCTCCTTGACATTGGCTTGGTGATGATTTTTTGGACTTCAAAAGTGAGGGTAGCAAAAGTAAGTAAGTGGTGAGACTACATGAAAATAAAAAGCTGCACAGCAAAGGAAACCATCAACAAAATGAAAGGGCAACCTGGATGGTTGAAAATATTTGCAAATCATATATGATAAGGGGTTAATATCCAAACTATATAAAGAATTCATACAGCCCTGACTGGTGGCACAGTGCGTTGGGCTTCATCCTGCCAACAGAAAGGTGGCTGGTTATTGATTCTGGGTCAGGACACATGCCTGGGTTGCAGGCCAGGTCTCCAGTTGGTGGTGTGTGAGAGGCGACTCTTCAGTGTTTCTCTTGCACATTGATGTTTCTCTCCCTTTTTTTCTTTTTTCCTTCCCCTCTCTCTAAAAATAAATACTTTTTTTTTTTAAAGAACATGTACAACTCAATTGCAAAGAAGATTGAATAGACATTTTCCCAAAGAAGACATACAGTTAGCCAGTAGGTACATAGAAAAGATACTCCATATCATTAATCATCAGGGAAATACAAATCAACACCACAGTGAGATTCCACCTCACACCCATTAGAATGGCTGCACTCAAAAAGTCAGGAAATAACATGTTTTGGTGAGGATGTAGAGAATTGGGAATGAACCCTTGTGTGCTGTTGGTAGGAATATAAATTGGTGCAGCTGCTAGGGAAAACTGTATGAAGAGTCCTTTAAAAATTAACAGTAAAACTACCATGTGCTCCAAATAATCCCACTTCTAGGTATTTATCTGAAGAAAACAAAAACACTGCTTATAAAAGTTATGCATTCCCATTGCAGTATTATTTACAATAACAAAGACATGGAAACAACAAGTTTCCATAAATGGATGGATAGAAAAAGAAATTATGGGGGTGTATATACCCAACAGAATATTATTTAACCATAAAAAATGAAATCTTGCCATTGGTGACAACATGGATGGACGTTGAGGTTATTATGCTAAGTGAAATAAGTCAGACAGAAAAAGATATACCATATGATCTCACACAAAAAACCAAGCTAAGAGTTACAGAAAACAGATTGGAGGTTACCAGAGGGTGTGAGGTAAGGGTGGGAAAAATAAGTGAAGGGGGGTTCAAAAGGTATAAACTTGCACTTATAAGATAAATAATAGTGATATAATATAAAACACAGTGACTGTATCATCAGGGAAATGAGAATCAAAACCACAATGAGATTATAGTTAGTTGCCTGCCGTTCTGTCAGTGACAATGACATTTGAAAATACGAGATTTCAAATATACATTTGAACGTTGTTGAAATCTTGAAAATTACCACAAGGAAATTTTGTAACTATGCTAATTAGTATTATTGTGATGGTTTACAATATACAAATATCAAATCATGTTGTACACCTGAAACTAATATGTCAGTTATACTTCAATTAAGAAAGAAGTAGCCAAGTCTAACCTACACTTAAGGGAGGAGTGTAGAATAATTTTTGGACATATTTTAAAACAAACATAGTGTAATTACCTGTTGTTGAGCATTAGAAATAGGAACTATCTAATTGGCTACTGCTGTTATTTGATTGACCTGATAAGTAAGGTGGGAACCAGGGGTTTAAAAGTATATATTATATGAATTATATCTCCATAAAGGTAGTGGTTGGGGGGAGTGCTTATGTAGGGGCAAAATTCCTTCATTGATTTTCTTTTCCTGAGATATGCCGTTATATCTGAATAACAGTGACCAACTCATTAGGATAAAGTACTGGTTAGCTTTGTCATCTTAAAGTATTCAGAACAACAAGTTTCATGTGTATTTGTTAAAAGTATTTGAAACAACTAATACAGCATGTGGATACTTGTTTGTAAAATAGAATTATTCTCAGAAAATTCTTTTAAAGGGCCCATTAAATAGTATCCTACACAGAAACCCAATGTGTAACACAAATAAAAATGGAACTGCCCTCGTTAGAGGGAGATGGGCCCTAAACCCCACCGGTTTAGCATCTGTTTCGGTCTCCTCATATTGCCACCAGGTGTCCAAGGAACATACATTGAAAACTACCATGCAATTAGATTCTTTTCCAGGCTGAATTACAAAAATCTATTAAATGTATAAGATAGCAGAGGTCAGGAAGATAGGCATAATAGCAAAGCAGCATTCTACTATGTAGCAGACTGACTTCTGGTGCTATATATTGTGCAATAGTCATTGAAAAGCCATAATGGCCAGCTATGGATATTTGTAGAGTACTTTCGTTAGTCTGTTGTGTTATTTAATTTTTTTTTTTCCGACAGGATAATACAACAGATCTTTGCAGGGTTTTTTGCAAATTCTGCAGTTCCTGGTGGATCCCCACACCCCTTTACCTGGTAAGTAACTAACTGTCTTTTATTTTATTCTGCTGGAGTAACATTTTAGCTACTATAGTATCTGTGGCATGGTAAGAAAGAGAAAAAGCTGCATAGGTGAGTACACAGATGTGATTGGCACGATGCTAGGCTGCCATTATTTGCTGAGCCCAAACTTAATTAGAACTTATTTTCTATTGTTCAGGCTCATAAGAATCATCCTGGTCCCCAGGATGTCTGGGCACTGGATGTATCTAATTACAGGTTGTGTTGAGGCAGGGAATGAATAGACCTCTGCCAGGATTGGTATCTGATTGTGGGTTTTTCCTCATCATATAGGAAGGTTTTATTCCTTAAGAATTTCTGAAATTGAAAACATAATGCTTAACTTCCTTTTTTTCTAAGTAAGAAGGGTGGCCAGAAGAAACAAAGGCTATAATTCAGTGTCAGACTGACAGGTATGATCAGGGTTAGAGATGAATTTTCTCTTGTCTAGATAATTATTTTGCCACTTCCGACTCTGGCCCTGAAGGCTTTCTTTGCCCAGAGGGACCTCAGTTCATCCACACAGTTACCCTATTTTCCAACCTCTGGCTTCTCTAAACATGTTCTCTCTATCAACCAGGGCAGTGAACCAGCAGCTCCAAAATGAAATGCTGCCTGCCAGACCTCTTTTATAATTGTTTTAAGTTGTGATTCAGAGAGACTGCTATGTCTGCTTCTCTACTTGAAAGCTTCTTATTGTCCAGGACCACGGGTGGCCTCTCTGAATGAGGGAGGTTTGCTGTAGATTTTGCCCAGTTATGAGGGTAAAACCCTCCTTAAGAAGCTCCATCTATGTGTAATATAAGTGGGCACAGAGAAGACAAACTTTACTTAATCCACAGGCAGTGAGTCACTCCTTTCATTCTTGAGTGTCATGTGGTTTAGGTGGCTTCAACATTTTGTGTTCCATTCATGTCAGGAAAAATTCCTAGAGAATGGGAGACTATCTAGATAATCTGGTTGACCTTGAAAATATTGAGAAACTCTTTGCCACTTGATTTTAGAGAACTAGTGACTCTGAAGTCTGAGAAAGAGCAGGATCCTTCTGCCAGTTTTTTTCTGTGGTGTAAGGCGGGGCCTGGTCACTCCATCTAATGCTGTCTGTCTCATCTCATGTATAGGAGCGGGATGCTGCACTCCAACCCTGGGGACTATGCCTGGGGTCAAACAGGGCTTGATGCTATTGTAACCCAGGTGAGGAGCTGCCTTTTGAAGGTGTCTGTTCAGTGTATCTCATAGTTCCACAGGCTTCCTGCTTTCCTTCTGCTCCTTTCTGAAATTGCAGTCACTCTACTTTCTCTAATATTTTGAGCTAGCAGGTTTGCATTTTACTAAAGGGATAAATGGTTTACGAGTTTAGCTCAGCATTCATGTACCTTCTAGCTCCTGGGGCCTTTTTAGAAGATGGTTTCATCTCCATAGAAAGAAAAGATTTTTTCCTATAACAAACAAAATTTTGTTTTTTGGCCTCTTGTTTAGTCCTGTGAGGATCCTATTAATAAGATACTCCACAAAAAACAAAAAGGGAGGGTCTCCTCATGTGCCGAAGCAGGGATTTCTGCTAGATGGAGCAAAGTAGGGGAAGGAAGCAGCAGAAAAGGTATTCCCGTGCCATGTATAATTGTTTCCATTTGTTAATGTTAATTTTAATTTTATTAGTTTTTCATTTCCCTTGTGGATTGCTGAGAATAGAAAGCATGATGTTTGTATCAAAGTAATTTACCTATCTCTTGGCTTATGTTATGCTACTTTCCATACTCCTACTCTTTTCTTCCTTCCAGCAGAATGAAGTTTTTGGATCAGTTAAGTATTACTTTTGTTAAGCTTTAGTTTTGTTCGTGACGTCACAACCCTTTTGCTGCCTCTAAAGTTGTTTTGTGCCCAAAGGTGGGCCTTGCAATGATGGATCTCACACACGTCACTGAAATTATAAAGCAACTCTTAGTGTTCTGGAGGCAGGAAAGAGGAAACCTGTGCCTCTCAGAGTCTTAAATAGGAGTAAGAACAACTAACATTTCTAATATCTGCACTCTTTGATCTCAGCTGGAGCAGCTCATTACCCACAGATAGATGTCTGCCACTTCTTCTTTTTCTTATTTTGTAGCTTTTAGGACAGCTGGAAAACACGGGGCCTCCTCCAGCTGACAAGGAAAAGATCACATCTCTTCCAACAGTGACAGTAACTCAGGAACAAGTTGGTAGGTTCAATTTCTGTGATCTTCTAATCTCTATTCAAAATTTCAGCATCTTCCTATACTAAGGATCTAAAAGTGAAACTATAGCACTCCTAAAATTCTGACCTGGGTGCCAGCTAACGAAGGTACCTCCCCTTTTCATTAGGGCTAGTCAGTAGGTATTTCTTGAGCAGTTACCATGGCCCTTTTCTAGATGCCTTGCAGGAAATAGAGATTCAAAGATACATAAGACTTGATTTCTTAAAGAATTTACTAGGGGAAGCAAAACTCTTCAAACAATTTAGATAACAGTGTAAAAATTATTGTTGAGCAGATGCTACTTGTGATTCTGGGGAAATAGGAAAAGATATAAATAAGAGGCTGGGAATTTGTTTTATGGCTACTCTGGAGTTAGATACGTTAGAAATAGATATTTTATTTATAAGCACTGTGGGAATTTAGTGATAAAGGATTTTGTTTTGGACTGAGACTTTCTTTCCCCACACACACTTAGAGTCAGATTTTAAAGACAGGATGGGCCACTTTAGAAAGGTCATTCTATTTAACAAAAAGTATGAACCAGTGTAAAAATGTCAGCATGGTCATGGTATAAGGAGAGTTAGACCTGAAATAGAATCTGGTTTGGGGAGTAATGGGAAGTGTGACTGGATAAAAAGGGTGGGACCTTGTTATAGAGGACACTGAAAAGGAGGCAGAGTAGTTAGGGCTGAATATTTTGAGGGCAGGTAAGTTTTGTGGGTCCCCAAATGGAGGAATAAGGGAATTTAAGTGGTCTTTAAAGTAGATTAGTTTGGAGGTAGTGTCTAAAGTAGATTGGAAGGGGAAGAAAGCAGAAACAGGAATTTAAGGGGCTGTTTGCAGCATCCAGGTGGGGTTCAGGTGATGGTGAGAGTGCTAACAGGAAAGAAAGAGTAGATACAGGAAATAAATGCTTTTTATCACAATTGCATAATGAAGTTGAGGGGAAAGGGTCAATGATTCTAAGATAGTACAACTTTGTAACTACAGAGGTGTTGCTTCCATTATCAGGAATGAGGGAATTTTTAGTAGGCACTGGTTTAGTAAGGAGGTGATGTAATGTTTTAAATTTTGAATTTGTTGGCTTTTGAGGCCAACAAAAGGTTGGCCTATAGGTTCTTGCTGAGAACCTGTAAACGAAGATGAGCTGTATGTAGAGTGCTATGAAGCTGGTATTAGGGGAAATGAGCAGGTACCAAAGTATAGGATATATTTATAGAGTTTCAAGGCCTGGAGTTAGGGAACTCCCTGGGAGGCTGTTACAGTAGACTAAGCATAAGAAGTGAAAACTAGAATTAGGGCAAAGGTGGTGGGGATGGAGAAAGAGGAGTGAGTCAACTAAGTGGTAGTCTTACTCCAGCTGCCTTGAGCATAGTGGGGCATGTAGCTGATCTGTGCCACTCTAGAGAGAGAGACTAGCTGATACTCTCAGAGGAGGAGGCTTCCTATCTTTGAACTTGGAGCCTGAGCTACCCTAGAGCTTTGCAATTCTGCAGCACCACCTCCTGGTACAGCTTTTAATTACAACTTGCTCAGAGGCTTTGGGGCAACTGTGCTGGAAGAGGATGCATAATGTGGAAAATAGTAGGGTAAAAGTGGCTTGAGACGCAGAATGGGAACAGTAAGATTGCTGAGATGAGTCCCTTGATTGTGGCAGACCTATTTCCAGTATTTTCTAAATGGAAACTGCCAGAAGTCTGTCACACATTGAGAAGACATTGTCCCTGTTTAGCTAACAGAGCACTAAGCCCTAGTTTATTTCTTCCATTTTTTTACATTGAAAAATAGACCTTATATAGTTCCTATCCAGGTCTTATCAGAAGAGGTCCATTCATCAGTCCTCCTTTTTATATCCCAGTCTGCTGCCACTTTAAACCTCATTTTGAAATAAAATTCACGCATCCTATCTCCATCCTCGTTGGATGCCCTTTGTGTCTTTTCTTTATGCATTTCTTTGGTTGTTAAAGATATTGGGCTAGTTTTGTCTTCCTTCTTTTTCTTGTTTACTCTAAAAGGCATTTCCTCCTCCAACAGATACGGGTTTAGAGTGTCCAGTATGCAAAGAAGATTACACAGTTGAAGAGGAAGTCCGGCAGTTACCCTGCAACCATGTCTTTCATAGCAGTTGTATTGTGCCATGGTTGGAACTGGTGAGTACAGACTATACTCACCTGTGACAGGGCATCTGTGCCAGTCACATCTTGTCAGGGGGATAGTTGAGAGTAAGAGTGTAGTTAACAGTTTTTGAAGATTAAATTTTAGTTCCCGGCTAACTCCTAGTAACACCATTACTGTTTCTTAGATTACTGTGTGTTTGGAACTTCTGACTAGGGGTTAGCAAACTATAGCCCAAAGGTCACTGTGGCCTGCCATCTGTTTCTGTAAGTGAAGTTTTATTGGAACACATCTATATTTATTTGTTTACAAATTGTCTATGGCTACTTTGTGTGACATCAGCAGAGTTGAGTAGTTGGGACACAGGCAGTATATAGCCTATAAAGCCTAAAATATTTACTACCTGTCCCTATGCAGAAAGTTTGCTGACCTCTTCTCTAGATCATCTCAGGTCACTGATTCTGGTTAGTTCTGTTTGGTGGTATGTGTTAGCTACTGTTTAATTACGATTAAGAGTTTTCTGTCAGTTCTGTTTAAAGTTCTTTTTGGGAGATGTCCTGGTGTTAAACCTTGGAGCGCAGTATGCACTGTGTGAGAGTGCATAACCTTTTTGTTTTTCTACCTGCCAACCCTCAGGATTTCTTTAGTGTTTAGCACCTGCAACTTCTCAGGTCAAGCTGTTTACATGGACTGATATCTTTCTGTTTCAGCATGATACATGTCCTATATGTAGGAAGAGTTTAAATGGTGAGGACTCTACTTGGCAAACCCAGAACTCTGAGGCCTCTGCAAGCAACAGATTTAGCAGTGACAGCCAGCTACATGACCGATGGACTTTCTGAAGCTCAACACCACATCTGAGCCAGGGTTGTGGTAAACATCTTACCACAACTGTTAATTGTATCAAAACAAAAAAATAGTAGGTGGATTTAGGAATCGTGCAAGAAACCCCAACCCATAATATTAATGCAGTGATTTTCTTTACATTTAAAGTTAGCATCTATAGATGAGATTGTATCTGCAACCATGCCTCTTATTCCTGAATTCAGAGTGATAACTTTTATAAGTGTGAAACTTAATTATGTGGGTTTACCTTTGCCAGAATAGAATTAGTTCCCTTAAAGTGTGGCTAGAGTTCTGCTCTCTGTCATGTTACCTTGTAATGGATGTTTTCACCTCCTTGTCCAGCCTCCGTCCTATCATTAGTGTATTTTACGGTAAATACAGTGGAACCGGAGCATTCAAGCCCTTCTGATGTAAAGTCTTTCTGTTTTAATTGTACAAAAGCACATACTCTTGGCCATATTAGCTATGAATTGAGGTCAGATTAGTTCAGGAATCTGAGACCAATGATTTTGTTTTTTTCTTGAACCCTCAGATGGCAATCAAAGAAAAATTACAGTGGAAGGGAGAAAGTGCTAATCATTATACTGTTTCGTTTTCTCATTTTAATTTTTAAAGACTACTTCAAAAAATGCAGTTTGGGCAGAAACCAACATGACATGTTGTAGGGGTCTTCTGTTGTTAGGAATCTAATCATGGTTCCTTTTTGTGAAAGCTGGACAGCATACAGGTAAAGAAGGACAGATGTTTAAAATAATCGGTACTGAGGTTTTTAAATGATCCCCAACTTGTTATTTACTGTCTTTTGTCCTAGGGACCTTAAAATGATTTCCCTCACAGAAAAAGAATGACTTCATTACTGCTTCTATTTACTGTTTTTAGTAATTCATTGGCTTTTAAGAATTGAGATTGTATATTGTCTCATCATAATTTTTTGTAAACCGTTAAATCCTCTCTGAAACCTTTCTGTTTGCTTGGTTCTGGCCATATTTGGAATCTGACTGATTGTTGTGATCATGCCCAAAACCACTTGATCTACGAGAGGTAGGCCTAATTTTTTTCAACCTAACAGTGTCCCAGGTA
Source organism: Mormoops blainvillei (assembly GCA_004026545.1). NCBI lineage: Eukaryota > Metazoa > Chordata > Mammalia > Chiroptera > Mormoopidae > Mormoops > Mormoops blainvillei. Next base: position 260,209 of record PVJD01000733.1, on the reverse strand, counting down.
CATGCACATGCTATTTGGCACATTTGATGAAGATCAAAGAATGTCCTTGGAACTTCAAGGTCTCAAAAGGAAATGATGGGGACATGTAATCCCTGTTGGTACCCACTAAAGCGTGAAAGAGGGGCACTGTTTGTGCGGTCTTACCAGCCCTTCATAGTTTGTAATGATCAGAACAAGAAGGCCATGTTTTGGTGAGCCTCTATCTTGGCTTGGAGTCTTTCCTCAGTTTTTATTGACTGTCATAGACTAAACTCTGATATTTGGGGGGTGAGGGAAGAGAGTTAGAGATATCTTTGTACTTTGATAGGTGGTAAAGGAGTAGTGGAGGAAAGAGAGAAAGTGGAAAAGTGGCCTGCTGAATTAATAGCTTGCCTGTAAAAGTTGTGACCATAAGGTATGATTCAGATTGGGCCCAGAGGAAATAAAAGATGTTTTTTTTTCATATGCCTCTCATGTCATACCTCTGTAGAGATTATTTCTTTGGAGAATATTAACTTAGCTATTAACTAAGATTATTGGGGGTTGAAGAAACTGGAGGGAGGTGTGAGGTATAATATGAATATTTAATGGCCACTGTTCAGCGGTCTCAGAAAAATTATGGCACCCTAGAAAATTTTGTCTACCTGTTAAGTGTCTGGAGGTACTGGGATAGGCATTTGGATTTTTATTTACAGCTGGAGAACTAGAAGCAATCAGAGTAGTTTCACAAAAGGATGGAAACAAAGTGCTGGAATAGGGATTTACCTTTTCAATATACAGAGTAGCAAGTAACATCAGTCAAAATTATCTGAAAATTTCTTCAGTTTTTTGCTCTGATTAGATTGAGGAGATGGCTGCTTCCCAGACCCCTTCCCACTTACTGAATCTGTAGTGTTTCTTCCTAGAATAGGAGGCACCTCAGACATCCGGGTTAATTTAGGTTAAGGAGTACATTCAGGTTTACTAGAGGAGCAGAACTATAGGATATGTTTATGTTTGTGTGTATACATGGAAGGATTTATAATGAATTTGCTCATGTGATACGGAGTCTGAGAAGTCCCAAGAGCTGCAGTCATCCAGCCAGGAGAGAGACAGCAGTGTCATTCCTATTCGATTCCAGAGACCTGAGCATAGGTGAGTTGGTGGTGTAAGTTCTAGTTCAAAAGCTGGAAGGTTCAAAACCCAAGAGTAGCTGATGTTTCAGTTTGAATCCAAAGGCAGGAAAGAACTGATATCCTAACTCAAGCAGTCATGCAGGAGGTATTCTTCCTTCTAGCAGAACTGTCTGCCATTTTGTTCAATTCAGGCCTTCAGCTGATTGGATGAAGCTCATCCACATTAGGTAAGGAAGTCTGCTTTATTTAGTCTTCTGATTCAGATATTAATCTTATCAAAAATACCCTCATAGGCACACTCAGAGTAATGTTTGACCAAATATCTTGTAAATTGTATCAGTTAGGTTGCTGAGTTAAATTGCTGAGTTAGGTTGACAGATACAATTAACCATCACAAAAAAGAAAAATAGAAATGATGCACAAAGCAGAATGATCCTTATCCCAATTAAGTTTTGCCAAATTAACAACGTGTCTCTGGAGATACCTGTCTTTTTTCTTTTTTTTCCCCCCAGGTTTCCCATTATTTTTTAAAATATATTTTATTGATTATGCTATTACAGTTTTCCCAGTTATTCCCCCTTTGCCCCCCACCACCACCAGGTACCCCCATTCCCTCCAGCAGTCCCCCTTCCTTAGTTCATGTCCATGGGTTATGCATATCAGTTCTTTGGCTACTCCATTTCATATACAGTTCTTAACATCTACCTGTCTGTTTTGTACCTACCAATTTGTACTTCCTAATCCCTGCACCTTTTTCCCCCATTCTCTGCCTTGCTTCCAGCTGATAACCCTCCAAAAGATCTCCATATCTATGATTCTCTTCCTGTTCTGCTTGTTTGCTTAGCTTGTTTTTTAGATTCAGTTGTTGATAGTTGTGTATTTGTTACCATTTTAATGTTCATAGTTTTGCTCTTTTTCTTATATAGTTCCCTTTAACATTTCATATAATAATGGCTTGATGATGATGAACTCCTTTAGCTTTACCTTATCTGGGAACGACTTTATCTGCCCTTCAATTCTAAATGATAGCTTTGCTGGATGGAGTAATCAAGGTTGTTAGTCCTTGGTTTTCATCACTTTGAATATTTCTTGCCAGTCCCTTCTAGCCTGCAAGGTTTCTTTTGAGAAATCAGCCAACAGCCTTAGGGGAACTGCCCTATAGCTAACTAACTGCTTTTCTCTTGCTGCTAAGATTCTCTGTCTTTAACCTTTGGAATTTTAATTATGTGTCTTGGTGTAGTCTTCTTTGGGTCCAACTTTGTTTGGGACTCTCTGTTCTTCCTGGACTTGTATGCCTGTTTCCTTCACCAAATTAGGGAAGTTTTCTTTCATTATTTTGTCAAAAGTTTTCAGTTTCTTGCTCTTCCTCTTCTCCTTCTGGCACCCTATGATTCGGCTCTTGGTACATTTGGAGATGTCCGAGGGGCTCCTTATTCTCTCCTCTTTTTCCTCCTTGCTTTTCTGATTGAATGGTTTTTCCTTCCTTATGTTCCAAATTGTTTTGATTCTTGGCTTCTTGCCCTCCACTGTGGTTCCCTGTAGATTTTTATTTCACTTAATGAAACCTTCAGTTCTGCCTGAATCTTTTGTATGCTGTTGCAGTATCCAGTGAGTTCTTTGAGCAGCCTGGTCACCAGTGTTTTGAACTGTGCCTCTGTTTGGTTGCGTATCTCAATTTCATTTGGTTTTTTTTCTGGAGTTTTGTTCTGTTCTTTCATTTGGACCATAGTTTTTTAGTCCTCTCAATTTGTCAGCCTCCCTGTGTTTGTTTCTGTGTATTAGGTAGAGGTACTTTGATTCCCTGTCTTAGTAGCGTGACCTTTGTAGAAGAGTGGACCTGTAAATTATGTGGGGTGGTGCTTTAGGTAATTGCCAGGATGGGGCAAACCATTTCACTGCTTTGTGGCTCTGTGTCGGGGAGGGTTTGGAGAGGGGACAGTGCTGCTGCATGGCTTCTAGAGATTGCCTGTGAGGAAGCTCTCTCCCGGCACTCTCCCTTTTGCTGGTCACTTCACATTCTCCCCTTCTTCCCTTATGCCACTTGTGCCCTTCTAATTGTTGCTCTTGTGCTGAATCCCAGATGGGGTGGGTCTTTGTAAGTCTTGAGACCGTTTCAGGCCCTTTAACAGAGTTTCTTGAGAAACCTGCTGTTTCTTCTACCACCCTAACTCCCACTGGTTTTTATAGCCAGGAGTTATGGAGACTTGACTTTTCTGGTGCTAGAACCCTGGGCTGGGTGGTCTAGTCTGGGGCTGGGATTGCTCACTCCAGAGGTATCCCTCCTGATTTTTATCCACTACCCGTGAATGTGGGACCACCTCTCTGCCCCTCCTACCCATCTGGATGAATGTGGCTTCTTTAAATCCTTGGTTGTCAGACTTCCATACTGCTTGATTTTCTGAAGAACCTCGGTGATACTTGTTTTGTAGTCCGGTTGTCATTTTTGCTGTAGTTGTACGCAAAGGCAAAGCATGTTTACCTACACCTCCATCTTGACTGGAAGTCCAAAATATCTGTCTTTCTTAAGACTCCAATACTACGGTGTTAAACAGTAGAGGAGATATATATGGTATGAGGACCAGGTTACTGTGTGCATCATAGATATTTTTCCTCTTCAGTTTATAATAACTTAAAAGTCCGAAATGCTTCCTATTCAAGGAAGAAACATTGTAGATTCATTGGTCTAACAATACAACATGTCTGGGGTTGAGAGCTTGTTTCCAGGAATAGTTTGCTTTAAAATGTATCGAACACAGTTTAGATACAGTGCCCAAGGCTGAGGACTACTTAACCTAGACTTTTCAGGTGTTTCATTCCTTTATAACTAGAAGGCTTACAAACTCAGGAATCTGGAACCTTTATAGGAGTCAAGACATGACCTAGCTTTCCACGATTGTAAGAGAAAACTTGCAATTTCAGATCTTGAGCCCTTAGATTTGAGGCCTTGACATTCATATTAAATAGCTTACCTTTTGAGTCCCATGCAGAGCTAAACAGAGTGGTGATTTTAGTTGATAGAGCTCCAGCATCTTTCAAGTTTTTAAGCAGATGAATTTTGAGCAGTGAGAAGAAATAATCCTGGTACAAAAATTAATTTTCCCTCAAAGTTCCTATTGTCAGTTCTGAAGAGTTGAGGAACTTATAGAATCCAGAATGACATTTTGTGCTTGTTGGTATAGCTCCTTGATTCTTTACTTGCAATATTAATTTCTAAGAAAAAGGAATTATTCTAGGTGGAGGATGTGGGAATGACTATAAATCAAATAACTTCCTTAGCTTATTATAAGTTTTAGTTGTCAATATTTGCTGCATAACAATTGAGCAAGTGCTTGTTAACTGTTTTCATTGAGCAGTACTCTTTCTGGTCCAATAGTTAATCTCAAGTTAGAAGGAAGATTTTTGGGGAATACTTTTTCTGCAACAATATCACTTTGATTAAGTGGTTATTAGGAGAAAAATTCTTTGTTCATGTCTCTGTATTGCACATTCATATATATGTGTGTATATGTATATATTCACGACACACATATATGCACATTTCACTCGAGAAGAACGGATATGATGAGCACTGAGGTAACAGGAGCAGTGGCACAGCAGAGGACTGGAGCCTGACAGTCTGACTCTCTCATTGTACATATCTCAGGCCCTTGTGTTTCTATAGTTCTGTTTTGGGACACTGTTGGCCTGGGCAAGTACCCTCTTTTATGGTGTGTTGAAGAAATACAGTAGAGGTAAAACTCCAGTCATTCATGAGGTTGAGTATAAAAGGCTTTGAGGAAAGGGTGTTCATCATCCATTGCTTCTGTATTACATTAAGTTGACCTCAAATATAATTGTTTTAAAAACTTCTTTTCTTGATAAATTATTGCTGAAAATTGACTTCTTTCATGACTTGTGTGCTTCAGCTTCTTTCTCCTTGGTGTCCCGGTGCTGTTTCCACAAGGAATACTAATTAAATATATCAGCCTAATAAGGAGGGACGTAGCCTGTGTCTATTGTAAACAACAATAAAGCAGCTCCTCGGGGTTTTGAAGGTGAAGGGTACTTCAGAAATGACACATTTTAGGAGTAAAAGGAGCAAGGTTTGTAGATAGATGATGCTAGGGGAAAAACCCTCTTTGGGCCCTCGTGGAGAGATGGGAAAATCAGAGTGCTGTTTACAAGAATAAACCAGTGGAGATTTGGGAGTTGCAACTAGCAAGACAGAGTTGTCTTACCGAGAGTTTCCAAAATGAACCTTGCATAAGTTCTGGTGCAGGGAGTTGGGGGAAAATATTTGATGGTGTAAACATCCCAAGTAGCTGTACTGGGGGAGGAAATTTTAGCTTGTAGTAATGTCAGTGCCTCAGCACATAGGCTGGAAACCACAGGGCTACTTCAAGCGTTTAAAATAGAATGTGTATAACTGGAGATTTTTTCCAAGATCAAAATAGAGCTCTTGTCAGATCCAAAGGGCATTGAGGGTTTGAGCCCTCATACCTGCCAGACAAATGGAATTACACGCATTCATCTCTAAGATCGTACACATACGAACCTTATGTTTCGCCAGATTACACTTAGAAGGTGTCCATGGAAGTGGAGTCTATGTGTTGCCTTTCCTCTGTCAACTAGGATACTTACTTCTGTGTATTATGGGATATAGGCTTGTGGTTCTTTACCTTTTCTAATAAAATGTACCATTTTTAGGGTCCCAGAATTTTTAGACTCCTTCCCAGCAAGATGATAGTTGTATTTTTAGTATCTTGGTAGAAAAAACACATGACAAAAAGCTGCCATGGTTTCAGTAATGCAGTTAAATCAATTTGTCTTCATTAGTCATAACAGAATCTACAATACATCAGGTTGAAATACAGTATGTACTTCTTTGTAAGATTTATTTCAAAACTTCATTTGCCCAAGGACACGTAGCTGGTATGTTGCAGAGCCAGGCCTTTTGACTCCATCCATGCCTAGTTTTTTTACTTCCATAAGACAAATCCAAAATCACTTGAGTTTGAGGTTTAAGACCATTACTAATAAGGGTCTTACCCATCTCTTTCAGCCTTCTCTCTCTGTGTTCCCACAAACCTTATCTCCCACATTTGGCAGGTCCTGGCCAAGGATCGCAGGTAAGGTGTCTTGTTTCCTTTTGATGATTTGCTATTTAGCTCCACTTAAATTCTCGTTTCTTTTTTCTTTTCTTTCTTTTCTTCTTTCTTTCTTTCTTTCTCTCTTTCTTTCT